>BOPP01000012.1:9019761-9059113 GCA_017312745.1 Gryllus bimaculatus
GGCAAGGCTAATCCTGCCAAGCGTCCCCAAATAGATGCCACGAGGCACGCTGGCTAATACGTTACAATCTCTAAATCGGTACAGCATTCACCAGATTTCGTGTTTTAGCGAGTTACTTTTCGTTGGATTTTCATCTAGCGGATTTTGTCGCCTCCAATATCTGGTTCTGTGATATTTGAAATTTACTGTATTGCTATCAACTTCGTACAACCTTAGTTCGGGTATTGAGGCAAATCGTAAATGCGTGATTCACTATCCGCAGAAATGTTATCTAGAGATACAAATTCAAGGAAACTCAAAAACGTTCAAATTTGAATTTGACGATGAGATAATTTGAATTGGTAAAAGTTATTCCTAAACGTTCACTTCTGTAACTTTCCAACGAATATCACCAAAATAATTCAATAGATACATTTTTACAGAAGATATAGTAGATAATCGTGAGTTAGGTGACGATGGCCAAAAATCGGATAAAAATAAATCCGTAGTAAGAAATTCCGCAATTATTAGTGAGATGGGGAAGTACATAAAAGCAATAATAATAATTCATATCCAGTTATTAAATCATGTTAAGGGTTGTTCAAAGCCAATCCCACTTTCAAATCCATGTTCAAATCCACTTCAAAATTATCTTAGACATCAAATCTGTACCACGAGCTTAACAGTTACGCGTTAGCGGAAACACAATTCCGTGTGCTCTAATTCAGCTTCGCAGACGCGCAAATCAGTTGAAGAAAAATATTGTGCGATGTAGAACACATTATGCTTCTTCTGTCTCCACGACACACACAATGCGTGTGTCAGGCGGACAAATATTTGTTCTAGTCGTGCACACAACCTCCTTTGCCGCAATTTTATCACGAGTTATTTGCGTGCTGCCGGGGCCATGAAACACACTTCTAAATTAACTACCATGTTAATATTGTTCAACGGCATCGACACACTCCATTTCGCAACTGACTTTCTTCGCTGATCTACAGACGAAAGTCTTATGTGTCCGAACAGCTCACGATCTCTGTCAATAACCGCATTATTACTGCATCAATCTATTACCTTCGCCCCAAAGAATCCCGTTGCATTAATCAAGTCAAAAGTTCAATTTGTTATCAATAGCATCAGTGGACGAGCAATAGAACCGCGTGGGCGAGTGCAATTTCAAATTACGCGGTCTAGGAAGTGCAACAACGAACACATATGAGTTCGCAATAGACTAACTGTAATTCAATGACGTCTATTGCCCTATACAGACTGATTCAAACTGCTACTCTCACGAGCATGCCAGTCACACATCAATTCTTCTAGCAAAGCTAGGCCTCTCGCAGGGCTTCTCGGCGTACTTCCTCCCGTGAGCGGCCTGCTTCCTGGGAATCGAACCAGCGCCACCAACAAGGCCAGAAAATGTACCAGAGTTACTTTCTGCCAGGCAAATAGCAGGTATTAGTGTCGGCAAGGTCGCTGCAAAAAAAACAGAACATTTATTGCAAATTTCAGTGCTTTTAATTTTAAGTGTTGAAGATCACGCAATAGGACTCGCTTGCAGAATTCAATCGATAACTTTAAAAATCACTGTAGGGACCATTTGGTTTTGTCATGGGTTCTTGTGTATATTGTTGCTAAAATAGTTTTTTGTTGAACGAAAATTAATTGTCTTTCGCCAACACACTTCCGAGTAAACATTTCTGGCGCGCTTAGGCGAAGATTCCTTTGTGCATATTTGTAGATCGAGATTACATTTCAAACTAGAGGTCAATTTATATTTTAATTCAATGATTTTCACTCCAGAGTCTAGAGTATTGTGCAACACTACGAAACTCTACAAAACTATTATTATACACTAATAATACTGTACTATTAATGCACTATATGTATATTAATATGATTCTAATGATTATATTCAGCTCGTATCGAAAGTATCTAAATATATAAGAGAAAACTAAGAACAAAAAAGAAAAGCTTCGAAGGAAAGAATCATGTTCACAATAAAACAAACTGGCAATGCATTTGCAAGATGGGAATATATTGAATTGTAAAGGGAATTCTGAAATCAAGAATCATACAGAAATTTAGTGTAATATTTTACATATGACTAAAAACGGAACAAATAATATCCAAAATGAACATAGTTACGAATTAGAAAATAACAGAAATCGTACTTAATTTTATTATTGAACTCATATCTAAAATATTTTCAATTCATTAATGAACTACAGTAGGAGCACGTAAAAGTAAATCTTCAGTAATTTTTGTGTTGCCTTTTTAAAGTATTCCAGCAGCTATATTACATTGAAAATGATGAAAATAAATCAGACTTCTTTACCTCACTACATTACCCACCACAGATCAATTTAGATTGTAATTTACTAATTTTCGTATTGTAGAATACCATGGATTACCACAAGATATCACCAAATGCTACCACCACGGAATTTACTAATTTTCACTCGAAGTCAAGATCTCTCAGAAACTCTAAGATCTGTACTTTTTTGTACGTACTCGTTGATCTTTGTTCTCAGATATGTACTATATCTGTTTATTCACATATTCACTGATATTTTTCTTTCTCGCGTACTGCTTATTTTGTGAAACATTGTATATTCACGTGTTCATACAATGCACGCAACCCTTTTATTTATGTAAACAGAGAGCAAGTAACTGGATTCTGACGCAAAGACAAGGAGAGGATCCTGTTTGCCGCTGGCGTACTTTATGATCTTGCGAATTAAAAAGAGTTTTGTGAGGTAACTGTGCAACTTGATGCATTGGGTTATCTACGGCGCATCAACCTCGTGCCTTCATACGCTCACGAGGCCATTGCGAGCGTCATGGTCTTTTTGTAAAGGGCCTGGAGATCGCATCTCGTATGTCCATTCTCGGCTAGCGTTGTACACCTTTAAGTCTGCGTAGCTAGGTCACTGTGGTGAGAGTGGTAAAGCAGTGAAAAGAGAATGGCAGAAAGAGTTAATTTGAAGTATAAATAAAAAAATTGCCAGGTCGTAACAAAAACTGTTCAAGTTGTTAGTTTTAAAATAAAACAACTTGCGGTATCCATGAGAAAATGTGATACTTTGTACACAATTGGTTCTAAAATGAAAACTACTTCGTAGGAGAACCTAATCTCCAACTGTCCGTCTGTGACTATAGTTTACAGAATTACAGGCCCGTTACTATGCGAAATTAACCATTCTAATATTGCTCTGCGTTGAGGTTTATTTACATAGAAAATCAAACAGTCTCTTTAATATTATCGTGCAAGATTATTTATATATTCTTCCTTCAATTTAATTTTTCATAGATTTCCTGTTTCTCATTTTTCTGACCACCCATGCAACGGACACCTCTACTAAATGCCAAACAAAATTTTCAAAAATGTGTACTGGGTTAATTGATTGATTACTAGTAATTACGAGAGGTCAACTGCTAAGGTCACCACTTCCGTGAGCGTGGTGTATGTTTTTTTGCTCGGGAGGTGGAAGTGATCCCGTTGTGCTGCTGGATGTCGAAATCCAGCGCCGACTTGCAGTCGGCTAGCAGGGTTTTCCCCAACCAGGTATCTCCCACCAACGGGGCACCTTCCCAGAAGGGACAAGCTCTAAGCTCCCGACTGGTTACCCGTCATGTGTGGTAATGTAGTACAAGCAAGTATAAGTGTGTGTATGGGATGAGGATAGGACAAGGAATAGGAAGGGAAGATCGCGCGCGCTCCGTGGTTCGTTTGACAGAGTACTGCTCTGACATTTGCTGGGATTGTATTGAAGAAACCACAGAAAACTACCGATCAGAACAGCTGGCCGCTAGAATTATCTTCCAGACAGCGGTAGAACTCGACCTAGCTATCTGGCCAGTGCCAGAAATCGTGCCACCGTCGGGACTCAAACCCTAGGACATCCTGGTCAAAAGCACTGCACTGACATGTGTTTATGCCCTGAGCTACCTCTTCCGGGTATATAATGGGTTAAAAAGATCTCTGTATACGTAAGCTTCCGCGGCTCGAATCCATGAATTCTCGGCTATCCGGGAGACGCCGCATCGTTGGCTGGGGTGCCGACGTTTCGCCTGACATGTCGCAGACTTCCTCAGGGCAGTGTAAGAGAATTCTTAAAAAGATCTCATTTGTAGAACTCTTAGAAACAATTCGGGGCCCATCTGTCCTCTTTATTTCCCCATCTGTTTCCACACGTCTCAAACCTGTTATCCAAACTCGTGCCCCTACAGAACTTACTAGTCCATCCCAAACATACATTTAGGTATTCAAGACCTAGCTTCTAGAACGCACCATTTTCGAGCTTTGCATGATTTGTAATGAGTGACGCAGTAGTCCGTATTTGTAACGTGACAAGTCAACATCAATTTTTTCGCCTTAAGTATGTTAGTCAGAGGACTGGGCAGTAATTCCCTATTCAACAACTGCACGCTTACTGGGTTTTGCACCGATGGAGTCTGATAAATTGTCAGAAAATGCAATTTATACTTAGCGTGTTATACGTTTATAGAGAGGATGTGATACGGTTAGTGTATTAGGGTATGTAGTGGTGAGACTGCATCGGATGTTTTCTTGACCTGGAGAACCTGAGCTCGCGACCTAATTATGGAGGATTTTAGACTCCAACTGAAAACCGGGAGCGGGAATCAACTGATGTCACTAAAGCGTCTCTGACAGGGAAGTCATAAGTTTGAGTATCGACAGTGGAACGATTTTTGCATCTGGATAGATGCTAGGTCGATTTTAGTCGCTGTCTGGAGGAAAATCCTAGTTGCCTGCTGCTCTGATCGCAAATTTTCTGCGTTTTTCCGATCAATGCTAAGCCAACAAACGATCTACACACCGGGCGCCATCTTTCCTTCCTCTTCCTTGTCGTTTCCTCGTCCCTTACGCACTTGCATGCACTACATTACTACACATGCTGGGAAAGCGGTCTGAAGCTCAGAGCATCTCCTGGCTGTGGCGGTGCCTCACTGGTGGGAGATACCTTGTTGGGTAAACCCCGCAGGCGATAAGTAGGCGCTGGATCCCACTACCCATGGGGGAAGATCACCGCCACTTCCCTAACAAAATCACTTACGGGGCTAACGAACGTAGCAGTTGACGCGTCCGGAATAACTAATTAATAAAATCAAAAAAATCAATCCAACTGAGTAGTCGTGTGAAAGCTGACTGGATGAGAATCATGGATGGCGGCTGCAATAATTTGGTATTTTCCACGTGTTTCTCTGAACATTTTCAGATATATGTCGGAGCATTACTAGCCTACTAAATAGCCCGGAACGCAAGCAATTCTTATTTGTTCATTCTCTTCAAGATACATGATTCCAACAGGGAACGAGTTTCAAAGAAGTAATAGAGAGCAGGAATGGTATACAATGGATTTGACGATAATAATATTCGATAAAAAAGAATTGAATTACCATTAAATGAATTTTGGGGCATGACATGGGATATATTTGCATTTAATTTATTATAAGTACAATAACTTTGTTTTTCGTGACGACCAGAAGCAGTAAAATTGAAATTTCATTGCAACTATAAGAGTTTTGGGCGTGTTAATGTGTTATTAAATCCCTAGAATGTAACTTCTTCAGTACATTACAGCTTCACTTTAGAGCCGTTATGAAGATCATCATGTTCTTGAGGTTCTCAAATCGTGATCTCTATGAGAGGCTATTGGGTTTCGCTGCGAGGTCAAACAACTTTCAATTAATTTCCCTCTACATAATCGAAATTTTGGTACAAGGTAATAAAACATAAATGATCAGTAAGAGTTGACTAAAACCTCTAATCCTCTGTAATCAACTCAGGAGTTAATTCGTTTCTTCTCAGACTCGTCGACAGAAAGGCTACGTATGCAAGAGCTAAGCTTGAAGAGCAGTCTGACTACGAAGAAAATGTTTACATTAAGAAAGTCATTTCGAGGAAGTTATACAATTGGATTTTATAAAAATTTTAAAAAGTGACCATGATTAGAACAATATTAAGAGTAATACAATAACATTTTCCCAATCACATTACTCTTTATGGTTTAATATCTTAATTTCACAAACAAATAAATAAATGTGCTTTCAGCAAGACGCACGTATGAACGTAAGAAGTGACGAAATTTTATTTTCGCATTCAATTAATTTATTATTATTTAGTATTTTGTGTTCCGTTTGCAGAAATGTAAAGAAAATTGTTAAGAGGTGTTAACACAATTTCTCTTTGACATGGTAATTTTTGCTTATCAAAGTGAAAAAAAGTACCCTTTATACAGATTAATGCTTAAGGTGATTAAACTAATTTTATTTTTATATATGTAAACCCCTTTATTCAATTACATGACCACGTCATATTTACATGGTAAAGCACTACCTTTTCAAAAATATTATTCAATTTGTTGGTGTTTTATTATGAGATAGGTGTAAACAAATGGTGATATTTGTGAGAACCTCCACCATTGTGAAAATATTAGTATTTATTTAAACGTATCGCTTGCTTTCGAATAATGCAAAAAGGGAAATGATTCAGTCTTTTTATTACCTACAAATAGCTACAATCAGATTCTTTGATAGTAATGGGGATTGGGGGTAGATAATGAAAAATTAGAAATAAATTCCAGTAAGGTCACAAACATTCTTAATGTTTCACAACGTCTCTCTTCCTCATATTATTCTTACTACATATTCAAATCTTTTGTGATGGTTTACATGGTAAATGTTCGTGAGGACCTTTTTTAAAAGACGTATCAACTTCTAGATCATTAGCGACTGCATGTAACTGTATGGTAACTGTGAGTATGGCACGATAGGGACGAACACAATACAATCATGCCCGAGGTGGGAATCGAACCCGCAATCCTTCGGTCCGAAATCGATATGGCACTACTGCCTTAACAATGTCGGCCATCTGGAGCTGCGAGAGGGCTTTTTTAGTTCTTCAAAATTGATACCAAAAGCTAGTTGATAAAATATATAAGATAGGATTGATGCCAGTTATGATAGCAAAATCGAAGGATACTTTGGATTCTGTAAATTGACTCACTTGAAATCTAGAAGCACCGATGTGCCTTCTCCGATTGCCATCCACCTTGGAGTCGTGAATCGCCGCGAGAGCGTCTTTTAGAAAGGGAAGGTTCGGCGTGAACGCTAAGAGAGCAGCCAATGCGGGGGCGGGGGAAGCGGGGGGAGCGGCGGGCATGGAATGCACGGGCGGGCGCGTTCCCGGAGCATCGCCCGCGGCGGGCGACGGGGCCGGGAGCGGCGGGGCGGCGCTAGGAGGGCGGAGAGCACTCGCGAGGAAGGCCAACCGTCGCCCCGCGACACCCCGTGCACCGCAGCGGGCGCGTCACGGAAGCGCCCAGCTCACCGCGCGTACCCGCCTCCCCGCTTCGTCCCCCTTACTCCTTCCCCCTCCCCTCTCCTTCTCCCTCCTCCAGCCCTTCCCTATCCTTTCCCCTTCTGCGGGCGACATTCCGCTCGGTGGTTGCGAGCACGGGTAGCTTGCGGCGCACTGCAAATCTGCAGTTTCAAATCATCACCATTTCAATCACCATTTCTTGCAGTCAGTAAGGTAATTTAGCAATTGCGGTCAGTTTATTCGCAATAGGTCGTTCTCTGTTAATCGGACTGTTTTTTCAAGTGCTCTTAATTTTAGGTCCAGTTAAAAAATATTTGTAACTGTGTTTCTCCCTTTTGAATTAAGTTTCACATCTTTTTCTATACCCTTAGCTCCTTTCCATTAAACTGCAAATTTCCTTAGTTCTCAATTTCTTCGTTCCGGATTGTATCTCAACGCTGCCGAATTTACTATTTTAATGGAAAATTATACTATGAAATCTGAGCAGCAATAGCTTTTACTCTTAATGAAAGAGAATTCTAACATAGCGGGATACTGCTCTGGAATAAATGGACGTATACAATGTAACAATATCAAACGCAACGTTTAATTTCTTACTTACTGCATATGAGGGGGGTAAAATGTGGCCATTTGATCATATCGCACCATTTCACATAAAACCACACTATGTTCATGGGTACTATTTATCTTCAACATTTCTCTTCATAAAAATATTATATCAGTAAATACTTTACGTAAACCACTTGTATTACATAAGAATTAAATTCAAAATTTCTGTAGCATGTTATGCTTTGGAAAAGTCTTTAAAATTTCTTTTTAAAATAACATTTATGAGCCACCAAAAATACAATTTAGCCTTGTGATATGTTTAAAGGCGACATCTTCAGTTTACATTAATTACTTAAGATATAATTGTCCCCAAAGGTTGCAAAATTCTAGTATGTATAATGTAGAATTTTTTTATACACTCATTGAATAAATATGACTACAATGAAAATAAAACATTGCGAAAATAATTTTTTGAAAATTGTTTTTGAGAGATAACTGAATTGGGTGCAGGAAAATAGGCTCTGAGCTGGACATTATAACTTTAAATACTATCTATCTCTATGCTTCAATTCTTTTTTCTCGTGGTAACAAAAAGACAGTTATTATTTAAATATTTAACATTTTTGTCAGGGGAAATTGAAAAAATAAAATATTTAAAAATATATTTTTCTTCATGAAAAAAATTGTTCAATATTTAGTTTGGTTCATGCAATAGCGTGTATTCTTAATTATAACAAAATGTTTAGAGGGTTATTCTTGCATAGAACTGGAGATATGTTCCAGGTTTCCAATGACAGTCAAAAAGTTCAACCTTCGTGAAATGGCATTAAACTTTGAATGTTCTGGGAAAGTTCAGAGTATAGATATGCATTTGTTTTTCTTGGTCTATATAATTTCTTATTTTCTTTTCCTTCTTAATACAATCTTCTATCTTTTCATGTGTTTTCTGTCTTTAGCTTTGTTTTACTTTTTAGGAGAACCACGCCTCTTTTTCAAAAATGACGGCGTGATTTCTTCTAACGCAAAGCTACATAAATATTCAAAATAAAAAACAAACGCAAGCTTCGTAAAAATACGAGTAATGTGCGTCGTCGACATGTAAAAGAAATATATCAAAGTTGCTGTTCTTGTTTAAAATTCAAGAAAACGGATTTCCTGCGATTTACCCTTACTTTTTTGTATAATATTACCTGAAATACATTTAAACAAATTAAAAAATTATGCAAAAAACCAAACTACTAAACATTTCAGAGAGGCTATTAATTATTCAAAATTAACCGATTGATAATTAAATTTCGTAATATAGTAAATAGGTTACCATTTGAATATTCTGAGAAACCTTTCCTATTGATGTAGAGCATTATCATCCCAGAATAACATTTAGATATAATATATCTTAAAATACTAAACAAAATTCATAAGTACTCAAAATACAAAGAATACAAAATTTCAAAAGAGAGGCTTATTAACTATTCAAAGTTACGACTTGTAGTAAATTTTTACAATATATATATATATATATATGATATATATATATACTATTATATATATAGTATATATATAGGTTAACCATTTGATAACTGAAAAACTTCCTTGAGGCATTTGACACATTATCCCAGAAAGGAACACTCGTCGAAAATTTAGACGTGTTTGTGATTTGTTTCTCTCGCGGTGTTTCATTTGAAATGGCGCTTTCGTCTCCCAGCTCTTGAGCGAACGCCCATCCAGAAGAGCCGTTTCAGCTCCGTGCCTACGACCTCGCCAGCCGGCGAGTAAGCGGTAAACGGCTTTCTTCGCGGTACTTCTGCCGTCTTAGCGTGAAAGTATCTCGAGCGAGCTGAGACGATGCTAACCACGAGCAAACTTGTTCTGGGTAACACTCAGTCTTTGTTTTTTTCAAATGGTGGTTGAAGCCTGGGAAGCCTTGTCTGTTTTGTGGGAATGCCGTGACGCTAGGTAAAATGCTCTTGGCTGATTCCGTATCTAATGCGCAAGAATATAGCCATATTTTCACGTTTAAAAATTATTTTTGGTTGCTCACAGGAGTGCAACAAGTACATTTTTCTCCTAAAAGTATTTCACTTATAACTAAACTGTTTTGAAATGATTAACGAACAAATTATTTATATTTCAAGTCACAAAGTATTTATAATTGTAACACCGGTGAATTTATAAGTGGTGTTATCTTATAACATTAAGCAGACACGCATATGGAAGAATACAAGCTACCGAATATTTATTTTTTTTAGAAAACAGTCATTGAGATGTGAGAATTGAGATTTTGTGAAAAACACATATTTTATCATCTTTATTAGCTGACACGTTTATTGAATTACAATCAAGTATTTGTTGTCTTTTTTGTTTTTTGACCTAGGGTCCACAATGTATCTCGAACTTTTCAAATTTTTAGGACGAAATACGTATGTTATTTGCCATATTAATGTTCAAGATATCTTATAAACCAAGTCTCAATAACAAGAGTTGGTCAGGTTTTCCTCGAAAATATACACGGTTTAAATATATGTTCATTAAGAATGCTCCTCGTTATTATTTTATCTGAATCTTTTGTTGCAAATAGGATTGTAGCATTTATTTCTACTTAATCTATGGTATAAGAAATCGGAGTGAATACCTTGTTTGGTCAGTAAATGTGTAATTATTTATAACTAGACCAAAGCTGCTAACTGCTTCTTTTTTTCTGTAATAGAATTTAAATATTTCTGATTTGTTTGTGTGCTGGTGTAAACGTTACCAAAGAGCATAGTCGTGAAACAAGAGTGTCTTCTTGAGAAAATTAAAAATAACAGGTTTTGATTTTCCGGAGAGACACGTACGAAAGCGCATGAAAGTATATTTCGTTACCTCAACTTTGTTCTACTTTTTTATTCAGATGAAGAAACGAACAAAAATAATGATAAAAAACCCATACCTCAAGTACACAATTTCACGCTTGCCAATTTTCGTTCAAGAACACTGCAAATGAAAAACAAAAGACGTTGCGCAAGATATTTGTTACCTCATAATTTTTCTATGGGTAAGAAAACTTCTTTTTGTACTCCAAACCCTCCATTTCTTAAACATTGAGGTTCACAGATACCACCGTAAGTATTAGGAACAGTGTGGCCAACTGGGTCCATATACTGCTTTTTACATCAGCCATGCTAGTCATATTACAAATCGTGAATACTGAAATATAAAATAGAAGTGTTTAATTTAGTGCATACCCGTATATAGACATTTACTAATTTTACGTCACATTGATTGTTTAGCACTTTGATAAGGTAAAAAACTAAAAGGTTATTATCATCCATAACCATTCTAATGTCGATCCGTTGGCAGTAGTGCCATAGCGATCTCGGAACCAGGATCGCGGGTTCGAGTCCTGCCTCGGGCATGGTGGTACTGTGTTCGTCCTTTCACCCCTATCATTATCATATCGTGTCATGCTCAGTTACCATACCGTTACAAACAATAGTGGTCGCTAATGACTTAGTAGTTGATGTGACCTTAAATAACAAAAAAAATAATTCTAATACAGCCTAAGAACCTGGCTTCAAACAATTTTTTTGAGCAGATTGCTGTGAAAATGTTGAAATTCATTTTACTGCCTACCATTTCTTACATGAACTCCCTATTGTAAAATTATGTCCTTTTTTAATCAAAATTATTATACGTTAACCATATTGACACAAATGAATAAAACGTAAATATTCTTGAATGGTATATGTGTTGCAAGCACACACATTTTTAAACAAAACGAATATCTTAATTTAAACGAGGGTAAGTTCTTCATGATTTATTTTATTTCTTCTCGACATAAAAACTGGATCCATTAACATAAATCTTGTGAATCCTTCAGGGTCAAAACGAGGGTGTTTTATATCGCCACTCATTTTATCTTAGTAACAGGTGTTAGAAATCCGATAAGAATGTTTTATAGTTCAATTTATATTTTACATTACATTCAAAACCGTCATTTAGGGAAAGAGATTTTGAAAATAGTCCATTTGTTTCTTTCGCGTTCTTGTCTTAATCATTTGCCTTATCTTGCTTCGGATCCTTGCACGACCGAGAAAATTACTAATCGCGTTGCAGCTTGCGATGTCTAGGAGCAGTAAATCTAACGTTTCCATCCGACCATCCTTGTCTCGTCGTGATTTGTAGTCGCTGCACCTGTAGGATTTGGTGCCAATGAAGGAAAACCTGTCCCAAGCTCCAATTAATTACAGCGCTGCAGGAGGAGTCAAACTGGTTACGCCGGGGCCTTGTTCTTGCAGATCGGCATCGGCGGTCGACATAAGGCAGCCTTGCACAGGCCAGTCGTATTCATTCATCACCGCATGGCAAGGCGAAGCTTCTTACGGTTTACGGTCTCCATGTGCCGCGTCGCTCTCAAAGAAAAAAAAGTCATCTATAAGGTTTGCTTATAAGCAGTCTCTCGCAATCATAGAGAAATGCTAGATACTCTGCTCGTTACCCGTGTTGACCAACGCAACTCCCCACGTGTAAACTCAGGCATCAGCATCGCAAACGTAGAGTGGCGAGTTGACTCGCGGTAACCTATTTTCTTCTCGGAGAAGGTACAAAGCGACCTTGGACTGAACCCCGAATCAGAAATAATCGCGCTGCCATTTGTCATTGTGACGTCCACAAGAGCAGTGCGTTCGCCCAGAAAGTTAAGGTCACTGCGCGCACGAGCGGATCATCTCGATGCACGCTGCCGGGTGGTCGTGTGGTCTGGTGGGGCCGGTGGTCCAAGGGGACGGACGGTCAGCCGGACAGCGATCGCCTTTGCGTCATCTCCCCGTCATTGCGCAGGCTGCCACTCCACACCTCTGCCCGGGGAGTGGGGGGAGGGTGCTTAAAGGAACGTCGAGAGGAACAAGAGTCGAGGCAAACATCTCGAGACCGCGCTATGAAACGGCGCCCTCGCCAATTTAAATGTCGCACATGATGGAACGTTGCGAGAAACGTGGATCGTGTTGGAGAAAACGCTGTTTGTTCTTACGGAGCAACAAAGTTTGCGTCTGTAAATTGGCTGCAGTTGCAATTGGAAATAGTGGAAGCACGGTGAATCACGGTCTAGTAACAAACGGAGTTCGTTTGGTTTTGTTTTCCGTGCTTGAACTTTCGACAAGATGGCTTGACTGCATTATTTTTCTTGTGGAAATATGAGTTATGTTCCTCTTCACTGTTATATCACGCTTAGGTGCAGTTTACTTTTGTCACACTAAGGTTCTCTTTTTCATGAATGAAGTACTGACGTTATATTTCGGAGCACAACAACTGTTATCGCTCATGTTCATGTCAGCTACTTTTGTGTTTTTTCAATAATAAATTTCAAACGTAACACACCACATTAATTGATGATTGTTGGCTTTCAAAATACTAGTTGTTTCTATTAACGCAATATTTTATGTTATCACTTTCATTCATTTAGAAATATATCTTTTGAAACTGAAAACAGGTCTCTTCTCAATTGTCCAAAGCGGGAAACAGGAAGCTTGATATTCCGAAGACAGTACTCCACCATTTTTTACTCCTGTCAACTTTCCCCTACAGCATAGGATTACAAACTTTAAGCCTGTGAAGTCCGTCATTCACTCTAGCTTCCGCGTGGAGAGATTGAAAAAATAGCTGAAAAGAATGTATGTGGGTGTGTACGAAGCTTGAATACAGATGAACATAAATTTTAACATTCTAAAAAAGATTAATTTAAATGTACTGATTCGGTATTCACACTACTTTACCTTAATACGGATTGAATTTAAGTTAAATTTTCATTTTGAAAAGCTATTGAACATGATTGTGCTCCAATATACCAAAAACCTTATAAACAAAGTGGGCGAACGATTTCAAAAATTATTTGTTGGTATAATATATTTACTTATCTTCTCAACATCTTGTTTCTTTGCTACTTTTCTGTTCAAGTTTTCTATTTTGTTTTTTTACTTCCTTGGTTAAATAATTTTTCTAATGTCATATTTTACTTGAAAAGAGAGCAAAGGAAGAACCAGTTCTTTCTTGCTAAATGCAAACCATATCCAACTAGTTAAGCTGGAGCACAAAATTCGGTTTTATTAGGTATCACTAATTAGTAACTGGCATATTAGGCATATTTGTTTAAATTTAAGTTCTATGAAAATACACATTAAATTTATTTTGATAATTAGTTATTTACTTCCAATATCCAAATATTAATTACAGTAAATTTCAGTAAATACAGATGCGCAGAACTGTATGAGCGTGCATAAAGGAACTACGTAAATTATAGATTAATAGATAAGTGACGTATTCAACTGCACGATTATGAAAAACATTACAAAATATGCTCACACAAAATGCTACAATCTAACTGTTGAGTTTATTATTTTTACATTCTTTTTCTTCATAGTGTCGCTGTTCAAGAAAAAAACTCATTTAAAAAAGCGTTATTTGCAGTAGAACTGTTTTAATCACTATGGATAAGTTTTTTTTCATTAAGATTAAGTGTGTCACTCTAGTGCTGCTCAAATGTAAGATAGTGGGCTACCCGCATGCCACTCCCCTTTCTCTAGGCTAGACGCATTCACCTCTCCTTTCCCCTCTAGCAGCTTTGCGAACACCGACTCCTCCCTCCTCCTCCCGCTAACAAGGAGCGGGTTACCCGAAAATTGGCTGCTCACTTGAGGACCCGAATTTTATTTTAAATACCTGACCTCTTTATAACTTCATCAAGTTTTAACATGTACATGTTAGCAAGTAACGCTTCTTCATTTAACTAAAAATGCCAATTCTGAAATTGTGCTACTTCACCTCTCTATCGACTAAATATCAACAAGGAAGTCATATGACTAAAAAATACAGTAGCGTAACGTGACGTGACGTGACCCGTTACCATTGGTCGGTGCGAGTGCCGCGTTGCTACATTGATCCGAGCTTCGCGCGGAACATTGGGGCCTACCAACACTATCTTGGAACGGTGTACAAAAGTACAGGTAGAAACGTTAGAAGCCTTCTTATGGTCACATGGGACTCTATGTACAGTTTGTTACGTTTACGGGATTAAAATTTTACGCGTTTGAGGAACATTTTAAATATGCTGGTATCAACTCTATGCGATAACTATTCCATTCGTAAAATTAAAACTCCACAGTATTTAACTATACGTACAAAGTGACTGAATGGAGGAGCTATACATCGATCGCTATGTCGATGTCCAATGAACACTGAATGTATTATAACATGACATGTAATTTCAACATATGCTTTCAGTTATTTTCAATATTTGGCGCATTTCGAAACTCTGTTGAACATAAATTCACTCGTGGATTATTCCTATTAAATGCCATTCGTGCTTTGGAAATTTTAAGATAAAAACCCCTCGCTTCACAAGTCGTGAATTTATCGACACTTTCCAAAGCACCTATGACAATATAATGAAAAACTCCTGGCTATGTACAGCGTGAACATATGCGCGGAGTTTGCCTCGGGGTTCCCTTTCTAGAGTCACGCCAGAGTAATGATAGAAAGTCCCGCCAAAAAAGTGTAATGATAGAATGTGCCTCAGTAAGCTTTGCCACCTGATTGTAAGGGAGACAGCCTGGGTTTTTCAGGTTGCTAGCACTGAAGAGCCGTGGCTGCCTGGGTTTGGGGGACAGGGTTGCGGTTTCGAATCACAACTCGGGTATGGAAGTTGTATGTGTTCGTAGAAATATATATATTAGAATATTGTAGAATTTTCGTCACTTACTACATAGCTAGGTCGAATTCATCCGCTCTCTCGAGGACAGTTCTATTGGCCTGCTTCTCTTATCAGTAGTTTTAGTCTTTCCTTTCCCTTGTCATATTCTCACCCCCCTTACTTACACACCCTTCACTTACATGATCTACACTACCACACATGCCAGGAAACCAGTTGAGGGCTGAGAGCTTCTCCCGGCAGGAACGGTGCTTCGTTGATGAGAGATATCTGGTGGGGAAAACCCGCAAGCTGACGGATAATTCGGCACCGAATCTCACCATTCTCCAACGAGGGAAGATCATCGCTACATCCCGCGATAAAAATCATCAGGTCTAACGACCTTAGCAGATGACGCGCCCGGAATAACTAATCAAGCATTGAATGGGAGTTGAAAGGCCCTGGCGGAGGGTGTGGCGGCGCGGGTCCGAAATCGCGACCCCACCCGGTCCGGGAGGCGTTGCGGGGACCTTGGCCGCGCGCGCGCACGACTGCCGAAGAGCTTCCCGGGTGTTGAAGTCTCCGGGCTGCACGACCGTCGAGGTTTCCCACTCGGACGGGCGTTGAAGTCTCCGGACGCGACCCGCTCACGTCGCTCACGATTCGCGTGTTTATGGGATAACGGGGACTTCGCTTCGTTTCACTGTCGTTTACGGCGCGATGGTTAAGCGCGGCGGCGCAATTCGCTACTCCCTACTCTGGTTCGCGCCGTAAAATAATGAGTTGGTGAGTCATGCGGTCTCTCTGGCTTGTAACACAATTTTTCGAATTGAATGTTTATGCACATCATGTACCGGAAAATGGTTACGTGTGATGGAATTGTACTGCAAGAAATGCGAGCAATGCAACTTATTTTTCAATACTGGTACGTTATTAAGTTTCGTACGACCGTATCGATCCATTGATTGCAAATATCGTTCTATCCATATATTGAGTAATTCCAAAATAAAATCATAGACATTTGCATGTCATCATATGCATTTGCTTTTACGGAGAAAAAGTTTCGTTCGTTTATGCTAAGGTAGGTGAAAAAAAATGTGTGCTTTTGTTACTCTTTGAATATACACAGCCGGCACTTACATTCTTAGGACGACTTGACGTGAGTATTTAAGTTTTATAGCAGTTGCACCGGTTCACTTGATTTTCCCTGGTGTTTCTCATGAGTGTCCTTATCAGCACTGTTTGCGAATAATAAATACGTCATGAACATTAATTACTTCTTTCTCAATAATTTATTACTCTTCATCGTTGACATGGATGATTTCATGAAATCTACGTAAATACTCTTTCATTATTTTCCCGTCAGATGATCATTTGGAATTTAACCTTTAAAATTTGAGGGCAGTGTACTGGCTTACCCGCGACCTCTACACCTTCACGAACTTTCCGAGCTGTCAATGTTAAATGGATTGGTATTTACAAAGGAAGTCATGATGTCGTGACCGGCTCAACGATGAAACTCTCTTGAGAAACAATGAGAATATCACACGCGCCATTTGTAACGGATTGACGCAGCGCTTGTTCCATTTAACTTGACATTGGTCTACGAAGGAGGTGAAGTAATTACGTCATGATGAGATCTGGATGGCGGAGAGAAGAGGGCTCGAACAAGTGCTGCTTGTTCTCCCCTGGCTCCGGCTAGTGGACGGGTGCTGTCAGGTTGCAGCGTTGAAAGGTACCTCAGGTTGGTAATGAAGTCGAGAGATAAAGGCAAATAAAACAAGTGGCATTCATTGAAACACGTATCGTGACATTTTCTGTTGTCATCTTTTCTCTTCAGGCGTCAGTCATAAGAAAAAACGATTTGTTGTGTATGGAAATGATTTCAAGATCATTATGTTATTTTTTGATGAGTGGACGTGCATTGCTGATAGACTTTTATAAAAGAAATTTGCAATATGATTCAGTTTAAATAGGTCGTCAATTTGCAGTGAATGAATCTGTGTTAAGTAAATACTGTACGCTTCTCCAATTAATTGTTCATGAGAGGATGCTCTGAGTCGTGATGTAAGGTATAACATAAGCAACTCTGAAGTATAGTTTTTTCAAACACAAACTGACTGGCTGTGCTCGAAGGTTGATGTAACCTCCCTTCTGTTGATATATTCAATAATAGTATGTAGCCTCGTCATTTTATGAATCCTCATATATTATATATACTCCGTATTGTTTGTGATAATTTCTCAAGTGTGTCTGATGGAAGCTATATATTTGTTAATTTTCAATTCCTAATTTTATCCAATTCAAAATAATATTTACATTTCCTCCCTGAATTTTGACTTTTAGATAGTAAATATTTTTTTTGAATTATCGTTTATTACTCACATTTCCAACGAAATAAAAAGATAACCTATGTACTCTGCGCATTTGAAGAAAATATAATACACGACTTGTAAGGAATGATTTTCAATTTTGGTGAATATTTCACTGATGGTAGCAACACTCACTCTTATACAATACTCAATGAATTCCATCTTAGTACATTTAATAACATTGTTATTCATAGTAATAAACGAAGAAAATTTGTTCACTCTTTCAAAAAACACTTTCGCCGAATTTCATTATTGATTCATTCTCGTTGATTGACATAATCTCATTGAATTCGTTATATTACAACCAAATTACTTCACATAATTTATCACATTTTTTCAGCATTGTTTCGATAATATTTTCATCTCGATTTATGACTATATTCACTGAGACGGAACTGGCGTACATGTAATCAAGTCTTTTAAAGACATTTTTGAAGAGAATATAATGAAAATGTAGAGATTGCTGTCAACTATAAGGGATAATATAATAAAAGACATCTGAGCATAAAGGTACCGAGCAGATCTGATAAAAAAGAGTTAAGAGTGCCAGTTAATTCCACATCAAAAGCTCTCCAGTTGCCGCTGTGCATTTTTTTCATTTTTTATGAGCCCATAAGATCTGATCCTGCAATATCTTTGGTTGCGGTATCTAATGAGCAGATTGCTTAACTTCACCAGATATTGATAAATATATATGGAATATATATTTAATTCTATCTTATTTAAAGGATTTTTGTATATGTATGCGAATTATCACTCATTTTATAATTATCGTATAAATGTTTTTCTAATTTTATATAAATTTGCAAAAAAATGTATAGTACACCAAAGTCTTAGTGCTGTTTTTCCCTCAATTTTAAGTTTTCTTGACTTTTTCGTGCATATTTTAAATCTGTACTGCTTTTTACGCAAATGCAACGTTAGTTCTAATACCTCAACTTCCCTAGACTACAGATAAATATGAACGACCAAAATATGAAATTCAAAACGCCTAACACACGCTTTGTTTGCAAGAGCTCGGGATCAAAATTCGACCGTAACCTTTGGTCGCTCGGTGGAGCACTCCGTGTGGCCGAGCTATTGCCGACACGCGGAGCAGATTCGCGGGTGGCCTCTGACCCGCGGCGAAGGGCGGAGCGCGACTCGCAACGGTGGCGGCGGCGAGGGGGGCGGCGGCGCGGGCGATTCAGGGTCGCCTTCGCGGAAACAGCGGCTGCTCTTCGATGGCTCTGCCGATGACGTGAACGCTGTTGCCGGGTGATCGAAAACAAGCTACGGACTCACGGTAGGGATCTGTCGCGACCAAAGAACATTTCTTTGTATAAGAAAACATTTATTCTTCCTCTGCATGATCTTGGCTGTCCGGGTGACGCCGCGTCGAAGGCCGACGTTTCGATCATCTTGTCGTAGTCTTCCTCAGGTCCTGATTTAATAATAATAATAATAATAATAATAATAATAATAATAATAGTGGTGGGCGGAGCATATCCCTTGATAATTTGAACACGTTTGTCACTTTTGTTGTTTGGTTTTTGACCTAGACCAAATGCATTAGTGCAACTTGAAGAAGAGATATTGAAGATGTTTTGGGTTTGAATGTTGACATATTGGTCACAATAATGGTTCTAGACAGTTTTCGTTTCTTTTCATTTATCGTTTTTATGGATGAAGAGTATCGTGACTGATATCTTGTTGTTATTTTTTTTTCCTCGACACATTTGAATAATTATACGAAATATAATTGTGATAAGATGTACTGTACAAGTGTGATTGAAAGCCACAGAAGAATTCAATGAAAAACTGATTGTTCTGAAATATATCATTCACAGTATGGTTCAACATATCCATTTATCTATTATAATAAAATAACAAAACATACTCATAATAAGGACGTGAAAATGGTACGTACATGTTCACATATTATACCAGAATTTAGCACTACTTTTTATGTCATTTCTTTTTGATTTCATTTTTTGTCAAAGAACAGTAAAACTGTCCGTGACGTGTGGGGGAGAAGTAATATAAACGCACGTTTTTTAACCATAAATACTATAAACATGAATAAACCTTCCATCTACGCGAGTTTATATACATTCGAAAAATATATTTTTTCACTCCTGAGCAATAGAAAACTTGTTTGCATCAGTACATCAACTTGAGATTTGATTTCTTTACATTACTAACAAATTAGTAAATCATAACATTGGGTCTACCCCTACTACATCTAGCAGAATAAGAGGTCTACAAAACATGAGAGCAATGAAGCTACATTTATGTTCAGAGTCAAATGAAGAGGCCATCTGAGCATTCGCTCTCTGGATCAGGGAAACTGGACAAACCTCATTTAAATAATTGTTTTAAATAATTTATTTTTATAATTTAAATAACCTGTTTTAAATAATTTATTTTAAAATTTAGAACAAATCAAAAACTCATAACATAACATATTGTTGTTTTGTTTCTAATATAAATTTCATACTTTTTGCAGCCACATTGGTGAGTCACGACTTCACTTATGATATCCACATGTTCGTGCCGTGTACGTTGCTGTTTTCCTCGACCTATATTACGTAAGTAATCTAACGGAATCAAATATTTATTCAATAGTTTGTTTCTGAATAATGATATTTATTACTCCATTCTTGTTATTGGTAAATGTCTGGAAAGCTATTTTCTGAAGTTGAAAGCTCTCTTCAACACTTCGACAAAACGTATTCATACCCATGTATTTAATGAATATACCCTAGGAATCTGAAAAAAGGCATCGTCAGTCCTCGAAACTTAATTGTTACAAACACTTTATAATATTTAATAATTGATTTTCCAATTAAAGGATGGTTTCTTATTGCACTTGTATGAACATGATTAGAAATGACAGTGAGAAATGATTTTCAAATTCGTTTCACGCTGTTCAGTGCATTGCTTCACAAGGCACTCAGCGAAGCAAAGGAGCAATTTAAACTCATCCAGGTGTGACTGCCCGAAACCACAAGAATCAGACTGACGTTTGAGATCGCGATGCCCTTTGTCTCGCATGTACATCCCCGCGAAAGGTGAATGATGAGAAACGACCGGTCTGGCCTTGAACCGTTCCGCGAACGAGTGCACGTGTGACGGGACATGGAAAGTCGAACGGGGCGTTAGGAAACGGCAGCGGTAACAGGACCGCGGAGCGACGAACGCGAAGGTGGTTCAGCGAAGCCGCAACCGGATAACGAGCGTGGCCTGTTATTTACGAGCGACGCGCCGATTCGTTTGCGCAGATCCGTCTTTCCCCGCGACACCCTCCACGCCCTCGACGCCTCCGCTGCCTTTAGGACTCTGCCTCCGCCCCGCCCACTGCGCCTCCGTTTGGCCCCCGACCCGGCTCCCGACCCGGCTCCCGACCCGGCTCCCGACCCGGCTCCCGACCCGGCTCCCGACCCCATCTCCTCCAGTCAACCCCACTCCTTTTTCAACAATACATCTACATCCTTGCTCGCACCCAGCTCTGTAGACTGTTCCTCCATCCTCACGCCCACGTCTATCCCTATCACTTCCTATTAGCATCACGAATGTAAGCGTCAATGGGAATACCAACTACCCCCAAAGAGCGAGGCATTTGATGTTCTTAGAATTCATCGTATTTCCAAGAGCTTTACACATCTTTCCTGCTTTCATAACGGAATAATTAAATTAATTTTTTGTAATAATTTCGAGAAATTGAAAGAGAGTAAACGGTTTTGTAATTTGTATGATCGTGAAGATGTTTATGAAAACGTAGTGAAATGCTTAGCAATTATTGCACTGTAAATTATAATGCCCAGCTTCTGGTCGTACTGAGCAAGAGTATTAGAGCTCAATAGAAACGGTTTTTTGTTGATAGTTTTCGTGTGTGTTTCGGAAATTATGTAACGTTTTGGATAATAGCAAGGGCAGACCAAGTACCCACTGGACATTATTTGCGAATGAACAAAACGAAAAACTACACAGTTTCAATATTGATTGAAAAAAGGAGAATTTTTGGTTGTGTTATTCCGCCAATTCTCAAACCGCGCTTAACGACTGAATTCGCGTACTCAGTGCGTCACTGCATGAGAGAGCTTACGTATTGTAGAATTCATAGCCTCTGTTTTGATTAATTCTTTTTTATTTGAAGTCTCATCACTACTAGGTCATTAGCGAACACTATTGCGTGTAACGGTATGGTAACTATGAGGATGACACGATATGATGATGAAAAGGCTGTGAAAGGACGAACACAATACAACGATGCCTTGGGCGCGACTCGAACCCGCGATCCTTCGGTCGGAGATCGGTACGGCACTACTGCCTTAGCGATCTCGCCCATCCCGACCGGCGAAAAAATTTAATTTGTTGCTGTATTATTCGAGATTTTTTGTTGTTTTAAGAAGTGTGGATTTTTTCTTTTGAAAAATAATTTTGTGTGTTTATGTTCGGCAGCGTGTTTGTTGCTGCAGGCTACTAGTTTTAAGCTAATTATCAGATGTAACTGTAGTACTATTCACAATTCGAATATACGTATTATTTACACATCATTTCTACACAACTACGTATATAATCTTTGTTGATTTTCGCGGTAAAAGAAGCCAATGAGCAGTCATTTAATAGAAAATGTCTTAATCTTGAAGAGACGGCGTTACCACACTTGCACGGAAGTTTGCCTTGGGCAATAAATATCACGATACGATGCGTCATCTACTTACCATGAAAAGCCAGACCTGGACTCGGGTCGAGAAGCATAGCGATCTCTGCCACTTTCCTTTTCGTCGCTTCTTTCCACCCACACTAGCGCCATGTGCGACGCCCCCTCTCACCATCCTTGTACGCGCTGCTCGCACGTTTCCCGTGTTACCTTCCTGGTTCTGACTAACAGCGCTGACGAATAGTGCTGAAAAACAGCATCTAGACGTATTATGGTTAAGGAGCAAATCTAATGCGAATTCAACAACAATATCTCTTGAACGAAGACATTGTGCATAACTAATAATCCACTGCTAATAGCGTGACCAGGGTAAAATTTTCTTGCTTATCTCCTGAATTCTGGAGAGCAAAATCTTTACCTGGACATATATATTCTCCACAGGGTTTTAATTGTGTAGTTATAACCCTGCACGTTATTACAGTTGCCACATAAGCATGTTAAATGATCTACATATTCATAGATGGAAGCCTAACACCGGTTGGAATGACTTGTCAGTATGAAAAAATAATGTTTACTTTTGAAATGTTTGATATGACTTCACCATTTTTAATATATGAATAAATCATATCATTGATTATTCAGCTAATTTATTCCCTGAATAATAATCTGAGAGTTTGGAGAATTCGTGAAGTCTACAAAACAAACCGCACAATTTACTCGAATTAATAATAAACATGTTTTATACGTAAAATTTGTTATCTGTTTCGGTCAGATAGTTCACTCTAATGTTTAATCTTTTGAGTACTTGTCATCTCATTATTTTCAAAATTTAATGTTCTTAGGATTAATTCGCTGAAACCAGACATGCTTGTAACAAACATTTGGTCTCTCCAATAGATACAAAGTTGTTTTTAATGTGTTCCGAATGAAACAGTTAAATCAATAATTGCTAATTTCTTCTAATGAGCCTGATTGTTGCATTAATGAATTGAAAATACTAGATTGAATATACTCGTGAGTGCTCTTGCAACAATAGACGAGTATGCAAACCATGATATTGGAGACGTTATACAGTATTTATCATCAAGAAAAAATAACAGCCAATATAAAATACTATGAAGGCTTCTTACCGGGTGGCACCCCAGATTGGGAAAAGAGGAATTAAATAAAACAGTGAGAAGGTACAGCGTCAATCCGTTTCAACTAATTCCGCTTCATTTAATCCCTGTAACACATTAGCTAGGCGTTTAAAAAATACACACACACACACATACGGGAAAAGGTTCGCTCCAACAACCGGCCGACAAAGTGATCTGACTAGGAAGACACGTAAGGTGTGGTATGTTCGTACCAGTCATTACTGAAACACTCGACCATTTATTATATCCATGGATTAATAATAACGTAAAAGTAAAAGTAAGAGAAGCACTTCAATAATTATTTGTCAATAGTTAAAAGAAACTTATTATATAGTTGCTCTATAAATATAATGTTTACTATTAAACTTAGTCTCTCACTAGATTTTCCATTTTTATATGTTGGCAATACCTAATAAAGGTTATGTTAACTGCGCCATATTGTTTACGTTGAAAGTGAAGCTACGGTTATGGTTAGGGTTGTGTGAGGTACAAACGTTTGAGCTATAGTAGTTATATCTCGTACTCCAAGACAAACAGTGGTGACAATGGCATGATTTGTTCAGCATAACTCCTAAGGCAAGAGCCACTACTTCCGGTTGCGATGCATTTCGCAGATTTTTAAACTCAGAGTGAGGTATTTGCATTTAATACCTCCTGATTTAGATAAAAAATTCCTGCATATTGAACAAAAGAAAAAAACACTTTCACCGTATAATTTCTTCAAAAACTTGAAGACGTCTATGCCCGCGAAAATGTTTTGATGAGAGCCTGTACTAATTTGCAGTGCTTTTATTAAAACATATGGCCGCTAAGATACAATTGTTTTCTTACCATCGGAGATTTTTCTTTCATTTTTACTATTTCTGGGGTACTCCACCGTGGTCGATCTAACGAACATTAGGTCTAATTAAATTAACATTAGGTCGATCTAACGAACATTAGAACACACTAAGGTCGCTGTTCGGCGCGTGACGCCTGGTTCCCGCTTCCATATTGATCGCTTCTCCCTGCTGCCAGATTGATATGCTTATTTACATATGCATTTGTATGGTTGTGCTATTTTATAACTTTTACAGAAAACATGCCCGAGAGAGATATTTGAGAAATTTTTTTCTATACAGATAGTTGTAGCTGAACAAAAAAAATGAAACGCAAATATCCATGAGCGACTTGTAGCAATCGCCCGTCTACACATTCAAAAGCAGTGACTAAACGACTCAAGAAAAGGACGGAAGATTCCTACTCTTCTCATGCCCACCGGATTCCAAGAAGAGTCCAATGAAATCTAATACCCAAACCAGAGGTAACTCGATGAGGCATGATGTGATGTTCTCAGAATTTCGATGTCATATGTGATAAAGGTGAAGAAAATGACTCTGACTGCGCATTATTATTAAAATAATCATTTCTATTGTAGGAACTATTTTTTCACATACCGAAAATTATGTAAAAATTCTAATTTCATGGTTTCACGTTGAATGAATCCGTTCAGTTAATGAGCAAAATCAGTTAATTGAACTCCTAACTGCATATATTTTGACATAAACTTAGAAGAAAGTTTAAAAACCTTTTTACACAACAAATTCATCTGCGAGGCTTCACGTCAAATTAATAATTTTATTATCGCCATAGATCAATTTTTGCCTGCGAAAACATGCGGTGGCATCATTAAATTTGAAATACTGCCCGTCATCTTTGGTATATGTGGAACGTTCTTTTCCAAATTATAAAAATATTTTGACTCATAGAAAGCACAATTTTACAACAGAAAATGTAGAAAACGATATCATTGAGAAAAGTTTTATAATTAAAAATATTAATTTCATATATTCGTGATCAAATTGTCTTAAAACAAAATATTTTGTTTCGTTTCGTTTTCCAGATTTACACCTTTTACTGGAGTAGTTTAAGAATTTTCTGTATATAATTGCAAGCACATTTCAGTGATTTTATGTTTCGTTGTATCTGATCTTTACTTGTTTTAAAAATGTTGTCTCAACCGGTATTGAAACAAAAAACAATGTGCGCTCCAGTAATCTGAAGTTGAATATAAAAGGGAAGCGAACACATTCCATTGACCGTTATATAACAATAGTATTCAGCCTGTTTTTTACTAATTAAACCATTCTTGTGATTTCAAAACACCCTACCCAGTGAAGTTTAACTCTAGGTCGTGACACTTGTGGCATGCACCTGCCCCTTGCTGTGACCTGACCCAGTTGCCTTGACGGACGCGTAGCAGGTTGCCCGGCAGGGAGCCGGTCCGCGGTGCGAGCAGGGCCTGGCTTGTCGCGGGCCGCGGCGGCACGCAGGTACGCGAGAGGAAGGGCGAAGCATTGAACTTTTCATTTGGGAGAGATTAATGGCGGCGATGGCACGGCGCTGGAACAATGCGGCGCCTCACCTGCTTTATATGCCGCGCCGCGCCGCGTCGGGCCGCGTCGCGTGGCGTCGCATCGCTTCGCGCCACGCGACCTTCCGACCGACACCGGAGGAACCAGGCGCGATCAAGACGGCGCTATTGTGCTGGTACGCTATTGTACAGGTCCCGCCCCTCCGCCCGCCTTCTCCGCCGCTCGCATCTCTCCTCCCTTCTTGGCACCCCCTCCGCTACCACCGTCCCCTATTCCGCCACCCCACCTCCCCTTGCCCTCCCCTCCCAACCCCTCCCTGCTGCACCCCTCCCTCCGTTACCCCCTCCACCTTCGCTACCCCTCCCCCTCCGCCACCCGTCCCACTTCAGCCCCCCGCCACCTAATCCATCTTCCACCTTACTACTCCGACAACCCGAGCGCCCCTGCCGCTCCTACCCATTCTCAACAGCTGAGCTGATCTCTTCAGCTGGAGCCTCCGAACGGGAGGTCCTAGGGTTCGAACAAATAGGTCGCGGCACCGTGCGCTATATGCCTTTACTCAGTCTTGCCCCTTCCTCGTCTCTTGTACGTGAGCACCCACACACACACATACACACGCACGCACTGACTACACCCCTGCAGATGCCGGGAGACCAGTCGGGTGCTTAGAGCTCATCCTGACTGGAGCGGCTCCCCGCTGACGCAGAATGAAAGGCTGACTGGCATCAGAAAACCTAGTAAGTTGACGGATGTCACTTTTCAGTGAGATTTCGGCCAGATTTCACTTTCTAGTGAGAGGAACATCGCCAAACTCCGTCAATAGCATGCCTTACACCCACCTGACCTTGCACTTGGTCGCGCCAGCAAGTACAAAAGAATCAATCAAACCACCTTCGCTGGACCCGCAATCCACGTACCCTTACAGACATTGAAGCCTCCATCTGTACACTAGCCACCCCCACCACCGACCATCACTTCTCTTCTAGCTACTCCAAAAGAAGCCCATTTCTTGCCGCCCGCAGCGCTCATGCAACTTTCCACTTCACAGCAGTCAAATCCAGCACTCGCGACTCCCCCTCCCCCTGCACACACATACACACCACCGCCCCCGCAACCTCCGCCCCCCGTCCGGCCATGATTCCTACGGGTCCCACGTAATCCGCCTTCATTTGTGATATATGCTTCGCGAATTCAAAATCGAGCGCAAAGACACCCATTGATTCGTGTTTGACTCTGAGAGTTTGTGTCAATCCTGTATGTCACAGTGACCTGTCTTTCATTTACGACGATTCACACAGATGTTAAACACGTCAATGGAAACTAGGAGTAAATTTAGTGTTAGCCAACTTGTGCATGCATGACTATGAGAGCACGACAAAACCTCTTAACTCTCTATCTATCTATCTATCTATCTATCTATCTATCTATATATATTATATATATATATATATATATATATATATATATGAATAACTATAAAAAAGGTACTGCTTTGACAGCTACTGCTTGGTCACTGCTAGCAATGTTACAGTAATTTATGTCAATTCACTCATTTTGCCAGTGCTTGTTTTTACAGTTAGCTTATTTATAAATGGCTTCATCACTATCTCTTGCGAGGTCATCGCCCTACATGACTTTCATTTGTTTCCCGACCTGTGAAAGTGCTCCCTGTTAAGAGTAACTCCTCTATAGTCGTCGACTCTGTACCTTTGGTAAAATGCACTAGCACCAGTCTGCTGATCAATAATATCTGATGATCTTGACTTGTATAAAGAATTTCATTTACTTTTTAGAAATTTAACTAGTTATTGAAAAATTAAAATATTTCGAATTTAAAGAATGTATTATTTCGAAATTAAGTCAAGTAATAAGTAACACAAATCGTTAATGTAATGTGTGGTATGGTTCGTAATTTCTGTGTTCTACCCACAGATTCTTCTGTCTGTCTTAAGGTCGTTTCTCCCCTCTGCGACAGGGTCGTAACCTACAGGTTCTCTCACCATGTTTACAATCCTGTCTTCCCGCCCTTGTGACTCGTAAGAGCGATTTACAGGAAGAGAGACAAGCCACACCTACATGTCACTGACACTGCAGTCCATACGGCACTTAGCTCAGGGCATGAATTGATGTCACTGGCTCTGGATAGTCATGTGGGTGGGCTGTAACATGATTTTCAACACTAGCTACCTAGTTAAGTAGAATTCAGCCGCTTCCAGAAGGAGAATTCTAGCAGCCGGCTGCTCTGGTGGTTAGTTTTCCGTCGTTTCTTCGATCAACACCTGGCGAATACCGGAGCAGTACCCTGACAAACGAGTCTCGGAACACGTACCACTTTCCTTGCTCTGGTTTGTCCTATCCTCACCCTTTACTTCCACACATACATACACATGTACTACAGTACCACGAATGCCGGGAGTCCAGTCCAGTCTACAGTACCACGAAAGCCTGCATCTTACAATTTGTCCCAATTGGAGGGATACCCCGCTAGTGGGAGATACCTGCTTGCATACCTGGAATCGAACCCGGGATCACGCCACGGAAAGATAGTACGCTGCCCATGAGCCATTTTAGAGGCTTTGAGGAATACATTCTAAGTTATAAATAAATGCGTATTTCCGAAGGGATGATATCTATGGCATTATTCAATCATAACCGATATACCTTTTTTACAACCGAATTCAATCTTATTGTTCCAGCAAGAATATTTGCTCTACTATGTCATTTACTCGCGATACATTTTTCAAGAGATACCAAATGTCTCCGATTGCCATATTCAAAATATTGATTTTTTTAACGAATTTTTCTTTCCTAATGCAATATATTTGCACTCTGTTCATTTCAATACTCTTCATTCTTGACAATAATCCCAGAATACTCCTGAATTTTGAAGATATTATAACTTTTAGAAATTGTATGCATAGATGTAATTAGTCGGTTGCATTTAAAGCATCAAAATATTGTTCAATAAGAAGTCCATAATCTGAAAATCTTCCTTGATAGTCACATCTTCTAAAGTGTTCTAGTGAAATGAAAATTATCATATATCAACGTTTTTCTGAGCCTTGCTCTTACCTTTCCCGCCTTTCTTATGTGAATGCTGTGTTATTTTTCTTTAACCAGCTGTCATACACATATGACTGGATTCCAAGTCCATTTACAAGTATAACTTACACATCAATTACACATAATACTAGGAAATAAAACTCATTCTAATTAGAAAGTTGTAATTATTCCCTCTTTTTAAAATTTGTATTATATATTAAAGATTTCTATTCCAAGATTCTAAGATTATATATTAACGATTCCAAAGATTTCTTCAAGATACTAGGAAGATATCCTGATTACTCAAAGCTCTTTTGTGAGGGGTGCACAAAAAACGTACAAACAATGTGTGAGCGAAAGTTTTTCTTTGAAGCTTTGCCATATTCCCTTCAACATCACCTCAATGTAGTTTCCTTCCGGCAGAATCACTCTTTGTTTATTGTGGAATCGAACGTTTTTGACTTGAAGATCAGCGACGATTATAAATTTCTCCCTTGTTTCTGAGAAGGAAAGCGTTGGCACCTCTGAAATCTGTGGAGACTGTGGCGTCTTGGAATTTCTCCACAACTACCGGCATTTTACTGACGACCGGAGAGGATAAGATGAAAGATTCGGAACAAGTTTCAGAGCGTGGGTGAACCCGAAGAGAGACTTGCATAAAATTCTGGAGAAAGTGAATAAAGTATTCGAGTGTCAGAGGTGTTTATGGTTACTCCTGATTAATGAAAACGTGACAAGCTGTGTTGCTAATGATTTGCATCTTCCTTAAATTTTACAACCATCAGATTTATTGTTTTTTTCCTTTCTCTTGTTGGTTGACGATGGGCCACAGCTACATTACATCGTTCTCAAGAGGGCAATACTAAAACAAAGCAGACGAGTAAATGTACTTTTAATGACAAATTACAAAAGTAGTTTTAATTAAAACTTCGAAATTAACCAGATTTCTTTATAGACGTTAAGAAGTGTATGTGATTTGGAACTAATTATTTTTCTATTGCAAATTGAAATTGAACTCGCATTTTGGAAGATCAAACTAGTTTACTTTTTTAGTGTATTTAGTAGGTTTTGTAGTGTATATAGTGACAGACATGTTTAAGTCCAACTGAGCAATTACATATTTGCTTTTCAGTCTCGCAAAAGGAAATTTATATAATAATTAAAAATATTTAGTAATTTATTGAGACGTTTATTGTCGCAGTTTAAAACAAAATACATCAAACATTTTTTCTTCAAATTGTGATAATCACAATTAATATTTTAAATAACGTCTTTTGAGCGGCACATTTAAGCTGAACGGAGCTTTAGTTATCCTTTCAAGTTAAATAGAAAGCCATCAGGAAACTTGTGATATAATATATCAAAGTTTCTTATTGTAAATGAGGAAAGGGAGAAATATTGTCCAACTGAAACTTTGATAAGATCTTATTTCTCCTGTCGAGCCATCTCTTGCAACGTGTCTTACACAAATAGAGTTGTCAGTCCGGGCCATCGGTGAAGGCTAACAGTTTAGAACTCCCAAGAGGTTACGGAGGTGATGATTAAAATGCCACGGGCCTGGTTGGAGTCTTGTTGAAGTCGTTTCTGTCACAGTACATGGCCATTTTTCACTGTAAAATATTCGCACGGTGATAAACCTAGGGGTGTACTTAAGAAGAAAGTTCATGAGCGTCAGCGACATGTGTAACATTAAGAGGTGCTAAAATTTCCACAACGGGAGACTCGGGTCAAGGCTTCCAATAAAAAAAACGTATAATGTCCTCTGATTAACAATGTGTGGAGTTACGATTAACATGATTCGTTAAATTCACATTTCGACAGTGAAGTATATTTTTATTGTGTATTATATTTCGTACAGAGTTTTGAGATATTCAAGTTTTTCATATTTTTAAGTACTACGAAAATGATTTACAGAATAAATAGAAAACAATCCTTGTTCTCCATTTTTTGAAATTAAGTTAAAATTAATTAAGTAAAATAGTAAAAACCATTTTATTCCAGAGCTTTGTTATGTCACTTTTCATTTTAAAAACGTTTAAAGAATTTTAAGTTTCTTAGACTAATTAAATGTAATGTAAATAAATGTATACTACTTGTAGCTGAACTTCAAATCCTGCAAATATCATTAGTCAACAATTGAATCAGTGAGAGGGACCAAAACCGTGAAGGAATATTAACGTGATAAACGAATGCCGCTTTGCAATACAGGCAGAACTCTTGAGTGTCGTCTATCCCAAACGAAAGATTTCCCCTGCACCGTCTTTCATAGTACAATAGTGCGTTTATATTTCCTCACTCAGTTTAGCTTACGTGCCGCGCTCGTACTGTCAACATACATACGACCGGACAGTGTTTCAAAGAAAAAATAAGAGTTTCGAAGACCAAATTTACGCTTCCTCTAGACCAGGAGTCTTCCTTCCAGTTCCGTGAAACCCTAGGGTTCTTTGGATCGTTGACAGGGGTTCCGCAAGTGATCAGCCAAACTCAAGTGAAATGAAAATCAACTTGACAAGGAATTTTTCTTGTAGGTACGTGTAGTGGTCTGTCATATTAAAATATTAGATAAATATATTTAATGAAAATGTTTAATATTAATAAAAATTTGATATAAAAATTTAATTTTCAATTTAGTATTTGTTATTATTTAAAATATTGTTCCATTTGTTAATTATTCATACAATGTTTCCTAGAAAAGAAATAAAGTGAAATCTGATTCTCTACATCATGCATTAAGATTAAATAAAGACAAATGCATAAGTGTGCGAATTTTAATAGAAAAAAGCTTTGATGAACTATTTTATCTGCTGCTTTAACACGAGATTTCTTCAAAAAAAACAAAGAATTCGAAGGATTCCTAAACGTGTAAAAGGCTAAAGATCCCTGCTCCAGATAAATGATTTCGGCAGCTTCAGCCAAACCGCGCATGTAAAAAGCCACTTCTAAGGCTGCAGAGCCGCTGCGGATATGCGCGAATTCGCCAAAACTCTTCAAATCATTCGTAAACAGGAATCGTGCAAATTGTGTGCAATTTAAAATGATGTTAGGGAGGTGGTACAAATGTGAGAAACAGTGAAAAATATTGTTGGGAAATGCTATCTAACAATGCAGTAACAGTGCGAGCAATTAATATTTTTCAGTAACAAAGCAATGCCACATTTCGATGACATTTTGAAAAGGAGGCAGAAACAAATCATTGAATAGGTTTTTTATTAAGCGGCACTAAAAAGTTCCAGTAAGCCAACAGATATGTGAATCTATTACTGTTAAATAAAAACCCTCCTCTTCGTTTAATCTGTCGTCTCCTTCACAGTGATGTATATTCACCATGTGCAAAGCCTGGAATATTTGGAATTAATCATTCGAAATGAAAAAAATAGTTTGCATCGTTAACAAGTCATCTACAATCAAATTATTTGTTCTATTTTTACGAATGTCCGGACGGTTGTGCCTTAAAGGAAAGAGATTGCATGAGAATGTGCAGCGCTGAGCAGTTTCGGTTAGCAGAAAAGTGAGAATATATCTATTAACTGATCGTTAAAGTCTAGGAAAGAGGCTAGACAATTAAAAATAACATTTTTTCTCTATTTTTCAGTTATCCGCTGAGTAGGTTATGATTCGTGCATTGGCCTAGAAGTATGAAACAATGTAATTGGTCACTCTCTTTCAGTAATCAACGTAATACGTTTCTCTGATCTTAAGCCTTCCCCGCAGAGAGGTTGGGATCGGACTCCATTGGTAGTCACATATAATATGCGGCACTGTGTCTCTATGCTGCAAACACAACACTTTGCGCAGGGCAGACGTAATACTTAAGACCACTTTATAGGGTTTCGATGAGAAGTATGAATTTACCGCCCAGGAGCCCAGATTTTCAGCGTCGTGTAAGGCTAGTGAGGCTAAATGACCTGAACCTCGCCACCAATAAAGACATTTATTAATTTATTTATTTGCTTTTCGGCGTATCCGGTATATTTTAATATCCTAATGGATGAGGTATTAGGTTAGAAAAGCTGGTAGGTCTCGGGTGAGTAAATCCCCCTCTCATATGAAACTAAAGTGACCAAATCAATCATAAATCCTGCAATCTTCATACCCTGATGCAACAACGAAACCAAGTCTTGTGTTACAAGATTCTTTAAAATGATTCATTGAAAGTAATAATAAAAAATCTGATAATTAAAAAAAATCAGAAAAATTATGACTTTCAGTAATTTTGGATGAAGGTGAATTTGAAACTTTTCCAAGTATTTATGTCCAGAAAAATAGCTCGCTGGCTAGAAGGTAGTCACGTGAGCCCTTGGATGAACACGCAAAACAGAAAAGTCCTTGCAGCAGACTTAGGTGACATTAAGAATTCGCCGCGAAATGTCATCCCAAGGAAAATGAAGCAATGAAACGCTATATAGGTACTCGGTAGACAAAACATGAATCACTGACGATTCATGCTATTCAGTGTAAAGAACCTGGATTTTTATGTCCATTGTTTTAAAATGGTGAACATAAAATATTGACATTTACGAAATTACGCATTAAAATGTGGAATTTAGTCTAAGAATGACTCTAGAGAAAGACAGAAACTCAGTTTAACATCCATTATCCTTAATTTTATCAGCTATTACAATGGAGTAATATAATCTAGTAAAATATGCAAAATTATTTGTAAGGTTCAAGTATATTTGATTTATAATTCCGTAAAAAATCACTCATGTGGTCTATTTCTTGTAAGATTGAAAATATTCACAAGAGAAACAGATGTTTATTTCTGGAAAGACGCTCACGATGTATCATAACGTTTCTTTTATCGATATAAAGGTTACTAGTTTCGCTCATTTGTTATTTCTTTCCTAATGGACGAATATCATTAAAAATTGATATGTTGATGTAATAATGTTAATGAAGGAAATACATACAATTTTCAATACAGTGATATAAATTTAAGTAGATTAGCATGGCGCCTTCCGTAAGTATTTTCATGTTAAAAAATTTATTTATCCTTTGCAAATAATTCCATAAAATGATAACATTTATAAAATATTAAAATTGCTCGGCGTTAAAGTTACATGAAAAAGTATCTATTATAATACTTCTTAAAATTTTTGCTTCAATACAAAATTAGGTTTAGTTATAGACAATCTGGTGGTTCTTGTATTTATTCATGCAAATGCCGCAAAGTGAGAATAGTAATTCACCGCGTTTCACCAATGTGTTCTTACGTGTGAAACCAAACATAACAACTGATGTTCTAGAATTATACAGAATATGCTAGAAGGATCAGCTAAGAATTGTGCCAATCGATTTATCTTACCGAAAGAAATAAAAGGATGCTCTTGATGCTCTGTGTGCTATGAGTCACACAAAATGCGCTTCAGTTGCCTAAAAATAATAAAAATAATTTCTTTAGAGGAATTTATTCTAATTGTTTGGATAGAGCTGTAAATGATTAGTTTCTCCCACGAAGATCAAGAACGACTCCTCATTTGCCTCATCGGTGGACCGGAAGGGGTGTAATCGTGAGAGACGAATGAAATGACTGTTGCAGGTAACTCCGTTACAATGTTAGAATAATGATATCTCTTATAATAAAAAAAACATTTTTATGAAGTAATACCTTCAGAAACACCAGATAAATGTTTAACTTTCAAATGTTACTTGATTACTAAGCAAAAGAAGTGCAAAATACTATTTCTTAAACTTTTAAATATTTTCAAAAACACGTAAAACGACAAAAAACTTACGAATTCGACTCTTACACCACAAGCCAATTTAATAATAACCCACTTTTCGATTCGTTTCGGCTCGGGAGCATCCGTCGTCTTGCTCACCGAGTAACGACCAAAACATTCCCGACGACGAGCACGGAGAGAAAATAAATCAATGAACGCGGAAGCCTGGAAAAGACCGAAGCACCAGCAGCTTGAGGTCCTCGGCAAAAAAAAACAAACCGCTCAGCCGTGCCCCGAGACTGCGAAATCCCTCTTTTTTTCTCGTCAGCCACGGAAAGCGCTTTATCACGAAGGCAATCATCCTGCCACGGCGGCGGCGGCGGCGGCGGCCGCGGCAGACGTCCGTCCCAGGGGCGTGAATGTAAACAGTGATTGGCGATAGCTGCCGAGACTCCCGCGTCGCTCAGTGTCGCCCCGCCCATGCACGGCGCTCGAAACTCCGATGGGAAACGCGAAATATCACCGCTAATGGCAATTGTTATGGGACTCCCCTGTGGGTGTTCTCTTACTTACGGCAATGAGATCATTGGATTATGCGGGCGAACACAATGGACTCGTGAGCCATTCTCCGTGTGAACTTTTGCTATCCGTTACTCTGTGACATGGAGTGGCTGCCAAATGTCACAACGAAGAGGTGGAGGATTTGCGAAGGAATGCGGATTGTGGAATGTCTCTTCGGCAATGTTCTATTGCTAAATGAGTTTGTTATTTAGATGAATTGGTGGAGTTTGGTATTTGGATGAACCACGGATTCAAGAATGTTGTCTTGCCATCGATTGTTTAGTATCTCGCCTAGTAGTCGTAGTGCAGAAAAATATTTATTTATGCACCAAGAACGTTAACTGGTTCTAATGATAGAGCGGCGACAAAAAAGCTTGAGGGATTTATTTACTAATTATTACTAATTTACTAATTATCTAAATGTTAACTTGATTCGTTTATTTGTTTATATATCCATCCCATAATTTCGTTTTATAATTCTGTGCATAAAAGAACATGTCTTTTTACTGTTGTCTTATTCCTCTTATTCAGTGTATATTGAAGGCACTAACAAGCAATGACGTATTGGTAAAAAATAAAATATAATTTTCTTCTGTCAAATTTAAAAGTTTTCTTAAATCACCTAGAAAAAATAATAGTTTGCGGTTGCCTTATCATCTTCTAGTCTCATTGTAAGAATCATTGAAAAACAATGGATTGAATACAATCGAAGATGAATAATGGCTTTCTCTATCGTCACGATTCGCGAACAACTCTCTTGTTTTCATTGTGCTATGACAATCGTTTTGTTTCAAGAGACATTCCAAGGATAACTAGGTCGTTCTAAAGATCGTTTTACAAAGTGGTATGTTTCTTAATCAATCAGCATAGATATTCAGATTCCTATTGCAAGGTAAATTTAAAGCCCTTACTTTGTGATATCCAAACAGTGTACTAAGTAGTCTCATTTCATAATGGTAATAAAATTCAATGTTACAGAAAATGTCAATGGTGAGTAACCTCTCCCTAAAAATACAGCACAAAAATTAATGTCATTTCGAAAGCTGTATGAGCACGCACGTCATTTAGAACACGCATAGGCGTGTTCAATTGTAGCTAGTAGCAATGTTAAACATATGTGGTAGAAAGAATAATATGTTCAATTCAATTTATGATATTTTTGGTGAACTACTTATCTTATTTTAGAGGTCATTGAATAACAATATTCACAAAAAGATGTCGTTTTGTATAAAATATAATATGGAAAACGTGCGAGAATGGAACTCGGGTGTTATTAATTCATTTATTCAATTCAATTTCATTTGAACGTGTAATATATAACATGCACAACAGAAGAATTGCAGAACAGAATAAATTATGCCTAAACTACGTATGCTATCAATTACTAATTTTTACAGTGGTTCACTGTATTAATATAAAAGAATATAAAACATATACTCGAATGAACAATTTCATTAAAACAAGGAAACGAAATAAAATTGTTCTTTTGCATTGATATTGTTAACATTTGCGCCCATAAAATAAAATATAAATAACTTAAATAAAAAGATAACTAATTCATGCTTTGCAATAGAACGATGGCTACAATCGTGTGTTTATAACTGACGTCTCATTAAGTCAAAAATCTTGATGTATGTCAATTTGTGACAATTCTTACCATTTGTCAATTGTAAACATGCACTTCATTGGCAATCCCCTGACTCTTTGCCTCAATTCACTCCGTAGATTGGGGTGCAAAGGGGTTGAGATCAGGTAAATGAAAAGGGTTTCCTAGAACTTTGAGACAAATGTACAACAACCACTCCCACACTAAGCCTGACTTGTGAATCAGGCCTTGATACGTTTTGAAGGAGATGGTGATGCTCAGTTTGTCTTCAGATTTTTGTAAATTTGTCTTCACAAATTTTGATACTGACATTTGTCAATGATATTTTTAATTAACAATAATTCTCCCACATCAGAGAAACTGCTGTGCATCCCCACACCTTTACATTTCTTCCTCCATGCTACGTAGTTGAAACTACGTTTTTCGGATGCAATTCATTTGTTTTGCGCCGTACTATAATTTTCATAAATTTTCTCAGCTGCAAAAATTACCTTACGCTACCAATCTATAGATTTATTCAAATATTTCTTTGCAATATGCAGTATTTTATTTCTATAAACGGCAGTGACAAAAGTATTTTTCCTGGCCGCTTTCCCCTTGTAGCCGACATTCCTCATTAATAATTACTAGAGCTGGGAAGTTTATCCAACTGCATGTTTTTTGTTAATGGTCAAATTTTTCTTGAAACTTCAAATCTGTATTTTTCATGGCAGAATATTGAAAATAAAGTAAAAAATGTTTTGCATATACGGTATATTCCGCATATTCAAGGCTTTTTGATATAAAAATGAAGGGTTTTGCATATTTTTTACTTCTGCCCAAAATAACATAAAAATGCGACTTTCCACGTAAAAATATATTAATGGAAAGGATGTTGCTTCAAATACGTTGGTATAATGAGTTTCTGACTAATGATTGACGCCGTCACTGAAGTAACATCTGTTGTTGCCAGTTTAAAAAGAAGATAAAGAATTCAAGGAAAGCCTTAGTAGACCCACTTGTAATTATTCAAGAGACAAGGGATAAATTTGTGGTAGCCCTAGGTAAAATGGGGAAAGCAAAAGGGAAGAAAATAAATGAAGATTTAGGATAGAACCTACTTTACAGACAATGGGTAAATTCTTGAAATGAAATAGTGTTCATCTTTGAGACAATGTAATGAGAACAAATCTCTGCCATAACATCATGTGATGTCGAATTATAATATTTTCTACAAACTAAATTTTATTGTCTGATAGGAGATTGTACGAATCACAGATAACCTTAATAAAATGCGTGTAGTTTTCTGTGCTTTTAATGCAAAATAAAATGTGCAGAAGTGTATACTGATCAGTTTGAAATTTACATATTCCCTGTCTTTAGGTGGCAAAAATATGTAATGTTGTTGTAAAATACGTTTTTGTGACTTAATATCTAACACTTAATATCTTAACAATGTCTGTAAATATTTCAACATTTTGTGGAATATTTCAACATTTTTGTGGCATATTTTCACGCATACGTCAGGGATAAAAGCATAACAGGCATAAAGAGACTTGCATAAACATTTCAGCTATAATAATTTGAGGTTTTTGACTCCTCACTCAGTTCCGCTGCAAAGTGGACGAAACAGACCTTCGAAATGTCTCGTACTTCCTTCAAAATTGAACTTTGATCTCGTCTTGGGGTGTCGTTGTTGAGGTGTGGATTCAACCCTATTCTATTCGAAACTTTCAATGATGCTGTGAACTGTGTTCTTGCTCATTCTAAAAAAATGTATATCTCTGAAAGCATGCCCTTTAGATAGGTGAAAAATTACAAGCTGTCTTTGCTTAAAGAATTCTTCCATAGTTGTTTGCAGACAGAAATCTGGAAAGTAAGTGACTGCATCATTTATTCTTTTCTGAGCAGTTCTTAGTATGGTAAGGTTATTGACTCCCTTGGAAGGTAGGGGAGCGAGAAAAACGAGTTCTTACGTTTCATACCCAAATATTAATCTGAATTGATCTACTTGCGTATTCACAAATAAACTTATATCTGTCCTATATTTATTTTTAAAGTCTTTAAAATTTGTAAACTCTATCTTAAGTATTACTTCAATAACGATTTTACTACATCATTATTGTAACGACATTTTTCGAATTCTACAGAAGAATCATGAAATGAAACAAATTCCTCTCTGTCCAAATATTTATGAAAGCCAATGTAAATTCTCTTCCTTGCTTCGAAAACGATCCCAACATCATTTACGAAAAACCATCATCAAGCAGAGCGCACTAAAAATTCCGCCTGGCGCAGAAATCGCGATGAAAATATTTGAACAATCCAGCGAGGCGGAATGCGCGAGGAGACCTGCTCTGCCTCGCCCGTTAGTGTCGTGCCCTTGATTTACAGCGCACGATTTCGCCGCTTCGGCGACACTCGGGAGTTTATAAAGCGCGACGCCCGCCACCCG
>BOPP01000012.1:9065439-9090995 GCA_017312745.1 Gryllus bimaculatus
GGAGAATTTAATAACGTTCTAAACGAAATAGTTTTAAAATAATTATAATATATAAAAATAATAATAATAATAATGTACTAGTAATAATAATAGTAATAGTAATAAAGCCTTTGATCCCAGCGTTGTGCAGAGCCTCTCACAGTAGTGGGGTGGCTGAAAATAAAATTCGCTTTCATGTGAGCTAACCCAGGAGAGCGTTCTAATAAAGCTTATTGTCCACTCTCCATATTATTGACTACTGTTCACTATTACCACTGTCTAAAGTGTTGTTGTCCACCTACTATATTGGGGTCATTGTCCGTATTATAGTTCCACTTGTCCACTGTCTGCACCACCATCACTGCCCTCCACTTATTATCCGCTGTCCATTTTGTTCGCTGTTGTTCACTATGCAGTGTAGAACAGAGAAATAATGAAGGAAGTGATTAAAGGGTCATAGTGAAGTGTAGTGAAGTGAAGTGTAGTGAAGTGCAGTTAAACAAAAATTCAGTGCGAAGTTTGATAATGTTTCTTTTTTTAAGGTAGTTTTAAATGTTTTATCAATTAGACAGTTTTATATCATTATTATTTTTATTATTAATGTTATTATTATAATAATATAATTTGCATGTTAGCTGTATTATCTTATTTATGTAATTCGCTGCCACCGGCCCATTTGCAGTTCAAATAAATTTATCTTATTGACCGCACTCGTGACCTCATGGGCCGCTTATCCAGCTACAACTGTCGTACCTATTACTTTCACTACGTGTAAGAACATTTCCACAAACTTATATTTCTCGCTTATCTTGACCTCAGCTTGCCGACGACAGCCGGCATTTATCATCGCACCAGTAAAATCTATGACGTCCCACTTTTCTTTTGCCAATTCTGTGTCCCATATCGTAACTCGATGTGCTTACCTCATCAGATCCATCCATTATGTGACCTGTCCATCTCCATTTGATCTTCTTTGCTTCTTTGCATACATCTTTTAATTTCGTTCTTTTGTGGAGATCTTAATTTCTTGTTCTGTCTTAATATTAAAATAATAAGTAATTTCCCATTAAATTGGCCAATGTGCAGAACTATGATCAAAATCTAGCAATGCGTTTCTCTCAAAACATAGTTTTGGAGTATAGGTCCTTCTCTTAGCTAGAGGCCTCAATTATTGTTCTGCATTTCATTATGTTTCCCTTCATTGAAATGGCAAACTTGTTTATTATTATAATAAGAAATTCATTTTTTAAAGTTAAGATATCTTTAGACAGTTCTATTTACTCCTTGATTCTCGTATTATATCTAAGAGTATTTTAATGAGCATAATAATTGCGGTTGTTTCCGCCAACACGAAACGATGTAAGGATGTGAATGTTCTTGCTACTAGTTGCTACCAATCTGATTTATGACACCGTACACTTCTCTAGGATATCACGCGAATTACGAGTAGAAGCATGAGAAATCATTATTTCTGCAGTTATATGTATTTAGTACCTTGTGAGAGTATTCACGTGTTATAATAAATGGTGACCCGTGCAATAAGTTGAAACCATATGCAGAAAGTAGTAAATGTTAAAAATGAAATGGTGTCTATGGTATGATGCATATGACGGTGCTCCTGTCAGGCTTGCTATTCACAGTTGTGGTCCAGAGCGTGATGCTAGCAAAGTGAAGTACACACTAAACTTTCTCAAAGTACACGCTTTTTAGCGCATCGATTGGCAAATATATTTCGTGTAACACTAGCACGAATCAAGTATTATCTGGGCACTAACTGGGCTCCTGACACCTGAAACAAGCTTTTGGTGATGTTCGAGCAGAGAGCATCTCAAAAACTAAGTTTGCAATTCTAAGTAGTTCTTTCACACACACGGCATCTCCTTAACTATTCTTATGGTATCTTCTTCCAATACTTACTGACTTTTCCTCGTCGCGTGCGGTAACTCTGTGTTTTCGAGAGTTGCATTAATGTGAAAGGTTCATGAACTCATTCACCCTTAGAAGTGAGCGCGAAAGTAAATGAATGCGATAAGATTGGGATGCTGAATCTTACAAATACCAAGTACCATTAATTCTCAGTTCCATTTGATGTTTGCCATTCTTACAGCAGCATAACAATTGTAAATTTCTGGGTGCATACTCCCACTAATTTGTCTGAGAGAAATTGACGATTTGAAGAAAGTTTGACGGAGAGAAAAGGCAGAACGCAAGGAAGAAAAACGTAAATGTAGGAATATATATATATACACACACGTATATGCAAAAGTAAAGCAATGAAAAGGAAATAAGAAGAGAGATGAGTGAGATGCGTATAGAAGGCGAAACAGGATGGTACAAAGGAGTATGTTAAAATAAATACATACTTCAAGAATGACATAGTGCGGAACAGATTTGACAGAAAACGTTCCGGAGCAAGTACGGCCCTTGGTCGTACCGGTTCCCTACTGGTCTTTATTCCTTAGTGACTACAATCATTATTAACTTAGATTTCCCATCAAATATTTCTTATCATACGTATCTATATTTTTTATTTTTGTGGTTCAGAATTATTTTTGAAAATTCATTATCGAGCATTCTTCTCAAAATATTTTGTTACCTGTACTTCAGATCCAGACTTCGACTCCATTTCTGTACGTCACAAAAAGGAACCGAGTTGTGAATAATATCCGCATTAGGAATCGATTCCTTGAATTCATTGAAATAGAAAAGAGATTAAATGCGGGTTGCGATAGCCCAGCATTACATCGTTGTCTTTCCAGTGTCGTTAAGCGAGAAATGGATTTCTTTATTTATTCATTGATGTTTCCGGGTGCGTCTACTGCTAATCTCATTAGTCCCGTAAGAGCACAGCATATAATAATAATAATAATAATAATAATAATAATAATAATAATATTTATTTGGCTAGAATTGGCTGATTGCCAGGTGGTTGCCATAACTCTAAAGTTTTACAATAAACGTACATTTACAATCCAAAAACAATTTACAATACAATCCGTTCGAGCATATACACCCATTGTATAAATATACACAGACCTGTATACATCTACAGCACGTATATACACACATATACGTATATTTTATCGTTATATAATTTTCCTCCAACCAGGTATCTCCCACTAGTGGGCACCTCCGCATCCGGGACAAGCTCTAAGCTCCCGACTGGCCTCTCGGCACGTGTGATAATGCACTGCATGCAAGTGTGTGTGTAAATAATGGGATGAGGACAGGACAAAAAAGAGGAAGGAAAGATAGTTCGCCGACCGTGGCTCGTTTCTTAGGCATTCGCTTGGTGTTGATCGGAGAAACTACGGAAAACTACTGATCCGATTTTCGGCAGCTAGAATTATCTTCCAGACAGCAGCTGAATGCACTCTAGCACTCTTGCTACTGTCGAAAATCTTGTCATTCTGGGAAGTGGAGGAGTCGAGTCCCGACGGTGTTGGATGTTCGACACTAGTTATATAAATACTTGCAGGGTCGAATTCAAACATTATCAAGAGGACAATTCTAATTCCGGTTGCTCTAAACGGTAGTTTTCCGTGGTTTCTCAGGCCAATAGCAAGCGAATTTTGGAGCAGTACTCCAACACACAAGTGATGAATCCCGCGCGCTTTTTCCTATCTTATCGTTGTTCTTTCATCTCCCATTCTGTTAGTATGGGTAAATGCTTACACATGACGGCAAAGGTTAGAGCTTGCCCAGGCTGAGGTGTCCTGCTCTGGGGAGATATCTGCCGTGGAAAACCATACAAACCGACCCGTGTAGGTACGTTGGTACTGAAGCTTATTTTCCAACGGTGGAGAAGCACCGCCACCCTCCGAGATATAGCATGCGCTATACTTACGTGACTAATTACCTCCGTGGCTGACGCACGCGGAATCAATGCTCATTCGCACTCACGAATACACGAGGAAGTGAAAAAACCGGGCGCAGTCGCAAGGCGGCAGTGGCGACTCGATTCCCACATCATCGAGAGCTTTCGCCGGCGCAGATGTTCGCTGCGGCGTGCGTTTGCTCCAATGGAGCATATTGTGCGCCGCCCGGGGCAGCGAGCGTGACGGCCGCGGGGAAAGACGCGCTGGACGCGAAGCGGAGGGGCGGCGGCGCGGCGGCGGGGTGCGCGGTGCGGGCGCGGGGGGCGGGCGGTGATGCGATGGGGGTGGTTGTTGGTGGCGCGGCGGGGGCGGTGTGCGGCGGGGGCGGTCTTGAAGGGGTGCGGGCGGTGGGGATGGTAGCGGTCGCTGGGCGCGGTGGAGGCTTGGGCGGGGTGGAGGGTGGCGGGTGGCGAGGGTGCTGGGGGATATTGGCGGCGGGGGCAGTGGTGACTTGGCCGCTCTCCGATGGCCTTTCGTAACGCGCCCGCTCGAACGAGTCAGCTTCACGCATCCCGTGAAACTCCTCCTTCGCAGCTACCGTCGCTGTGTTGTTAACAGTTAAATACCAATGTCATTGCGGTACATATAGTACACCACATTTCCTTGATTTGCACAACTTTAGTTAAATGTATTGCCCATTTTTTTTCTACCTCTCTCTTAATACTATTTTTTCATGCCTTTAGAATCAAGGATCCAGAACATCTTCAACGAAATCTCGTTGTCTGTGAACAGGAGTCGCAGAACTTGCAATCATTACTTAGTTTTCTGCGGTCTGCGACAGACGCAACAGCTATTGAAACAATTGCAAGATTTAGTAGAAAGCACCTAATTCTGAACATTGTTTCACTTTTGTTATCTATCTCTCCGAATATAATTTTAAGTTTGAGCAACTGGAGCAAACTATAATTCTGTATTTTGTTGCACATTCTCTATTACGATTTAAGGAAATGCTGTCCAAAAATATTTTTTACAAAAGGTGTATTAACAAATAATAAAAATTTGTAACCGACTTGCTCGCTATAAAGTCATAGCAATTATTCGAGTACTTGGAACGCCACCCTGCGGTACAATTCGAAAGTTTTCGCGGCGTGTGGTTGAAGAGACTTTGCGGTTAAGAGACGGCTAGAACAGCTGAAACAACGATTCGTTCAAAGTAATCAATGCATTCGTTCTCATCATAACAAGTCACAGAATTAATCGTTTGAGAAAGTGGATGTGTGTTTAGAAGAAACCAGTTTTGAGTATGGTCAACTTTAAGAGCCCTTTCCAGATTAAAATGTTTTTGGTAATGAGACTGTTTGCAAGAGCAACTTAATGCAGGCCAAAGTAAAATCTGAAGAAAAAAATTAAATGAAAAGAAAGCAACTCACACTGCATTTTGTTTTATTAGATATAAATATTGTGTTTTTATTCGTTATTGATGTGAAAATTTAATTTTCTCTTGACATTTTTATGGGTTACCTTTAGAGACGCAAAAATTTCTAAAACCGGATTCAAATGCATACCATATGATGATAAATAACATACGAGCGCCTGTTAAAATTATGAAGAAGATTTCATGTTGGAGAATCAATTCAATTTAAACGCAGAAAGGAAAAAAGGAGATGAATCAAAAATAACCTTCCTGATTGACATCAACTCTACCTCTTTTATATTACAGTTATGGGACTTACAGAACTTTATGAAATTTAGCGGATTCTGAAAACCAACTGAAATTATTATATGATGTCGGAAAAACTTTGTAATTAAATGAGTCAGTGATTTGAGCAATTTCCTCAGCAATAAACGCACTGTATAGAATTGAACGCGAAGAGAAGTTTGAATTTCTTCACTCGATTATTTTAATAGAAATATTTATCAGCAATGTGTCTCCAGCTTCCTACATCTTAGCGTCCTTACATATACCGTAAATCTTACTATTGGAGGCCGCTTCTGTGACTCCTAGTGCCATTTTCTCGGGACGTGTTCAAACTTTGGTGGGATCTTCATCCTAGAGTGTCTTAAAATATTAATATTTCGGAAAAATGCCAATTTCGTTAGATATCTTCTTTATGGCCGTTAATAACGACCTCAATTGTCATGAAATAGTTAATAGATTCTGCAATTGAATTCATCGGGTACAAGTGGGTTAGTACGTTCAGATTACACATTTATGTAAATGACTTTAACTTATAATCACTCCATTCGGATTTCGTGGTGTTCAAGAAAGGGTTGCGAGGTTTACGAGATAGGTTTCCTCTCTCGTAAATCTTACGAACAACCACCGACTTAGGTGACTCTGGACATCAGTTGATGTCACTGCAGTGTCAGTAACCGGAATGTCCAAGGGTTCGAGTCAGAAAACGGTAGGATTTTCGGCCCTCGCTACATTGTAGCTAGATCGAATCCAGCCTCTATCTCGAGGAGAGTTTTAGGCGGCCGGCTGCTCTGACAGAGGCTGACCCAGAGACGAATTTTGGGAGGAGAATTTCGAAATGCTTTCGTCGAATACGTCATATTACAGTGTTTGTAAAATGTCGTAGGTTACACGCAGCTCATGCTGCGATACGATTTTATTCGTTTTAATGAAAATACGAATATATTTTTGCTCAAAAGTCTCGTGACTAATTAAAATAAATTAATAAATTAAAAATTTTAGAGGGGCGATATTTTCCCTCATTTCCGTTCCCGTCGATCGGCACCTGGCTACGATCACTAGTTTTCTTCAGTTCTTGCTACCACCACCATCTGAATGGAGCAGTATCATCATAATACAAGGGCCAAGGACCGGGCACGATGTTTCCATTCTCATCGTACTCTTATACTCACTCAACTCCTACACACACTTACACTTTAATGCGCTACACTACCACACTAGTTGGAAGACTAATGGGAACCTTAGAGCTTGTTCCGACTGGTGAGGTGCCCGCCGGTGGGAGATACGTGGTTGGGAAAGCCTCCGCCGCGCCCTGTAGGTTGCCGTCGGATTTCGACATCCAGCTGGGGAAGATCACTGCCACCGGCCGCGATAAAACATGCACTACTATTACGGGTCTATTGATCTTAGCAGTTGACGCGCCCGGAGAAACACCAATTAATCATTCAATCTATAAGAAACAATTGGATGTGATATAGTGTTGTGACACGATTTGTGAGAGATTTTGCTGCCTGCGGAGTGCCGCTGGTTATTCAGTGGTTGAAAACAATATTGATTGTAAAAAATGTGTTGTGAATAGTGAATTACGTCGTTTTATCAGTTTCTCCTGCATGTCTATTACCGCATCATTATTCATCTCGTAAGCATTATTATCACATCACTCACTCTTGATTATTTCTTTGTTTATTACATTTTTTCTATCGTTTGAGTGCAAAAGATCCCGGGTACACGATTTGGAACGTAATAATTTTAAGCAAAATAGCAGATGTGTATAAGTGAATGAGTTTCTATATCTCTCTTGAATTTTTCTGTTCTCTAATTCATTCTCTGTCATTTTCTGTGGCTTGGGTAATGGGCTTGGAGAGTACAGTTTTGTGATAGTCACGGAGAAGTTTAGAGCATATTTTCTCTTCGTGTAACTACTTGTTTTTCCACGTCTAAGTATGCATTTCTATCTATTGTAAGTTTGCATAAACACATCATAAATACATTTCTACTCGAGACAATTTTTTTGAATTCGCATTAATTTACTCTGTAAAATTAAAAATATTAAATTTGAGAAGTATAAATATTCGCTTATACGCAAATGTCCATTTTGACGTTAACTGGGTTAACTAGGACTGTACGTTCTACCGAGTACTGCTGCAGTGTATTGTTGACATGACAGAGAGTGCGTTTCGTTTTCCAGCAAAGAGCACTGCTTCATGAAGAGGGAAGCGTTGAGTCTAGCGTAATGTGATGCAGCCTCTCTTCTTCCTATTTGTTCACTTGTTTGCTTCTCTTCTTGACTGTTAGTCTTCTGTGTTGTCCCATTTTCTCTCTGCTTCTGTGATAATCCTTGTACTGCGCTTTCTCTTGGTAGGTAACATCGTGATTATCAATCGTGTTTGACATGTTTGTTCAAGTACCGCAGGGAAATCCGCCACTTAAGAAACATTAATACAACGCATTCCTTGTTTCGAAAATAACTAGTATTACCCACCAAACGATTTTCACACTGCCTATCTCGTGTCCTCCAGTGGTTTGCCGACGTTCATCTCATTGATATTATATCGAATGTGAAGTTACTTACTTCTCCAAATCTTCCGTTTTGAATCTCTTTCATCCTGAAATATTCTCGGTCGAATCCGAGTTATCAGATCATTTGTACATATCTATCCTCTCGGTTTCGACATTGACGACTATGTCAGGTCACTGAAAGTATTAGAACAACTAAACAACTACAATTGTTCAAAATGTCCAGTGACTGTTTATACTGCTTGTGGCACTCTTTTGTCGTCATTTGGTTACGCAACAACTGCTATTCGATTATATTATTCTTTTAACTTCTCTTCATGATAAAATGCAGAATCTTGAGTGCTATTAACGAAATGAAAGCAGATAAAACTATGAAAATTAAAATGTAACCTTAATATTTTCCATCATACCTCTCTATCATCTGTTACATATGTAGTTAGAAATTTTTTTCAGTGCCAATGAATTGTACTTTTCTTCAAGTATAATTCTGTTGAAAACTATTCGTATATTGCAAAAATTCAAAACATACACATGAGCAGAGGCAAGGGACCTACTTAACCTATTAAAGAAACACAAATCATTATTCCCACAACTCATTTCTACTGTGGCAAATGTCGATTTGCAGTTTCACCCGGAAATGTTACCGGAGAATGCGAGAATTATTCAGTACCGCCCACTGCAGCAAAATGATGTATTACCTTTCGCCGGAGAACGGGTATTTACTTTTCTCGCCGTAACGCAATAAAAGACTAGCGTTCGAATAAAAACTTTTGAATGTGAATGTTCACTGTGAGCCATGAAGACTGAGGCTTCTTAGAAGAAATACCATGCATCTCCACTAAACAGCCTTGTCATCTTTCTAGCTACGGCGTTTCCTTTTATGTATTATCTTTGAGACAGATAAAGTGAGTTGGTGAATAATTAAGAATAACCAAGTATGTCAACGTCTTGATTTACATGGTACTTACATGGGACTTTACACGAGGATGAAGCCATCCATTTACGTCCATTGCTGAGTGATTTGCATAATGTTGATGGTTCATCGCGCTTTCGTCTTAGCACCTGTTTCTTTAATTCAGTCCTGGACTGTCCGCTGATGGAACGGGTAGCCGGCTTTGAGGGATTTACCTGCGTCATATTTTTGCGGCACTTAAAAATTAGCGTCTCATTGAAGTTAAGGAGCGGTAATACGGAGATAATTCCAGTCTCGTAATGAAGGAGTGATCGAGCGAAAGATGCAGCATGCAGTCTGTAAAGATCAATTACATACCTCGTGGTATTTAACGGAACTTTAATAACTGGTCTTTTATATCTGGTTACTAAGCTCAGTAAGTGCGTGTTTTGCTAGTCCTCACATTTAGGATACCTCGTGTTCGAAATCTTGCTGAATCTTTTCTTATTGGTGAATACTGATAATTTCTTTTCAGCTTTGATGTTCATATACAGGATACTAAACCAAGGATATGAACAAAACATACCCCGATAATTGTTGATTGTCTGAGATACCAGCTAAGTATATTATCGTTCTCATAAAATAATGATATCAATTATACCTGAGAATTGCTATGATTTCACAATAATTTTCTGGGAACTATTTATTCACACGTTGTAGCACGAGGAATAACTACTCAAATTGTGAAAGTCGTCAATTACAAAAGGAGTATGGCTAAAGTCAAGTTATCTATGTCTCTACCTCATTTTTAATCCCTCATATCCTACTATTTAACATTAACACTAAAACTTTTTTACATTCAATTTCTCATTTTGTCCTCTAAATTTCAGACATATGCAACGATAGTGCATTACAGACATTCACTATTATTCACAGACGCCATTGACAGCCAGACAAGGAGTTCGAACAACGCAAACTGAATGGATGAGTCTTACAGCAGAAAGACGGGAGTGAGCATAAATATGAGATTGTGAAATACACCTCCCCCCCCCAAGGACCGCACCTTCCTACGTACACGCGTGTATGCGTGCGACTCCGAGAGTAGGCAGTCGAAATGAATAGGCCAAGATCGAGAAAAGGCCCGCTGGAAGAGGAGCGAGTGCTATTCGGAGGCTGCAACAAATATGAGCACTGCAAATACGTCTCCGGGACCCTCGACACACTTCACCTGTACTTGGGCGGCGTTGTTAAGAAACGCGCGTTGGGGAATTCATCGCAACCTCGGCGACCACCTCGAGCCCGAGCTGCTAATGGAGTGGTTGTCGGCATTCTGCGGTAGAGAAGTGAAGGGATGCGGGGTGGTAGTGGCTACGGACACTTGTTAAGGATCGCGGCGACAGAGGTGAAGCACAAAGTGCGAATGCGTTGAGTCCGTCTGCGTGACGCGTAACAGACAATAATATGGAGATCGCTCCGCTGAATAAGTTTGAAGCCTGCTTGCCTCAATCGTACGCTCGAAGGAACTCAGAGTACAGACTTGCAAACGACTCTTTGATGACGATCAGCTTCGATGTTAAGCAATCAGTTGGGGTGGGTGGGTTGAAGAGTGTGGTGGCGTCAAAGTATGTGGTGTAATTTTCAGAAGACTAAACTATTTTGATCTGTTGCAAAGACCTTTCCACGGCGAGAAAGTGAATTAATTAAAATTGCATGTTATTTGAAATATAGTACAGTTTGGTTTTGCACTTTCTTGAGTAATTGAGATATTTAATAATGACAGCATACAAAACTGTTATGCCATGGTTTTAACGTCTGTGACAGTACGAGTACAATTCCATTCCCTAGCTATTGATCACATTTGCGAAATAAAATCTACTAACTGCAAGAAGTTTTAATAAATGATAGTCATACCTCATCAGGAAACCAAATAATTAATTATTTTATTTTATTTTAAGTATTATTCAGCATTTGTTATCTGGCTGGCTTACAAATATGACGTGCATTTTCTTCGACATATTTTATATCTCTAGCTTTCTCTCCTCTTTGTAGAAGTCGTCATGTGTTGTACAATAAATTTCTTTTTTAGGCCTAATATGAAAATGATAACTTCAATATTTACTAGTTTTAAAAGTAAATTCATTATATCTCCAATTAAAATCTATAAATTGTGAAACACATAATTTAAATAGTGTTTTCAATTCATTTAAACATATTCATACCAACAAGAAAAAAATTATTTTCTAGATTTCTTAAACACCATTACTTCTATTTACGTCTTAATGATTAATGCATTAGACTTCACTTGGCTTTAATGTACGCCTCAGTGTGATCGTGTTTTCTAATTAAATTTCTGATTAATTTGGCAATTATGTGTGACAACTTGTTTCAGAATAATTTAACTTTGCACTAATCACGTTTGCATTAGCCTACAATAAAATACTTTTCAAAAAAGTATAATTTAGCCATACAAGCACCTGAGAGACAGAGACAGAAGCGGTTGAATTCATTAAGTTTGAGTAAGTCTGTTGTTGTTGAAAGTAAAAACATGGTTTGCTTAGTTTTACTATTTTAATAAAGTAATTACTCCGAAAATAAAATAAAATACGTAACGATCTCGTAACGAAGTCCACGAGTGGATGACAGTGTCCCTCTGTCCGTCCAGCTGGTGCCACTATGGTTAATTCGGAATGTAATATATTTGTACATTAAATTTAATTCTTAAATGCAATTATCCTTGCCTTTTAAAATCAGAAACTAAAATTAATATAGAAGTCCTCCCGTTTTCACTGTCTCATCATTCATATAATATATTCATAATCACCAGTCCATCGGATTTTAAACTATTCGTATTTTTTCAGTCGTTTCAGTCAGGTTTCAGACCTTGTTCATTGGAAACGTATTTTTTAATTTTGGAGATACTGCATCTGAAGCCCCTAAAACATTTTCACCATTTTCTCGAAAATTGCTGAAATTTTCTTCTTTAAATTACTTGTAAGAATAGTATTAAATACTTAAATAAATAAAACATGTTGTCCGGTACCAAATACATATATTTAAACTTCAGATCTTTTTGATTTCAATTCTGCTGTTATGGGACTTAAAAATCGAAAAAACGTGTAAAAAGACGTACAAGTGTGTAAGATGCCTGTGGAAGTGTAAATTTCCTTAATATAAATGTTATATGAAATAATTTATACTATTAGTTTTTCGGCGATGAATACGTTTCGTACAGAATTTTGTTGAATGCAGCATACAGCACATGCAGAATATAGCATTTTCTGCAGAGTTAATTAATTTTGAGAATATTGTTTATCAAAAAGGGTGGTATTGAAATATTTTGTCGTAAATATAAGTTTGTTTTCATTGTTACTATGGAAACGAATGGTCTGAAAGTTACTCAGATACATATTTCCAATGTTACAAAATACATTGTAGGACTCGTGCGCTTAGAAAGGCCGTTTCAGTAATATCATTGGTTTTAAAAAATTATGTTACACAGTCGTATCACGTGTACAGTTAGTTTAGTCAAATGATTCAGGTTCGTGAGTTACGGACTTGGGGCAGGTAGGCGAAGGTTTGCGGAAACTAAGTCTTTGGGTTCGAAACGCGCGTAATACATGAATGTTTTCAGTTGTGTTTGAGGTCTAGAGGCATTGCGACACCCACGAATATTAGATCTCCATTATAATCCTTCCCTAATCTCTTTTTATAAGAGGAAATTATGTGCATTCCCTGTGTTTAAATCTATAAGTGGATCCCACATCCTGAACAATGATGCAAGCACCGAGTTCGAACCAAGGAATACCATGAGCAAATACAAGATACCGGACTCAGACATATATGGCATGTTACGAGTTCTCTCTTCACTACACCCCAGAAAAGCATTAGGTACGCGAGAGACCCTTATTGACTTTTAGTCGTCGAAGGTAATAGATATTTAAGTAGAAGCGCTTCACAGTTCTTGTAAATCATGAATGTCTCAAAGTTTATAAGTTCACTTTGTAATCAAGCGCTAATTTTCAAAGAACACTTTCGATAAAATTCCTAATAATATGATGGACACTACTCATTTCGCTTACGGAAACTTGTTCAATTTAGATATTATTCGAGAAGGCGAGATACTGACAAATAGTAATATGAGTAAAATTTAAATATTTTTAAGGCATGTAAAATTAATTTGTATTTTTTGTGTGCAAAAATGTGTAGAGAAATGGATAAAGATACAATTCTTGGGAAATTTCAACTTCATTCGTCATGCTAATCTTATGTAAATGATAATCCAGTAAAAATATTTAAAATGTTCAAAAATTGCTTACATATTCAATAGTGATTCACATTGAATTATAATTCTGACGAAATTTAATAGTTACTACACAGTAGACTCTGTATCATTTAGATACGTCAGAAAAAATTAACATTTCAGAAAGATCATTTTGCAGCTGATAAGTTGCCGTAACGATTTACCCGAAAGTTATATTTTTAGGTAAGTGCTTTCTATGAGATTGCATTCAGATTACTTCAGATATAGAGTTTTAGTGCCAGGTATCATTATTACAATGATAGATTCGACTTTATTTAAATATGTTATGAATCACTATTTTAAAGAACGAATCTTCGTTATATTGTTAAATTATTAATTTGTATTTCAAATTATGATTTCGACTTACCACAAAAATTTTGGAATATTTTTCTAATTTCTTATTTTACTCGTTCAGAAAAAATATCCCTATTGGAAGTTAGTATTTATTCTCTCTGATTCACTTTCTCTCATTTCGTCTTTCATTTTAGTTTGAATTTTGTTACATATGTGTATGTTAATATACATCAGCGACCCCGTGTTTTAGTGCCAGGTGTCTCGTAGAACCTTAAAACAGCCAACAGTCTAAAAAATATTCCTTGTGACTTACATTCTATGTGACTTACATTCCATGTGACTTACACTCATTGCGTCTTACACTCATTGCGACTTACACTCATTGCAACTTACACTCAATGCGACTTAAACTCAATGCGACTCACACTCAATGCGACTTACACTCAATGGTACAAAGTACTAAAATGTTAAATGCGGAGGTCTCACTAATTTTCAGTAGTCGATTCTTCAAGAATGAACCTTTAAATTCCGCTTCTCCCCCACTGACATCTGCGCCTGTAACAGCTTCGGCGTCCCGGGTTCGATCTCCATCTAGCGGCCCCGCCCTCTCGTGAATCGTGTACAGCGGCGGGGTCGGGCCCAAGGGTGGCCCGGGGCGAGGTGGGACGGCACGGCCCGGCGCCGTGGGGCGCGAGTGACTAACCCAGATGTGTTGCAACGCGAATGGAATTCAGCGGTGGCGACGGCGGCGGCGGCGGCGAGCCTTCGCGAAGAAGAGCTTCTCGGCGAGTGGGAGACGGAGGAGGAGCAGAACGAAGAGCAGGTGGAGGAGGAGGAAGAAAGAAGGGGAAGGGGCTCGCGGGAGAAGGTCAGCCGGGAGGAGGCCCGCCCGCCCTCGTGCGCTGGTTGTGAAAGGCCCTGAAGCCGTGATGGGAGGGGAGGGAAGGGAAGGTGGGTGGCAATAAGGAGAGAAATGGAGAATACTTCGTAAGAGAAAGAGAGTGAGAAATAGATGGTGCGCGAACGGAACGCAAGAAGCTGAAAAAGTGAAGCACAGATGATTAGACTGAAAATAGGACAGTGAAGAGTAGGATTTAAGTCTGAATGAGATGCTCGAAAGGTGAATGTTGTTTTCTATAGTTCGTGAAGAAAATACTTGAGTTTTTCTCCTCGCTCGGGTCTGGTGTTCTGAGAAAACTAAGTGGCGCAGATGAAAGAATCACTGTATAAAGTAGTTACTTTTAGGAGGAATCAGTTGGAAAGATCGGGACGCAAATAAAAGTCGTGAATGGGGATTCATTGCATGAGATAGTGATGAACCCATTTACAAATGAGGTAAAATGAGCTAAGTGTAAACAAAGATACTGACAAACAGAGTACTTGGGCATAACCTGCAGTTATGTTGCCAACAGTTGTAAAAAAGTAGATGTGAAAGTGGAGCCTTCTTATCTCCCTGTATTAGTGTCTGACATATCGTTTAAAAACTTGCCTTCTTGTGTATCGGATGTAAACAAACCAGAACCGAGGACCTCTGTTCGAAACCATTTCAGTCAAAACATTGACTCTCAGGATGTGTTTCTTCACAAAGCTGTTTAATTGTATTGAAAATATAGAATATTTTAATAGTGTTAGATATGCAACTCATGATTCATTCAAAATTACAGTCATCATTATATCTATTAGATCCTCTGTAACAAATGCTTCATGTTGCAATATCTGCCACAGTAATTTAAAGTACAACTCGTAAAAATACTTGAATTTTCAAGATCGACACCGCTAATGAATAATTTCCAAGATTGTCGCAAATTCTTTTCGCACACAAAATCTACGACATGGGGTCATCGGGTTTTCTTCCACTCTTAAATCTCGAGACAAATAGAAGAATTCCCAGAGTAATAGACACGTGCAGATGTGTTGGGGTCGCTTCTTGAGCGGATCGCGTCGGATATTTCCAGTGGCGCGCCAACTGCGACGCAGTGGGAGAAAGGCCCCGATGGCCTTCCCCTCTCCACCCTGGGAAGAGGAGGAGGCGGCGGCGGCGTCCCAAGCACACGATCCGAAGCGTTCTCCCGCTTTCGTCGCTAGGCGGCACCGCCCACCAGCCTTCCGCCCAAATCCCTTGCCTACCCTTCGCTCGCCTGCGCAACGACCCTCGTTTTACTCTCTACATTGTTAGTTCTCGCGCTCCCACCCACGGTTCACTTACTGCTTGCCCCGTGTTCACATATTTTTTGTCTCTCATTCTTCCATTGTTTATCCCTCACTCTCTTCCTGATCGCTCGTTCATTGCTTGTCTATCGCTCGTGTTCAGTTCATTTACCGCTCATCCATCGCTCATTTGTCACTCATACATCGATCGTTCATTGCTCACTCATCGCTCGTCCATCCTTCGACTACCGTTCACCTGTCTCCCTGTATCCCACCCGTTGTCTCCCACCTTTTTATTGCCCTTCTATTACACAATTCCACCGAACCGTCCCTCAATCCACGCTTCTCGCTAGAAATCGCGAAGCTGTCGTCCACCAGTTTCCCGTATGTTTCCTCACCTTATTCGGCCCCAGCAGTCACTGTTTCCTCCTCTCGTCCTCCAGTGCCTCTAAGAACATGATTTTTCCTAAGAACAAAATACTTTCTCCTTATGGAGTAGAGAGAAAGTTATGTAATGCTGCGAACAAATGATGAATTTTCGGTAGAAAACTCTTTATTACAGGGCCCTGATAACAAAAAACTGGATAAATCCAGTTGCTAAATTAATACATAATATCCTGTAACACGTAGTGTAGCTATTATCCATTTTTTGTGGATCCTTGACACCGAAAAATTGAACGCCGGCAAAACGTCTGTCCAGCGGTCCGTCCATCTATCCGTCTATCTGTCAGTCCGTCCGTCCATCCGTCCGTCCGTGCGCCGTGTGTGAACATCGCTAGCTGCTAAACTGTTTAGCCAACATTCTCCAAAATTGATATTTCCATATCAATCTGATATCGTGGTCTCTTGAATTTAAAACCGATATTTCAATTGTGAGGGATACTTTATGCAAAGTCCCCGGGACATTTTCGAAATTAAAAAAAAACGCTCCATCGTTTTTTATTACATTTTATTGGTGGGCAGTGCGAATGACGTTTAAGAGAGTGGTGCAGGTCTCATATTTGTTGAAAACCCTGATTTTTTTGAAAATTGCAAAAGTTCAAATTTTTTTCTGATTTTTCGTACAACTAATATATTAAAGACAGAGCTTTTTTCCCGTAATGAAATCAGTTCCTTAAATATTGATTTTGAAATAATTCATGTACAATTTTTCAATAATTTGTGTACTTTTTGTGTAATTTTGCGTGAAAATATAGGGAAGAAAGTACATGCCGTTTTTGCACCATTGTTTTTTATTAAAATCGATCTATTTTAAGTTCTTTTGTATGGTTGTTTTGTGCTTGTTTTTAACAAAAACGTACCTGAATTACAACAAATTAAGTTTTCGGATGTGAATAAATTGACTAAAGGGGCCAAGGATAAAGTAAATTAGACTAGATTTCGTTGATTGATTGTGTTTCTGGGCACGTCAACTGCTACGGTCATTAGAATCGTACGAGTAATGTATGTATTGATCACGTGAGGTGACGGTGTTCTAACCCCGCTGGATGGTGAAATCCGACCTTCAAGTCTGCTTGCGGAGTTTGCTCATCCAGATATCTCTCACCAGCCGGACGTCTTCTCATCCGGGTGGGTCTAAACTCTACGGTCCCAACTGGTCTCCCGACATGTATGGTGTTGTATAGTGCGTGTGTGTTTGCGTGGAAGAGGAGAGGATAGGACAAGGCAGAGAAAAGAAATATCGGGCGCAGCCCATGGCCCGTTTATTAGGGTACTGCCCCTGCATTCACCTGGTGTTGGTTGGAGAAACCTCGGGAAACTACTCATCAGAGCACCCGCTAGGATTCTCCACTAGACACTCGGTAACAACACCTTCTAGGTATGTGGCTGGTGCCGAAAACCCTGCCATCGTCGGTACTCGAACCCTAGGACTTCCCAGTCAGTGGCACAGCAGTGACGTCAGCGAATGCTCTGCGCCACTTCAGCCGGTCGTTTTCGTCGAATAAATCTAGCCTATTATGTCTGTAATACCCAATCAAATAATACGTTTTCTAACCACACACCTGCTAAGAATTTCGACGCAACACAGACCTCCGCGGGCTAATTCCTCGCCCTCCGCCCGATCGCCCTGGGCGTCGCGGCGGTGTGGCGCCCGAGGCCAGGGACGCTGCCGGCCGAGGGCGCGGGAGCGTCGCTTGCTCTCGGCAGAGCGCCTTTGCGCAACCATCCTTGGCCCGTTATGTTTTTGGCAGAAGATTGTCGCTGAGTAATTGGTTTCGTGTCCACCGATTTAGGTGGTTGCGCATATCAAGGCCGTCACGCTGGGAGCGCCCGGCGGCATTTCTCTTCCTCCATGTGGTTACGCAGAATGACGGTTGGTGACGGCACTTCGTAGAGGAAGAAAACCCCAGGAAAAGTTTGCAGAGGAACATGCTATATTATATTTTCAGCGTCAGTCACTTTGATTTTTGTTATTTTTTTAAAGTTCACCAAAAGGTTTTCCCTTGGATGCACGGACCCAAGAAAGTACATGAATGCGTATGCAAGTCCTTTAAAGCTCTGCGCAAAACGTTATTTAAAATCATTATTTATCAAATATTTTTGCTGTTGCAACACTCTCTGTTTTCTATAATACTCGTATTTTTCTTCAGAAATTCTGTGGACTTCATTATAGGAAGAGACAAATCTTTCTTGAAGTTTTTTTTCTCCTTTATGTCTAAACTTATTCTTCGAATATTTTAACAACTGATAAATCTCCAGTACACTATCAAAACAAGCACATTATGGTGACAAAATAAGTGTTGATCCTTATGAAAAAAATATAATATTTAATAAAATTAACAATAAAGTTTAACGGTGTTAAAAATGATGTTTGTATGGATAGAACTAATGGATAAAGAATCTATTGAGGATTTTGGTCAGAGAGAGGTCATTAGCATGTGAAATTTAAAAATTAGGACCAAAAGTAGAAGAGTAAGAACTTGTTCACAGTATTAATAACGGCCCATGTATAAATAATCCAAAGTAACACAAATTTTGAGGTCTGAGAGATAGCTTACTACGTTATTAAATAAATTTATTCCCTACAGAATATTGATGACATGTAATTTTTTTCCAAGTGAAGGAAGTTAAAACATTTAGCTGTAACATTTGTGGTAAATTATATTTTCATGCTAAAAACTTCTGACAGAAGAATACTTTTGAATATAGAAAACGTAAAGAAAAGTGAATGATACCCTACAATCAGTTCGTGAATAGAATAAATGAACGCGAATAGAATAGTAAGAAATCTCGAATCGAAAAATCGAACGATCGAATAATAAATAATTCGAGGAAAGAACATGTTAGCTAACGAAGATGTCACGAAGCCCAATGACCGAGAAGATAATGAATGTTTGCTAGACTCCGAATGTACTTCACTTTTGTCTTCTAGGGATGATTTATTGAGTAACAAAATGACGACAAAGATACAAATATTGACAACAGAGCCAGAAAGATGGATATATTCTTATTTTGTTGGAGCTATTTTTGTATTCGAGAAGTTAACATAATTAAGATTGTAATTGAATGAGTGTCGTATGTTCCGATTATTAATTCAAACCTTTTATCCGGATGAAGTTTCATGAAGAAGAAGAAGAAGAAGAAAAAAAAGCTCAGACTCGTTTTGATAAGGAAATTGCAAAAATGTATGATACAGATATCAATGTTCTGATTGGACAAGTTTCTTTTGATGGGGATAGTTTTGCCTAATATTATTATTATTATTATTATTATTATTATTATTATTATTATTATTATTATTATTATTATTATTATTATTAATATTATTATTATTATTATTATTATTAATATTATTATTATTATTATTATTATTAATATTATTAATATTAATATTATTATTATTATTATTATTATTAATATTATTAATATTAATATTAATTGATAAACTATAAACGGGTACATTTGGGATAAGAGGATATAATATTAAATGCACCGTTTCTATGTTCTAGGTCAAATAAATAATACAAATGAGATGTGAACGCGAAGTAACACCCACTAATAGTATGGATTTAACTTCAATTTATTACAGTTCTCCACAAATTGGGAGATATGTGGACCGATTGTGACAGATAAGGTAGTCAATGAGGAATCTGCACTACGAAACATCTTTTTCTTTTGTAGACCGGATGCAATTTTCAGAATGATTCTCGGAAGTAGAGATTCCAGAGTAGCGTGAAGGTCGAGAACACTAGCGGAAATGAAGAGCAGTTTTTCTGCTCAGTAATTTTCCCTTCACCTCTCAGAAGGGAAGATAGTTTCTTCATAGTTTTTGTACTCCCATGAATTCGTTTTGGTGGAAATCACGTCATGATCTCTAATTTGAAATAAGATGCTATTAATTTGTATGACTGGTTTCTGTTGCTTAAGAAACGGTATCACAGGTGATCTCCGGTTTAAATGAATATGAGGGAAGGTGGTTCTTATATATAAGTTATTTTATCTATACAGACAGAAAAGTTAACAGAACTACAGAAAATAAATTGGTCAATCAACAATATCAATCCTAGGAAAGAGTAATCTAATGAATTTTTGCCACATGTGTACAACGATATATATCAGCATTCAAAATACCGAAAAATAAATCTTCTTCTTGAAAAGTAAAAGTAAATATTTAAATACAAATGAACTCTTAAAGTAGCCATTGACTCCATTTAGTTTGGCTGGTTTGATTTCTAAAATCACTATGTGGAGGTAAACACCATCACCCAAAAATATATACTAACTACGAAAGGCTTTACAATTATTGTTTGTAGCATTTAATTTTTGCGAAATGTTTACAAAAGTTTTGTTACCGTGCGTCACCGCCAGGATTTACAAAAGAGAGTGAGAGGTTCAGGGTGTAAAGAGTTCAAAAGTGAGCACGTAAAATTTTCGATTTGCGTTTGACAATGAGTGTTACATGAAAATAACTTGGCGAGTCTTGAGACCCAGAATGATCAAAGCATGTCAAAATATTCTTTGCTTGCTGAATATACGGACATCAGTGTACTATATGCGTTTGTCAGACTTTTTTTTCAAATGCATGTAGTGTGTCATTGCTGCGTCAATATGCCTTGAATATTATTATCCATGGAAAAATATATATTTGCACCTTGTTGCTCAGCATTCATTACGTCGACCCGCACCTCTTTTGTTTCCCGTTACAGCCGCTTCAAAGAGGAGTTACTGCTGATTTAATGTCAAGCTGTTTACTGCGCTACAAGTCATCACACTCCGATAGTCGAGTAATTGAAATACCTATCTCAGAATCGGAGTCCGCACTTAAGCCACGTTATCCTTGGAAAATAAAAAGAGAAGGTGCCCATAGCACACGCGCAGATGAGTCCTCTGTGGCGAAGGTCGCTTACTTTGCCGAAGACGTGGGCGATCAAGTTTTAATCAATATTTTTTTTAAACTATACCGTCAGGGATGATGCTAAATGCTTGTAGAGTATTTTCTTTATCAAATTCTTGCCATTTAATTACAAAAGAATCCCACAATTACGCAGCAGATCATGGCATGCACTTCACGAAACACTTGACCCCCATCCGGCAAAATGTTATCTTTAATTTCAAGCAGATATATTTATAGTTTTTAGATCAATTTTGGAGGAGTCATTCAGCATTTATTATTTTTAATAATATTGCTTGTGAAGTTGATACCTTATAATAATTTGAGAAAAGACGTTGTCAGGTATCAATATGTTTATTCTTAATTCAGAATATAATATCTATACCAGACAATACATTTTCTCAAATTGATCATGTGCTACTGTTGTGTTCATGACCACTGCAACATTTATGCAACTCGTCTTCATGTAGAATTAATGAATGTGAAATGTTGGGGAATGCAATTCCTAAAATTCCCCAAATCTTCGAAGATTGAGAATCTTAGAAGTAAAGAAAACAGGAATATTTCGTGGCATTGTCTTCTTTCGGATTCATTGAAGCCTTACGAAAACTCAGGATTTTATCTCTATCTTCCCAGCTTCACTCGTTTTCATTTTTTTATCATTAGTGTATCCCAAGGCAAGACAAGACCCTCTCTCTCTCGCCCTCTCTCTCTCTCGCCCTCTCTCTCTCTCGCCCTCTCTCTCTCTCTCGCCCTCTGTCTCTCTCGCCCTCTGTCTCTCTCGCCCTCTGTCTCTCTCGACCTCTGTCTCTCTCGACCTCTGTCTCTCTCGCCCTCTGTCTCTCTCGCCCTCTCTCTCTCTCTCGCCCTCTCTCTCTCTCTCGCCTCGGAAAATGGTGGTTGAATAGGATTTCATAAAGTTCCTCTTTCAGGTGAGTCAGACTTGAAGAGCGTTTCGACTATCACTATTACGTTCATTAAGCACTGTTCATTGAATACTGTTAATGGAATTGTGATCACTGTAAATGCTGTTCATTTAACACTTTTCATTAAACTCTGCTAGTTTTAACTCCGTTTATATTAGTCACCGTTCGTTTTATTCTATAAACATTTCCTAAGTACTGTCTAATATATTGACTATCCTCTTTGACACGCGAGTGCATTTCACGATGTTGATAGTATTTTAACGCGACGTTACATAATTCTCTTTAAATTATTTGTGCGTTTAAAAACATTAAAATCATCAAGAGTAAATTTGCTTTAATTTTAAAAACATTAATTTTTAAAAAATCTTCTTAAAATTTTCTAGGACCCATCTAGTAATTATTTGAATCCTCCACAATGTTTAAATTTCGACAGATTTTTCTTTTGTTTATTTATTTTTAGCCGAAGTACACCCCTTCAGGGCAAATACCTCCCTCCTCTTCATAGGGTCGGTTCATACAACAAGTAATAAATATTAAAATGAAATAGATAGGACATAGATCGAGACACGGTACAAAATACATAACTTTGGTATCAAACAAATAATACCATACACACATATGCCAGTGTGTGTAAGTTTACTAATAAGAATGCTATACGACCAGCAACATATCATACATGAATTAGCCCACGACACATTCAATATTCATTCCAAACACTAGACACATGAATCAAACTATGCATATACACACTAATGGCATGACACAACTAGCCCAAAATCTTCTCTGATCTGCGTATCCAAACTTCTGTGTGCTCGTGTTGTGCTCCACGAGACCACACAACATCTTCCCTAAATCCTTCTTTGCATCCTCCTTCCTATTTTATTGCTTTACTTTGGTTTAGTGTTAAACCAACATGAAATATTCAAAAGATTAAGATTTTATATATGTAAGTGATTCTATATTCTTTAGTAAATTGGTTTCGAGAGAACATGTGATTCGTTCTGCATCCAAACAAAATTAGTCCCATCAGTTTTAATTGAGCACGGGTAAGCATTAAACATAATATGCGTAATCGTAATAAGTAACTCCACTAAGATATAAGAATGTAATACAATTGAGTGTTTTACTTCTTTGTAGTTTTTACGCAATAACGTTTCTCTGATACTAGAAATTGGCACGTAAGCTTCCTCCATCTCGCACCAATAGTGCTTCTCTCGGAGCTACTGGTGCATTTGCCCTGGATGTAAATGGATATTCATTGTATTCCTTAGAGTGCTATTATGCCTGGCCTTCAGAATGATGCACCTTTTCTTTCCTCTGTCTCCTTGGAAGTGACATTTGGGTTTTTTCCTGGTCCGCCTGAGTGACGGTAATGTCGCATTCCAGAACCAAAACAACTGTTGAAGGAAGCATGGCTATTAATAGTAATTGGAGAATGGGATGGGTATTCTGGTGGCAAATTGCATTTCTTTGTCAGGAATGCCTGTGTTGCGACTTCTTTGTAGCGAATCTGTAAGACTGGATAATTGATAACATATGTATATTGAAGTACCAAATATATGGGAAAATGGAAGGATATCACTTTAATTCAAATGTCAAATTACTTTTATTGTGCTAACGGAGGCAAATTATTGGACTTGAAAATGTATTACCTGCAAAATGAATAATACTATTTGCTTTCATAATTACCGAAGAATATCGGGGATACCTTGCAATCATTTTCTTTTCTGCGCTCACATCTGTGGATTCTTATCTATAAGTGAAGTATTTGATATCTTCCGCGTTTATTCCAGACAACTACTTTGCGATTTGCCTAAACTTTATTTTAGACTTGTATGGTTGTATGGTATTAATTTTTTTTCTTTCTTCTTCCGATGCCGATTTTAGCTATCCATGCCGGGTACGCACTATGTCTCTCAGGAGCACACATATTAACCTTGACCACTAGGCACACTTGCGGGCTCTTCAGTCTGTGGACAGCAGACTCAAAAGGCCTTCCGCGATAACACACGTACATGAAAGACAACCTTGCCATCGGCGGGACTCGAATCCGCGACCCTTTGGACCGAGGAAGTGAATTGGCATGCGCTCTAGCCACCTCGACCCTCTAGATCGGGTTTATTGTACTAGTACACCATGCTTTTGTAAAAAAAATTTACATTAACACTTCAAAATGTATTCAAGTTTTTCTTCAGATCTGGTGCATAGATTCAGTGTCGATATACCAATGTCAAGCAACCAATGCGTAGGAACATGTTTATTACTCCCAATTTTGAATTATATGCCAAAATGATTAAATCCGAAACTTTTTGGCAGAAGAATCAAATATTAGGATTTTGCATTAAAGGCAATTTTCCTCATTCGCCTTACCTATTTTTTTATAAATTCCTGTTAAAACGCCATATCTCATCATTTATTTTCGATCACGGAAGTAGAAAAAAGAATTGCAGGTTGAAATACTCGTACCTCATCAAAATATAGTAATTTAGATACAGTTGCATCACTGTTTGCAAATGTCGCGAAGAATGCTGCATGCAAATGTGTCGTACTGCATTGGTAAGGAGGTAAATGATTAGTAATTCCATACAAAGCTTCCGCCATTGACTCATTGTTTTTTGAATGAGAGCCAGAAGACATTTGATTCGAAATTATACCGTTCTCGGAAAGGGCAATGCTTCTTGTACATCGCATATTCAATGCACCCACTATTGTCATCGCCTATTGTTTGACGAAACTGGTCTTTGTTTCACATTTATCGCATACCACATTCCACTTGGCGGGGAGAGTAGATCTGTCCCAGTAAGCTGAAACGCAGCAACTCCCAAATGCAGGGAAACTGTTGCAGGTTTGCGATCTGTGCAACAAATGAGGATAAAATAAATTGAGAAACCGGGGTTGAGATATGTGAAGCGCCGGAGACTAGTGCCAACGTCACTCAACCCCGGTTTCTCACTATGAAGCCAATAGAAAAAATAATTGTCTTGTTCACTCTAACCTTCCGGTACTTCTCAACCCCTTTTCAACTACAGGAAGATTAGATTCAATATGGCAATTATTTATTCTATTGGATTTATTATTATTATTATTATTATTATTATTATTATTGTTGTTGTTATTATTATTATTGTTAATATTGGTTATTAACAATATTAACAATATTAAGGCTATTACTGAACACACTGTACGATTAACGTATGTAATTATAGAATTAGCTTTTCAGTTGTATCCCTCCTCAGTACGACAAAGTTGTTTCGCCGTGAATTGTAAATGATTAATTTTAATATTATTACACCCAGTCGTAGTTAATTTAAACTACTGTTTAAATATTGAGACTAAAAACAAACTTGAAAGATTACAAACATAATTAATCCATAATTGCAAGAAATTCACACAAAAGTCTTAGATATTTTCTAAAGCTGGTCTTCGAGAAGCTACTTTGCGTTCTGGGGACAGTATGCTTAGGCGGTCATTGCGATTGCATTCCGACCAAATTTATGAAGCACTACGTATTAATAAATAAGCGAACCGGTTGCAGTTAGCAACTGGGTAGTCGAAACGAGGGCGATGGGGTGAGGCGAGGCGAGGGCGAGGCGACCCATATCAAGCGCCTTCCATATGGCACGCTGATTCACTTGCTCCGGCCCCGCCCCCGCC
>BOPP01000012.1:9096616-9107473 GCA_017312745.1 Gryllus bimaculatus
ACCCTCGTGAGCGAGATGTCTGTTCTCTTTGGGCAAAACCGGCTGAGATGTCTCGGGACATCGACTGATGACACTGTAGTGACTCTGGCCGGGAAGTTCGAGGGTTCGAGTCCCGATGGAGGCACGGAGTTTCCACACTAGCTAGATAGCTAGGTCGAATTCAGCCCCTGACTGGAGGAGAATTCTAGCAGGTGTCTGCTCTGATCGGTAGTTTAACGTGGTTTATCCGATCAACACCAGGCGAATGTCGGAGCAATGCTCTCACAAACGGGTCACGGATCTTTCCTTCCTCTACCTTGTTCTATCTTCATAACTTTCATACACACTCTCACTACCATGCACTACACTACCACACATGTCGGAAATCCAGTCGGAAGATTAGAGCTAGTCCCGGCTGGACCGGTGCCCTGCAGGTGGGAGAAACCTGGTTGAGAAAACTCTCGCTAGCCGGCGGGTTTGTTGGCGCCGGATCTTACCATCGAACGATCGAAGATCACCGTCAACACTCCTACATTCTAAACTTGGGGTCTAACGACCTTCGCAGTTGACGCGCCCGGAAAACTGAAAATAATCAATCTCAAGCAAAACTGGGAAAGCTATTGTTTATGGACGCGGACAAATTTGGAAGGGAGTGCGTGTAACGAAGACACCTAAAACAAATGAGGTGGAGAAAGGTGAAAAACAAGAAGTGAATTTAAAAATACACCAAGTCGGATTATGCTTTTTTTTTAAAAAGAAGAGTTTTGTTACACCTTTTTATAAATTACTATCGTTATTCGTAAAACGTAACACCTTTGAGCTCTAAAATTTCCCAAGTAGTTCTTTTAGACGCACCTATGTTTTATAGTCAATGAGAGCTAGTTACGAAATTAAAAATATTGTTAGATTTAGAGAATTTTGGAAATCCATTTCTTCAGTTATATTCAGTTACGCCGGTAATTATAAACTACATTGTCAACAGTGTTTATTGAACATCAATAAATAAGGTTGAATTATTTAAAGATAAAACGTATTTAGAAAAAAAATGTTATTGGTAACGTTCCTAATTTAATCCTGTACTTCATACCTCATGAAAGAACAAGAGCATTTCAATGAATTCCTCTTTCCATGCTACTATTTTAAAGATTTTACTTGAAGATTTCAGAACTAATTAGTTTCTATCCGCTTGTGGAAATTTAGTTAAGATAAACTACAATGGTACTAGGTGTATTTTAGCTGGTATAGTACTCTCTGTGTATTTCTTTCCTTACAGTGAACCAATACCGATTTTGGTCGGAAGTTTCATTCATTAACAGAAATATTAGCATTTACCCATAATGCCTTATCTGCTTTTCGATTTTGAAAGTGAATCATATTGTGAGTTCAGCGTCTAGCGTGTTGCCGTTTACGTTTAACACCGTGTATTCGATGGCATCGGCTCTATCGCACGCGCAGATTGTGTCACCTATATTTTAGAGGCTGATTCACATTTTGACAATATTTTTAATTTTAAAAGAGCAGTTGCATGTGATGTTTGCGTTATTTATTTTTTATTTTCATTTATTGTTCGTCATTAAAAGAAAAGTACATCTGTACGTTTGACTGATGATTAAAATCTAATACCGCACCGCTTCTGTTTGTTCCTCCCCTCTCACCGCCCTTCGATCTCTCACCGCCCTACCTCACTTCTTGTCCTTCTTTGCCATCACTTTCGCAACCCTTCCTCGTCGCGACACCCCCCCCCTACCCGACCGTCACGTCCCTCCCTTCATCCCTATCGCTTCTCTCCTCCCCTCCCGTTCCCTTCTCACCTACTTCGCGCCCCTCACCCTCACGCCACTCCTCTCCCCCTGCAATTTTCCACCGCATCCCTTCCTCCTCTCCTCTCCTCTCCTCTCCCTTTAATCCCTATCAAAATAAATACTCCTTGCTATGCTCTTGGTGTTAATGGTATTGATAATAATTAGAGGGGAAAACATAGTACTTACAATGCTAAATTCTCAGCAGTGTGTGCTGTAACTTATATTTCAAAATAATGACACAAAATATTACTGGCTTCGCGTTGTTTAAGTCGTATAATTTTAAATATGTGTAATGAAACTTGGAATAGTGAAAGAGGAAGTTGTACAACTGCCAGATTTGATAGTATGTGTGTGTACGTTTGCAGATTCCCCTCCCCCGAAAAAGATACTTGATTTTTTTCAAAATATTGTTTTCCCTTCAATATTGACGGCATCTTATTTTACAAAGCTAGAATTTAAATAACAAGCGATATCAGAATGTCAGCTGAGACTAGTTCACACAAAATACGCAGATACACAAATGTAACCCCCCTAATGAATTTTTCCGGCGATATTCTGTGTTCTTCCCACTGGGCAGCGTTGGGGGTCTGCGCGATCGTTAGTGTTTTGTTTTTGTTTTTTTTTTTTGTTTTTTTTCCCTTCAGGGATAGCGATGAGTTCATCTGCGCACGAACAAAGCTAAAACAAACAATATATCATTAAACTCTCGCCCTCCTTGAGGCGGCGAGGGCGAAGCGCACGTGAACGTGAACTTTCCATCGGAGCAGTGCGCACGGACACCTCTGGGATTTCACGTGCTCTGGGATTTCTGGGTTTCCGAGAGACGGCGAATTGCACTTCTTTCTGTACATTCTTGTTAATCTTCAAGGAGCCTCGTAGAAATGAGTTCTGGAGACGCCTCAGTTCTATTGATATTACAAACAGTTCTTGTTACGAATCAGTCACTCAGTCGACCGTTCATATAGTGGTCGTCGAGAATACTTATATCTTTGAAAACCTTTGACTTACTATTAGTATCATCAAGTCAATATAATTTCATAAGGAATTAATTACAAGTTGTCTTAATTACACTTCCGCCAATAACGACAGATCACATATTGTACAATAATCAACTGAGTGTTAGGACGAAGATTGTTCAAATATGTGTTTGTATTGCAAGTATGAAACCAGATGAAGAAGTATGCCCCTATTTCATGGCTGACATTCATCACTCGGCGTCAAAAGACGTTATTCTCTGTTTCCTACCTATCAACGCAATCATCACTTCATCTTTTAACTAAACTATTTAAAGCACTTCAATAATAATAATACTAATAGAATGACACAATTAAAATTATTTAAAGCTTCACTATTTATGGAGACAGATTTTTTAGAGAAACAAGTTAAGGTAACAAATGAATGGAATAAAATAATTACAAAAAAATTAATTTCATACATTTAATCTCAAATTAAATTACAAATGTATCTTGGAACCGACGATGTTTTCATTCCAAAATTAAACATTTAAACAATTCTTTAAAATATTATGTATCAAATAAAACAAACATTTTAAAGTGAATTGAAATACAATAAATGTAATTGACTTCTAGGTCTAGGGAATACAGTATGAAAAATTTGTATTACCAAAGAAAGAGAACACTATCCTAAAATTGTCTGTGAATTTCTGTTTTATATTTATTTCTATATTTTGTTTGGTTCATTGTAATATATTTTGTTCAGTCTTAGTGAATATTTCCTCATATCAAATTCTTGACACTTTGTTGTAAAACACATCACCAGTGAATGAAAATGTTTGCGGGTTAAACATTTCGATTCTTTTGAGTGTGTCCGCTAATAACTATTTCTCAGTCTAATCCTTCAATATCATTTTTTTCTTCATGGTGTTTTTTCATTAGAAAAAATATTTTATAATAAATTACATTTTATATAACGCTTGATATCATAGTAGTAAATATCAAAGCGATTATTTGTAATAAATTGTAAACAGCTTAACCACTCAGGAAGTCAAGTGATTCTCAGAGATGAGTAATTCAAGAACCACTGTCATTGTTCATCGAAGAGCAAGAACTTGAGAATGTACACAAGGAAAAATGAAGCTTTTACTCAAATGAACAAATTGCAGCTTGTTATTTCGAAATTGAGGCTTACCTGTGGAAGAAGGCCGTGTTCTCGCTTAGTGTCTTTCATCTCCGGATTCCCCAACTGCCTCCTTTCGCGGTGGCATTCCCATGGCCTTGTTCTTCCTTAAACGAGCTTTTGCCACTCACCATTTATTGCTGAAACAAGAGACAAACGGTCATATTTTAACCTCATATCAAAAGACGAAATGCTTTGTTGTCAATGACCAACACTCTAATGGAAGATTACCGGAGGTCGTCATGGCTTGATTTCTCTTTTTTTAGGAGGGAGGATAAGTGAATTTTGAGTGAAATACCATTTAAGGTTAAGAGATCCTAAAGAAAAGAAGAAATTGAAGAAATATGTCATTTCCATTATCATTTGCGCAACAAAGTTACATCAAGGTCTTTCTGTACGTATACAGTATGTTTAAAAGAAATAGTTGTGGTTAAAATTTCTTTCTAAAAAAAAGCTGAGCAATGGAAAGGTACCTAAAGCGTTTGGACCAAAGGATTCAAAGGACGAAAAATTCCGCAAAAAGTTACCGCGAATACGAATCTTCGAAATATTATAAATTAAGATATTATTCATTGGTTGATCGCAATTTCGTAAGCATATTCTGCGATAACAATTATAATTTATCTCAGACGCTAGAAGTGTGAATGTCCATGGAGATGAAACTGACAGCAACAAGTAAATATTATAGTTGGTCGACACCAACTAGAATTTATTAAAACCTCAACCACACAGCAGATTGAATGAGGTTGAATTTCGTAGATCATATATAGTCTTAATGAAGAAATAAGAAAACTCGTTGGTGTAGAAGAGCTTTTTTTTATTTAGTTTATTATAGTCGCATCAACTTCTGTGGTCATTAGCTACTTCTTGAAATACAACTTAACAATATTAATATTACTAACCTTACAATATAATACAGTATGTATATAAATATGGGAAGACAGACCTTATTTGTAATTTTTTGTTAAAATATTAGTTATCAGTATCCATACTAGTATACCTTGTAGAAGAGCTGATAGCAGCGGGGGTTGAAGGTGTTACTTGTAATAGCAGCAATGCGACGCGGCGCATCGTTGTTATTTCATGGCTGATGCGTCTACATCGTCGACAGAGGAAATGGCAATGAAGACGGTAGTGGTGATACACACCGCAGATAGAGATTGGTAGATACGAAGACAATCGGCGTGACTGATGTATGGCTTCCTACTTCATCCACTGAGGCCGTTAATATTTCCGGAAGAGAAATGTAAACAAAGGAAGATGTCGTCACAACATTGCTCCTAAATAGATTTTCATCCACTAATTTTAAACATTAATAACGCATTCAGAAATCCGAAAGTACTATTTACATCGTTACCATGCATTTATTTGTTTATGTCGGCTAGAGCATAGCCATGTTGGTTAGCATTCTCGCTTTCCACAGACCAACCCCGGGTTCCATTCCCGGTCTGGGCAAAAATTAATTGTGTGCCTTCCCACCAAATATCCCAGTATTTGTTGCTGTGTGACGATGAGAAAGCTCACTTCTCAGGTTGCGAATACCAGGAATATAGCGTAGGGATGGCTATGTGCTACCCGCACCTACACCTTAATCCATAACCGCATGGCCGGGACTCTGCTGCCTTAGCTCGTAAAGACCTATTGTGCCAAAGTACGTGCATACACGCTGGCTAGCACAGGGCGGATCAAATGTAAGATTTCGGTCTACGACGTCTTTCCCTCCCCTCCCCTTCCCCCTTTGTCAGCAATACTAGCAGAGCCGCCCCTCGCCATATGTCAGGCTGACTCAACAAGAAGCGCGGCTCATGTTTTATTCTTTTTTAAAAATTTATTTTATTTATTTGAGATCGCATTAACTACGAGGCCATTAGCGACCACTATTGATTTAACGTTCGCGGTATCTGTATACCGAAAGAAGTGATATGGTGATATTGAGGGGTGAAGGGAACACAAATGCAACCATGTCTGAGGTGGGATTCGAACCCGCGATCCTTCGGACCGACATCACTACCGCACTACTGTCTTAGGATCTCGGCACTACACGGTTTGCCTGGAGATAAGTGTTACCCAGTAGACGCAAAGTTGGCGCCTACTTGAGCTGCCCTGGGGCTGCAAACACTTGGTGCGTAGAAGAACGGGAAGCAATTAATAAAATAGAAATGAGCTTTAACTTGTTGGTGACGTTCTCATCAACGAAGATTTACTAAGTTACTATTAGATCAAGTCAAATGTTTAAATACTTGTCATATCGACAGTAGCCAGGACTTAATTTATATAAAAAGTACGGTAATTAGGGCGGGACATATAACAAAGAAATGTACATGGAAATTGTCTGATGATTAAAGCCAAACATTCTTATGTGATGGTTACATAACGCTCTTTATCTTACCAGAAAACCGATTACACGATTACCAAAAAATCACAGTGTGTAAGGACTGTAATTTATATTTTTCGCTGCAATTATTTAGTTCCTTCTAACTGACGCTTAAGTAGTGTAAATAAGCTTTTTATTTTTGTGATGATAATATGACAAGTATAAAATATAAAGAAATATAAATAAATATAAAGAAAAAGAAAATATGCTCTTGATCATCGTAACTAGCTTGTGCTTGCATTAATTTCATGAAATCAGTCAACAGAATCGTATAATGTAAAAGTGAATGTATGTCAGTGTGGAAGTACAGATCCTGCTTTACCAACAATAAGTTAACTACCGTGCCTGGTTGGTGTGAATCCTCTGTTCGTTTGATTCCCGAACACACTCATTTGCATGCAGGTATGCGTGGAGTCGGGTTGTGGAAGTTCAAATCACAGACAAACACGATCCTTACGGAAACCCTACGTTTGAAAACGTCCGTTGGCAAACTCTTTACGCAGTGAAATATGAATGTACCTGGTTCTTGCATACATAATGGGCAAACAAAATTCAATGGTATAAATGTTGTTAACAATATTCTCCATGATGAATGCCGTTTATATTATGAATAAACATATTGTGTACTGTGGCCATTTTGGCTAAAGTGACAATACAATAAGAGAGATTGTTCAAAAATTAAAATGTTTAACATTTTCCGGTGGGTATTGAAATGATCTTAATGTAAAAAGGATTTGTTTAATACATATTACGCAAATCTATGTTCCTTCGCCGTTTTTGTCGGAAGTTTCCAGATGTTGTTAGGGAACATCATAGAAGCTCTCGGTGTGTAATTCAAGTATGGAAATTCTTTAGTGAATGGGCAAAGGATGCTCATAGTGTCGGTGCATGTATACTTACAAACTTACCTGACAAATTACAGAGAATATACATTCTTCCATCTAAAGAATACTTCGTAGATCTCACTATATGCTAGCATTATACCGGTACCACACCACACAAAAAGAGTCACTTCATATATTAAATCAGTTCTACATGAAAAAGATACCACTACGGTTGCAGCTATAAATAGCAAATCTAAAGTAAACGAACACTCAATGCTGACGTACCGCTTCGCAGCATGAGGCACCACTATTCGCATTAAATAACATACGTGACTCCACCACAGATAGCATCGCGATACATCGCGAATACCTCCCTTTGCCATCAGTAAAGCTCGCTTGGCACTACGCAGACATGCACTTTCCTCCTAGCCAGCCGACACGTAAACACGCACTTGCCACAATAGCAAATCGTTCGCTTGAACAATGGAGAACCTTGTGGTGCGAAAAAAATAAAGATGATCGTGAGTCCCTCCTTCACAGTCGAGATTTACAAATGTTTGACTCGGCTGCCCAGTCGAAGCGACCGCTGCGTACAGACGTAATTAACAAGCTACAGATTTATTGGTGGTTGTGAGCTGCACGGCGAGATACAATCAATTGCCGCAACGTGCAATTAATTCTGATGCTCGGTTGTGTTGTGCGTTCGCGATCGCGCTTTTTGATTCGTTCGTTCGTTGATTCTTTGATTTCTCGATTCCTCCCGTGGAAAGCCAGAGCTCCAGGAAATATCTGTAAATATGAAAAGAAAATTGTAAGTCACATCACTTGAACTAAAAGAAACCTCTGTAAAAAATCTGCAATGTTGACATTTTGCATGTTTCGTAAAGATCAATCATTGTCTAGGACAGAACTGAATTAAAGACATTCTGTCGTAATACATGAGGGAAATGAAACGGCAGTTTCTGCTTACTTTATTGTGCAAAAAATATATGAAATATAAAGTTTGTGAATAATTACATTTCGCCTATTTGAAGAAGCCGAAGAACAACATTCTGTTGAACTAATTCTCATCGAATTAATTCTTGTTTTATTCTTTTCCGTTTCTTATTCTACTTGTACAATAATTCCTCTTCTTAGATGCAGTTCATTTTATGATGATATATTCATTATAACACAGCTTCATTGTAGTTGTAGGTTTTTGACCAATCGCAGAAAAGTTTGCAAGCCAAACACTGAAAGTATATAATCATTGGTCATCGTTCTAGTACACATTTTCATTGTTAGGGTATATTAGAACTGCATTGCCGACATGACCCGCGGGGCGGTGACTGTAAAAAGCATATCTCCTTCCGAATTTTCCAAAATCATGTAAACACACCGATTTGCAGATATTAAGATCGTTGGAAATGAAGAGGGATACTATAGTTTCATGATATTTCTTAAATTAGTTTGATCGTAAATTGACTTCGATCCTATATGTCATGTTGTAGTAATAGTTGCAAGGAATATTGACAGATATCAATGAAAGACATTTTGTGATTTATGTCGATTCTGTGTGGTTCCTTTTCAATATATTTTATCGAGAGGTAGATAACGACAAAGCAATGTCCAAGGGAGAGAATTCGACATGATATGAATATGCCCAAAGTAGGAGAAAATACATAAATGGTAATTAGATTAAAGTATTTGTTTTCATTAGTCGTGGAAAATATTCTATATGAAATTCTATGTAATAATGAATTTTAATAAATGAATATGAGGTACTATATAATTATCCATCATTTACATAATATGATATTATGTTTCATTGGATATCAAAATTATTTCCAGATTAGGAATCGATTTTTGAACTAAAATATTTTTTACTTTGCAACGCGATAGATAGTGTTTCTATTTCGCTTAATAATCTTAGTACTTGTTGCATGAATTGAAATGTTCGTTTTTCCCCATTGTACATTTTCACTGCAACAAGTTAATAATTATCATATTCACTAGTAAAAATGTTTCAAACAGTGTAATAACTAATATATTCTATTAATTAGTTCTCTCCAGATCAATATTTAGTATATTGGAGAAAAATAATAGATTAACAAAGTAGTAGTTTGCTTCACTAAATAAGAAACTACTATATTTTCTAATTTCTTATGATAGCCGTACTTTTGGGTTCCAGTTATTTAATTAAAAGTCAAGTTAACAACCAAGAAAGGCTATGAAAATGAATGGGCGGAATTTGGGACAAGAATTAACGGTAATACCAGGTCTTAATGATTTTGTGCGGTGTCCACGATTAGTTACGTCAAATAACGTCAGAATTTCAAAAATTTTAAAACTATGAAAATGAAATATTGGCCCCTGCACACTGGACACTCGGAAGGAACTACATCAAGTGTGTAAATTTTGTTGGAGAAATTTTAACCGATTTGTCATCTTTTGTCCGCCTCGCAAAAGAAATAGAAGTGAAAGTGTTCAACTCTGACCTGGCTTGAATTGAGTAGTGTTAAGGTTCCTCTTTACGACGCAAAGTATTTGCTCAAAAATTTAAAATGATTCCTGTGTGAAAGGTGAAGTTTTTATTTGGTTATTTCCGGGTCGCATAATGCAGGTGTGCAGTTCCCTTTCCTGTATCACAGGGATCACATTTGACTTTCTAGAATTGAGTTTCTTCCTGTTCCAGTAGTAAGCCAAGATGGAGAGATTATGGAAATAAATGTTTGAAAAATGCCCAAGAACTTTTCTTCATTAGAACGAATGTGAATGGGGAAAGAGCGTTTTGTAATATAAACAAATGTTTTCATTGTAATGTGGTAGAACCGCGTCCTGACGGAAATAAAATCATTAACTGTACGAATGAAAATTAACATTTTTCATAAAAAAAGACAGTGAAAAAGGCGGTATACATTGAATATTTCATTGAAAATACCTTGGTAAATAATTGAAGAAATTATGAGCAGAAATTTCAAATCAGACATTTGCAACTAACTTCTCCAACTTATAGAATAATAATAATAATAATAATAATAATAATAATAATAATAATAATAATAGTAATGTCTACTTATGTGAAGTGACACGGATTACCAGGCCTGTTCTTCCATCTAACCACATAATCCAAAAATTTATACAAACAAATTGAAACAGTGGAGTGATATTCAAATATTCGTTTTGAAAATAAAATACACCTTGGAGATGTCTTTCCCCTGGGATCACAAAAAGAAAAAAATCAATTGTGATTAGACAAGTTTTGTTTCCAAATGTGAATAGGTAAGTCGCGCAAAATTACGTAAATCAACCAATTTAAAGCTGATTTCTTTCTTTGTTTCCATTTTCAACAATTAAGATCGGTATACCTTGTAAAGTCACAAAGAGATTCCGTGAAACGTTTTTTAGAATATAAGTAGTTTTTTATGTGAACATTTATAAATAGAAAGAATAAAATGAAATAAAATTTAATGAGTCACCATAAGTACTAAATGAGGATGATATTCTTCAGCCATACGGATGAATTGAACGCATTGATCTATTCCATCTTCATGGTTTATTGAATTTAACCATAGTATCTTTAGACATTTGTCTGTTCTCATCTATTAGATCTGGGTGTATTCCGTGTTAGGATTTGTATCGGTAGTCTATTTTCCTCAATTTTTAGTTCAATGCATCCTTTATGCTCCAGCTTTTGAACATTTTACTTGCGAATGAAGATAACATTCTGATGAAGATAACCGTTTGTTAACATTAATTTCTT
>BOPP01000012.1:9119030-9141249 GCA_017312745.1 Gryllus bimaculatus
TTGAGGAGGCGTTGACGAAGGCGACGGCGGCAGCAAACGGTGATGGCAAAAGGCGCGCGCGCCGCGTGCGCTCGTTAGGGGTATGCCACGTAACGACGCGCCGGATGCAAGCTGTTGGTGGTCGTCGCCAACGCCTCGCAGCCTTCCGCATGGCCCTGTTACTAGTGCCTCGACACACTACGCGTCTGTGATGGATATCATTACGCAATTCGAATAATTACATTATTTGGTCGATATAACATTATTAGCGGTCATCTAGGATGGAAGGTAATAAATTGATATTAAATTACATAAAGTAGATGGGAAAAGTGAATGTTCACTTCTAAGATACTAATCTAGTTTATTTTGGTGTAGGCTTCTTGATATGTCGGTACAAACTAATTCTTCAGGGTGAGTGTGGTGTATAAGGTTGTAATATATCAATTAAAAACCGCGTTATTTTTTTTAATAACTGAAAACCATGTTTTTTGGTAGGTTTTTGAAAATTCCTAAAAAAAAGCGCCCATAAAGAAGAAAACGGAAGAATTTGACTCTAAAATAAATACGTGGCAGTTACTGCAGTAAAAGTAGCTTCGAAATTGCAATTGGTTTATTAACCTCCAAACACAAATGCAGTGATAAGCACTGATATACAAGCATACATGCTCCGTAGAAAGACGATTTTTTTTGTAAACTACCTCTATTTTATTGGCATTCAGGTACACAAAATCTGGTTTGTCGCTTTTGATTTGTTGATGAATATAAAGAACTGGACGTCTTCATATTCATATCTGTTGCTAATGGATGAACCTACAAGGAAAGTTTTGTCAGTATTCACATGTAGTGTAGGAATGCCCAAGGATGTAATTAAATATATGACCTCTTTGAAAAGCTCACGAGTGCTAGTCATATACTCATCCCCGCTGAAAAATAACTCATTAGGCTGAAAAGCACACCGAGTACTGAGTCATTACATTTAATAAGAAAGTGACTTATATTCGGATCAGTTTGCTTCTTTAGTTACAAATGTTCTTTAGATTGCATTGCTGTGTGTTACATGCATCGCTCACAATCAGCTGGAGTGTAAGCTCTTCTTAGTGCAGAACATTCAAGTCACTCCCGTTCTTGCAATTTTATTGCATTGAAATAAATCTTGGAAATTGAATGGCACTTTTTTGTTTAGTGTATAACTGTATTTCTTCATTGTGTTGAGTGTTAGCTAGTAGTCTGCAGAAGGATCGCAAAAGATTTCTTTAAATAAGCTCATAGGAATATGTGATTGAGGCATCTTAACAATACAATATTGTACAGTGTAGATTTCTAAAACTAGACATTTAATTTTTCAGTCCGAAACCACTATGAGGATAATATTTAGCGTAATGATTGTAATATTGCAAAACGATAGTTATCAGGGGAGAGGAAAAATGTTTTTGTCCAGCGAATCTAAAACTGGTTTGGTTATGTTAAGAAGCAGCACAATAATATTAGGATAGTTAAGGTAAGTCATAAACTTAATTTCCGTCAATAAAACTAACTCGTTACCTATAAACGTCGTAATGACCATCTGTCAAAGAGAATTTCCCGTCATTATGGCGTAAAATGACTTCTCAGATCGTATAACCTATTTGCATATAATTCTTTTCATGACGTATAAGTGCTTTTAACCCTCAATGAGAGTGTCAAAAGAAATATTGGTATTTGTCTACAGAACACAATTGTTTGACAGGGTGTTGTCTCTCAAACATCTTATGAAAATATACCAAGAAACCATACATATAACTCTCAATGAGATTTTTTCTTTTCATATTTCTGATTCCAAGAAAACTGGTTATGAAAAATGACCTCTCATACCTTACTCTATTACGATCTGAATAAATGTTCGAAAATGTAGTACTCGTTTATGTGTAATTTTACAGCACGTATACAAAATGGAAACGTTAGTCGTAAATATGAAGACCGACTCATGAAAAGCGTATTGCGGTGCCATGTTGAAATAAAAGAGTGCATCAGACTCTTCAGATAAAATCTTTTGAAATGTAGTATATAATAAACACACCCTTTAACTCGTTATTGGATACTTTATTATATCCAATTTCGAACATATGGTGACGATTGAGCATTTCTGACATTCATCAAATGTATGTATAAATTAAAATGTTCTAAAATGCTTATAATGTAATTTCTAGAAGAATAAATGTCACTCGGTTCCATTATATTATCAAAAGATAACGTCACGTGAGTCTTCTGTGAGTTCACTTGTGTTCACTTTGAAAATGAACTTTATGGAGGTATAGAGTCTTCTTATAATGGAACCAGTCTTTGGTACTCCATAAGACCATGTAATAAGATTCATAAATAGATGTATGAGTTGACGTATAGATTTATAAACGTATAAAATAGGAAGTATGACCAAAACAATTGAGAATTACATTAAACGAGAGATTTATGTAGAATGGTGTGATTTTATATTCAGAAAAATAGCATTTGTATAATATAAAAAGTAGCTTTAAATTGGTGTAAAAGGGTCATTCAAAGTAATGCATGCATTACGTAAAATATTTTCAATCGCAGCAAGGATACTCATGGAGAAATTAATTTTCTTGCAATGAAGTGAAGATACTTCATTTTAGTGAGGGGTTCTTCTGTGTATTGAATCGTGACCAGGAATTGCAAGTTTTAGGTGACGGGTTGGTAAATACAGTAAACATACTGAATGCAGCAAGTGCGAGGATTGAACAGCTGTAGAGAGAAATCGAAGTTTTTCCAACATTAATTAAGATTTTCATTTGATTTGATGAAGTCACTTACTAAAGTTTTAGTAGCGTTTTTCACTATTTATGTTCACTTGATCACCATAAAAAATACTAGCAAGAATGAGGGAAAGCTTTCGGAAGATTTTGCAGATAGACATCCATTTGTTGTTTGCCATGACACAGATAATTGAGAATTAAACAGAATGGGCAAACCTTTCGTAGATCATGCTGTAGAAGCTAGTGACTAACTAATGATATTTCGTCGATGGAGAAACCTTCCATTAGAGGGTCAACTATGGAATTCCGTGGAGAAGGCGGCGAAAGATTGGTCATGTTGCGTATCACGTAAAATCTCGGTCGAAGAAAATGGCCGCAGGCGACGTAAATGAAGATATTTAGCCCAGTCGGCGCGCTATCTTCGATATCTATTCCTGGGATAGAACTTCTCGTCTAATTGCTGGGCTTACAACGTATCATTTTATGAAAATTGTTCTAAATTAGAGTCCAAAGGAGTATCTTTTCTGGCCTGCTGGGGTGCTCAGAAGGATTTTCCTCTTCGTCGGATCTCTGAAGTCCCATGATTTTGAAGGTTAAGATGTTTTCTCTTTTCTTTTTGCAGTTGTTGTGATCGCTTCATGCTGACAATGGTAAAGCATATTATTGGAATGTGCGATGTTATAGATGAAGAAAGGGCATAGTAGTTAATGAAATATTACACACGTGAAGTGATGAATACCCCGCTTGGCTTTAAACACGTGTATGTAAATTTTATTGCGATAAAGAAATTTGTCACAAACATTTACAAAATTCGTTAAATATTCTGTTTCAATAACAATCATAAAATGGGACCGAGTGGCATTTATTCTTCTATAAATTACATTATAAGCGTTTTAGAACATTTTAATTTACACATACATTCGAGAAATGTCAGAGTTGTCCAATCATCACCATATGTTCGGAATTGGATATAATAAAGTTTCCAATAACGAGTTAAAGGTTGGGTTTATTATATACTACATTTCAAAAGATTTTATTTGAAGAGTCTGATGCACTCTTTTATTTCAACATGGCACCGCAATACGCTTTTCATGAGTCGGTCTTCATAGTTAAGAGAAACGTTCCCATTTTGCACACGTGATGTCCCATTACAAATGCACATAAAGGAGTACTACATTTTCGAACATTTATTCAGCACATATCATTTAAGAACCGAAATAGAAGAAACTCGTTAATTCTATTGCGTCTTGAAATGAGTTGAAGATACGCGTGTCTTTAGCAACGATGGTGATTGTTAATGTTTCTGTTATTTTCATTAGCGCCTAAACTGTATGTCAATGTTCCGGAATCAAAGTTAATTTACTGGCTCGCCTACGAGGAAGGTAAAAGCTCACCTGCTTCACACAGTACATTAACACTTAATCACCAGGGCAAGAAGCACGTGAAGGACGAATAGTGGCCTTCATGGCAGGAATTAATGCATGAAGAGGCTTCCCGGAGGTGGAATACTGCGTGAACTCGGCTGTGAATTTTTTGACCCATGAACCTGTCCAGAATCTCTTCCTTATTCGCGCCTTTTTCGTTTTTCTTTCGCTTAATATCTTCAGGGCGAAACCAATGCGTGTTTCAATCTCGGACCTTTTTCTTCAAAATTAAGAGAGTATCATTTCATGATGTTATAAATTCTTTCAAACATGAAATCTCTGCGTTTGTGGCTCATTTTAGGACGCATATTTTGTTTATTGGTGGCAAAGTGGTCAAACGATTCTCACGTTTGTTAAAGGAAAAAGTGAATCGTCCTAAAGATTGTCAATATTGTGTATGCAAAAATTGAATCGTGTTGGTAATAAGGTATTTGCATAGAATTTTTCTACAAAATGTACTTACAATTACATTTTTTAATAAAATTTGTAGATACAAATTGAACATTTTTATCCGCTGAAGTTCATCGTGGAAGGTACTACATTCGTTTGCAAGTGCCAGGAATATACTTATATTCTTCTCCAGGCATTAGGAAGAAGAAACGAAGTAGTTTTTCAGTTCTATTTCATCATTTTCATATGTGTTTCCCTTATGCTCATGCATGAACCCGAGCTTTTTCTTTCTCTCCACCTCTTTCTCTATCTCCACTCCTGGCCCTTATATCTTTTTTAATTTGTTTGTATTCTTTTGTCTCGCTATGCTTTGTTATATCTTGCTTTTAAAATTTTCCTTCTCATTTTTCATCTTTCCTCTTCTTTGAATTTCCATTTTTCTTTTGTGTGTCGTAATTCTACTATTATTTTCTCTCATAAATCTCACTTCATTCCCACTTCTCTACCCCTCTTAACCCGAAGACCTTTTGTTCCTGAGTAACAATGCGTTGCTACGCAGTCACCTGATATTCCATCGCTACCGCCGATTCTTAAACGGGATGGAGCGATAAATAACCCTTTTCCCATGGTAGCACAAGCATTTTCTTCAGTCAACCGACTGAGATCAACAGCGAGTCTGCGGGGTCATCTCCATCGGAAAGGAGACGATAATTACCGCACTCCTCCTAACAGGTTGGATGGCCCACCCGTCCGTCCGTTAGACGTCCAAGAGACTTCTTGCGAGAAGGAACCTCATACACACGCTGGGGAATCCCTACGTAAGAGTAGAGTGATGCGAGACAGACGTGGAAAAAAACTTAAATACGAAATTTGAAAATTGTGTATACGTATAAAGGTAATGAATATTGCAATTGATTCCGAATATTTTAACTAATCGAATATTATACTGCCTCAAAGAATTTTTCAGATTCTCTGATTTTAATTTCATACAATTTTACAACTTTCTACCGGACGTTTTGTAGATTTTTTCTACATCATTCCTTAGTTAAATATTTGGTAACATGCGAAGAGATGCGTCTCAGTATTTTAATACACATCTGTGAGATAGTTTGCACTTAGAAAACGCATGCCTAGAGTTTTATGTACGCGTATTCACTACTTACAAGCTCTCTAATGTTTATTGATACCTGCGTCGAACAGTAAACGCACTATCTACAAATTTAAATAGATAATAGCTGAATATTATGTATATAATATGTCTTGTTAGCTTTCACTCGCTCACTTGCTTGGTTGGTCGGGCCGGGTGGACAGCACAAAACAACAATAATAAAACTTGTTTTATAGTTTATCATTGATTATATTTATTTTACCATACATTAAGTAATGTTCTAGAAAAATATTGCCTCCCATTCTGAAGGCCCCATTCTGAGAGTACTTCTTCATCATTTCAAAATATCATTGTTTTGTGAAAACAAAAATCCGGCTTATGAAAAGGAACAAATTTCAAGCGTCGCGTTTCGTAGAACAATCTTCTTCGAAAGCGCGATGAGAGAGCTCCCTATCGGAAAATCTGGCGTTTAACTCAGGATTCAAGCCGGCGACTGCGTTCCCACCGCCACAGCACGCTGCCGCGGGCGATCTGTATCAACGCACCCAAGTGGCGGGATCCGGAATCAAAGTGCGACCGCCCTTACGTCATCTCGAGCTCCACCGGCACAATCTGGGCAGTGCGGCTCGCGGCTTCTCTCCCAATCTCACTCCAGAAATTCCACGTCTTCGATGTAACAGGTCAGCGGAGGCCCTCGCCATAGACAGAGTTTTAATGCCGCAATTTAAGGCGCGTTTATAAACGCGTGCGTGGACGCGTGACGCGACGCGGTGGCTAAAACGCACCACGAGCTCCTCACGTTCCGCACTTCAGCACGTTCGGTTCATAGCCCGCGGAGGATGTAATGGTGGCCAGATTGCGGGGTTATCGGGAGCTGAACAAGCTAACATACAGAAACCTTCGTAATCGATAGGCCAGAAATCTTACATTACAACCTGGGGAAATACCACCCGTATTTGCTGCTCGTGACTAATAAAATGTTTGGCAACGACTCATTACTGATCCCAGTATTTTATTGCAATGTATGGGTTTAGTAAATGAATATTTCTTTCATATCAAGGCAATAAGTTTAAATATTTTTGCTAATTTCATTTATTTAAAAAATGTTCGTTTAAGGTAGCTCGTAACAGTGAGAACTGACTTAATCGTTTGTAAATTACTTAAGTTACAAAATCATTTTTTTATCACAATTTCTATGAACACTTTTCTATATATATTTTGAAAGTTTTTACCATTTGCACTTTAAATGGTAATTTTAATATTATATTCTACTCGTACGTAATGTTGCAACCAGTAGTAAAAATGCTGGGTTGAAATTGTTTTGCGACTAATTATATCATGAAATTTAATGTTTACCAATGTTATCGAAAATCATTTATATTATTCATAGCAAACAGTTTCAAGTAACCGCTAAAGTACTTGTTCGTGAAAGCAATGAAACTATTTTTTCTCTAATTAAAATTATAGGAATAATAGACAATCGTGCTGCTTTTTAATTTTCTGTGTTCGTATGTAAGGTACGAGATAATTCCGTGATATAATTGAGAAAGGATTCAAATCAATTCGTAAAACAAATTATCCTTTTTGAAGGTATGCAAGGGAGACGTAACAAAAGAATAATATGTAGATTTGAAGAGTGTAAATGGGTCACGGAACGTTGATAAACGTGTACATTAAACTCAAATGGACGCTTGAAATGAGTGGAAAACAACTTCAAAAACGCTTCCACGATCACACCTTTTCATTGCTAGAAGACATGAAACTTAGAAGCTTGGCTCAGCCACCATTTCAGTTGGTTAATATTATGAAAAGCAGGATACGTTTGGTCAGAAATTTATAGAAATAATCCTCTTTAAGATAGGCTAAAGTAAGCCATTTTGACGGCTCTGTAATCCCGTCTAAAGACCTGTTTACGTCACATTTACTTCATGTGAAACGGTGTCTGTATAAAGACAGTTCTCTTCATAACAACCCTTATGACATTCTGAAGTTATCATTTTATTATTAGCATTTATTCTCAAAATTATATATTTTGTGTTCTGGTGATTATTTTTCCGAAAAAAATGCATAATAAATCTTTTAATTGAAGAGGGCGATGCGTATTGTATTTTTGGTGTGAACCATGGTCAGGTTCTTTGTACATTTTATTATTGTTACATGTTCTGGGTGAAAATTATATTCTTCATTGTAAGAGTTGATATGAAACTATTTGCTTCTTCTGTTTTTTGATGAGATGTGCAAACTTCCCCAGTTTTATTATTCGACGGAATTTTCTTTTTCTTTTTTAATAATTTTTTCTGCATAGAAAGTAATCTCCAGTGCAAGTGTTCTTAATTAACCACAAATTCTTCTGGTTTTATTTTTTATGAAACTGTTTTTAAAATTCCTTCAGTTTTTCATTGGTTTTCTACGTCTGATTTGCTTGGTTTAGGAGTAGAGTTTTGCGGCATTAGATGATGAGATGGTTAGATTGACAGAGATACAGTCTGAATTTACTTCAAAAGATATTGTTGTTTGGAATTGTATATTTGGTTTTGTTATTCCTACATCAATGTCGCCAGGTTTACGAATACGATTCTGAGGGAAAAATGTTATGCTGGGGAGGAGTATTCGTAGGTTTCAAGCAATTGAACTAGTACTTCCGCATAATGCTTTAAAAGTTGGCATTCTAAACTGCGTTGGGAGTTAAGGTCTTCTAAGAAAACGTTGTTTTGGATGAGAAAAAAAGTTTGTAGCTGTTAGTATTTTGGCTATGGGTGGTTTACATGCAACTAATATGTTCCACGATTTTATTTCTACTCCGATATATGGTTTCCCTTAGAGTTGACAAATATGAATGTTTCATTTTTCCTTGGGCACATATCAGAGCAGTGATTGCAGACACAGTAATTGCTGGTGTGGAGGTGTTTAGAGTAAATTTTAAGGTTTCTATGCCTACGAAAGTACTGTTCATGATGAAGTTGCAGTTCTTTGTATGGCCATAGTCTAAAATCTTGAGCATGGTAAGGGTAACTTGTATTATTTCAGTTAATGTGAGAACGTGTTTTATTGACTCATTTCCAATTCACTTTGCTGCTACCACTAGAGGGCTATGGTCATTTCAGGTCAAAAGTCAGGTTATATTGAAAATTAAAAAATGGCGATGTTTCAGGCCAGAGTTCTGACAGGTACAATTCTATTTAAAAATTCCATGTTTTTCTGCATCATTATATGAGTGAAATCTTCTCTGCAATAGGATTAGATATTTAACTATGTAACAAAAATCTGTTGGTATGGTGGTGTTTAGTTTAAATTTTTTGTTTTCTATGCCTATGATGAAATTTTTCGTTACTTTCACTTGAAGTTCTTTAATGAATTCATAGACATTTGGAGATATGAAGAAAAATAGTAGTGAACTCTACTTGTTTGATTTAATTGTTTTCGGTATTTATGTTTTAGGTATTCGAAATTTGTGTCGTACGAAGTGGTACCGATATTTGCCAACATTCCGAATATGTTCTGTACCGACACGTTAAGCAATGTCTTGAGTTGCTTATTGGCAATGTCTTGAAATTTTGAATATGTGTGTCACACGTCACAAAAGTCATTAAGATATCCATTTACGCACTACTATACCCAACAGGGAATTATCTGTGATTTTATCCTTTTTGTTACGACCATTTTTTAAAATTTTTTTACATCATTTGCGAAATAGGCTCTCCAACCCGTCGAGTATCTCCACATGAAATAAATTGTATTTATTATGTCATTATTTTTATTTATTCATTTTGAAATACTATTTTGTAAAACATGTCTTCAATAAATAAAAGAAGTTTATTGCAGAAGTAGCCCAGAAATTAATTTGCTCCCTTCTTGATTTTGGCTGATCATACCTATAAACATCACGTATATTTTCGTCTGGACGTCGGACAAATAAACGGCAGAAATGTTGACACTAGTAAGAAATTGTACCCTTGCAATCTAAAATTTCATTATACTTATAATATTTTTCCGAGAAATAAACTGAAACAATAATGTAATTTCACATTATTTTTGAAAGCAATTAAATAATTTGATGAAAAATACAGATGAACGAGTATGTTAGTTATTCGAACTTCAAAGTCATAACAAATCTTAGTATCAATCGACTCTTGTACCTACAAGAAAAATCCAAAATTTGGAATGAGTTGCCAACATTAAGTAACTTAATAAGTATAAATGTTACTGCGTATGGAAATCATAAGTGGTTAACCATATAAGAGAAAAATGTTATTGCAGGTACACATTTTCGATTTATTTCGATTTATTTAGAGATTTTTGCGATGTTATTATTTCCAATGTCAAGAGCAGAAAAATTTGCTTATTCCATGATGGCAAAGCCGTTTTGCTCAATAAATCAAGGAAAACTAAACGAAAAACCAGCTGATTTCAAAAGTTGTAGTCCGCAATTTTCAACCACAACCTTACGTAAAATATGAAGAAGGTGGAGGCATCATCGGGAAAATTTCACCTACATTCCACGTCTTTGATTTATGAGTGCATTACTTTAGTTGGCGCTGGTGCAGTTTTACACCACCGAACTATGTGCACGTGCTTGATTCCTGCGCCGCACGCTGTAATTTAACCGACAAAACCAACGCTTTTTCTGATAAATCGCTCGCTCGTCGGCCGGTAGTCTATGCCCGCAGGCTGCGAGCAGTTGCATCATGGACGCAACCTTTCGGCCTCCCATCGAGGGAGCCCTCAGAGAAGAGAACACGATTGGGGTATTCAGCTAGGCGCTTTGGGCGGGAATGACGATGAAATGCACACGGCGGGGACGATAGGGTCGGTGGGGACAGCGGGGACGGTCGGGTCGGCGGGGACAGTACGAACGGTGAGGTCGGAAGGGACAGCATGAACGTGGTGTCTTCGGGGACAGTGTGGACGGTGGCGTAGTTGGGGACAGCGTGGTGGACGGTGGAGTCGTCGGGGTGAGCATAGACGGAGGGTCGGCGGGGCAATGGGGTCTACGAGGATAGCGTGGGCAGTGTGGTTGGCGTGACAATGAGACGAAGGGGCGGTAGGACAGTGGGGAATGCGGGGACAACAGTAATGGTGGGGTATGCTGGCGCAAGCTAGGATGAAGGTACAGTGCTGGACGAAGGAGAACAGCGAGAATGGCAGAAAAGGAGTGTGATTGGCGAGTACGGCGAGGACGACGGTGACGGTGAGGACGACACGGCACAGTACGAGTATAATCAACTCGGTAGACGGAGACGTACGGCTGTGATAGCTTAGCGGAAATAAAATTACATCTGTAGCTTCATTGTTTGAGGATTCGAGTCCTGTCAAAGGCGACGTTTAGACAATAGCTTCATAATGAAGTCGAACTCAATCACTTGGGGAGATACCTGAAAGGGGAAATCCCGTATGTCAACGTCTAGGCCGCCGCAGGATGTCGTTTCTAGTGGAGGAGAAACAAAACTACCTACATGCACTACACTTACGGGACTAATTACGTTAGTGTTGACATGCCAGGAAACACCACATATTCTCTACGGGGCGGCGCTGGTGGTCGCACTGCGGCACGAGGTACATTCGCACAAAGGGCGTGCAGTGTATGTTACATTGTTGAGAGTGATGGTCAAAGAATGGACTGTGCGACGCCAAGTTTCATGTTTATTTTTGAGTAAGGGTGCGGAAGAAATCTTTTGGCCTTCCTACTCTTGAATGGTTGGCTACAGTAGTTTGTTCTTCTGTATGAAAGATGGTAGAGCAATCAAGAGAGGCCAATGGTGACGAAAGTAAATGATACTGCATGTGATGACGTGTGAATTTTACCGGGAAAGGAGACTTATGTCACTGCCATGCCTTTGACCGGGAGGTCCTGGTGTTAAGAGATCCGGCGGAGGCAGGATTTGGGACATTAGCTTGTCTGCTAGTTTGAATTCAGCCACTGTCGGAGAATCTGATCGTTTCCGTGATCTGGTAGATGTACATACCAAGGCTCTTTGGCTAGTCATCTCGCAGATCTTTTGAAGTTGAGGTCGCAAGTGGTAGTTCGTAACTTTGTCGCCAGGTGTCCAGATGCTCTCTGAAGTTCCTCCAAAAGCCTGCCGACTTAGAGACTCGAATTACGGTCTGTAAAGTCCAACTATTTTGTGGTATTTCTACTACTTGTGATTTGGGTCCTGTACTGTAGATTCTACGTTCTTACATCTATGGAACCCTAGGTACATTTATCTGAATGTAAAATGCATAGACAAATAAATTTTACTCATAAATTACTTTGAAATATATGGTATTCAGATTAAATAGCATTTTTACTATTTTAATATTTATATTGAATATAAATATTTTTTTGTTCTTTGAATCTAATATTTCTGGAATTAACAAGGTAAATTTTATGTACCAATTTATGCCTGTTGAGAGGTTGAGACGTTATTGAAAATATTTAAATCCATATACCTTTTAGTTTACATTCGGTTAATACACATTTGGTTCGTATGATATATCAATTTTCCCGTTTATAACTAAAGAAGTGGGTATAAACATAAATGCTTTGTTTCAGAGAACGTCATGGAGAAACATTGGTTATTGTAGGAAGTCATAAATGAAATAAACTTCATTATTATAATAAAGAGGTTTACGTAGAAATAAGCTTGAATGGGAATGTCATGCATTCACTGTCAAAGGTTTAATAATCAGGCAAAGTAATTTTTATTATGTCAGGCTGCAACCAAAACTAACATGAAACTTCCACCCTCTTGAATTTCCTCCCGTAAACTTCTTCAGGCACCTAATTCCCGTGACCTCAGGCCTCAAGATACCAAACTGTCCATCTTATGCCCCTTCCATCATTCCTCGTTTCTCATTGGGGCGAGCGAACGCAAAATTAGCGTGCCTGGGCGTGCGTCTTTGAGATGTCGCCATTACCCGACATTACATATTTATTCCATGGCCACGAAGCCGTCTTCGGCAGAGAAAACCGGATTTAATCTACTCCTTCATCGAAGAACATTCGCAAGTCTCCTCACGTAAACGGCCATAACCGACGTGGGAATCGTTTATTGCCCATCGTCAATTATATCTGCGAGCGCTACAGCGGTGGGAGAGTTATAAGTGTTGTGGGGCGATGTTAACGTCGACCTCGTCGAAGAACGAAGTGCGTAGAGAAAGTGTATCATCACCGATGAAATGAAGAAATCAGCTGCTTCAAAATGCGGCGAAGTCCTCTTAATTGACGTTGGTCGTGTAACTGCATTCAAGGCATTTGAATCAGTTTGGGTTGATACGCGGATGGATGCAGTTTCTCAATCGTGTACACGAGTGAATGTGATGCACTACCCGGTTGGGAAAGTATAAATTCCATCTAGATTGCTGCAAGTTTGATTTAGCAACTTTGCTACTGGAATACGAGTCCAGCAGGTCGAGAAAACAAGAAACCGCTATTCAGTGTATCTTTTTTGCGTGATGTTATTGGATCAAATGATACTCGGTGGAAAATACTTCTATATTAACTAATATATTCTAATAATTAGATATGACTCTTTATAATTCTAACAACATTAAAAATAATAAGCATGTTGCATTTATGTCATAATTTCGTCTGTTGTGTGCAATATGCAACAACAATTACATACTTTACAAAATTGTAGGGGATACTAGGCAGTGATCGTGCGTGAGGTATTTATGGATCTCGAGGCCTCAACGTCACAGATACCAAGTACTACCGTTAGGTTTTGACCAACTTTTATTCTTGAAACTTAAATGTCATTCTAGAGAGCACACAGAGGAGTTACTAATTTATCTTGCCCCAATAACTCAAACTCATCTTCGGGGCATGAATAGCATTATTATGAAAGTTTTCAATATTATGTGTTGCCTCTGTTCGAATACATAATAACTCATCTCCAAAACGTTTGTTTACTGTATCTCTGCTTCATATTTTGTTTTCGGGGTTCTTTGTAGATGAAAAATACTCTGTGAAAGACTCTCAGAAGTCAGTAGTTCTGTGAACTTCAGGTATCGATAACACCGAACGGAGTCAGTTGGCAGCAATTAAGATAAGTCTTATAAGAAAAAATATAATTCATTAATAAGGAATTTGAATTTTGTAATGAATTAGTAGTAAAGTAGTGGAAACATTAGGTAAAGAAATTAAGAGAAATCTATTCTGAGGAAAAATTATGATGCACTGTCACAAAATTAGTTTGATTCCGAAAGTCGTAATTCCTGAACTGGGTACACGATTCATATGATTAAAAGATTCTCTAAATACGAGTCCCTATTAAATAGAATTGTTCCTACATTTGCTTAATTCTAATGTAATTTGGCTATATAAAACAATAGGGTGATGATGTCTCTATTGGGACGTATGTTACAAATAGTAGTTCTCCCACCGTGCATCGCATCACCTGAATCTTCGTTGGAGGGTCGGTGAGCACTGACGATGTCTGATACCAATCGTAACGGTGTAGTGCTTGCCGAGGCACTCTCGCCTTCCGACAGTCAGCCGAGCGAATCACATTTTTTGCGCTTTTAATTAAATCAGGATGTTACCTCAGGCGGATTTTCTGCTAGAGTGCGCAGCATTACTCAAGAAAGATCGCGTACGAGGGATGCGGCTGTTTAGCAATCGGATTTTGCATGCGGCAGTCTTTGAAATTCTATTACGAACTCGGAGGAAGTCTACTTGCTAGTGGTGGGACGAGAAAGAGATACGGTAGGCAGCAGAAAATGCTTATAACGGAGGACAGAAAGAGGATAAAGTGTGAAATTATTTTAAAATATTTGAGAAGGTGATTCAATGTTGAACTTAATTCCATTAACCGGTTTCCCAATTAGTCAGATCATTCCCTGTCTCAAAAGTGATAAGAATATTGGAGTGTCGGGGGTGAGCATAGACGCGAGGGTCGGCGGGGCTGGGGTTTACGCGGATAGCGTGGGCAGTGTGGTTGGCGTGACAATGAGACGGAGGTGGTGCGGTAGAAACAGTGGGGACTGCGGGGTACAACCAGTAATGGTGGAGGTATGCTGGCGCAAGCTAGGATGAAAGGTACAGTGCTGGACCGAAGACAGAACAGCGAGAATGGCAGACAAAGGAGTGTGATGGCGAGTACGGCGAGGACGACGGTGAGCGGTGAGGAACGACACGGCCGTCGAGTAAACAACTTCGGTAGACGGACGCACGTACGGTCTGTGATAGCTTGCGGGGAACTTAAAATTACATCTGTAGCTTATCGTTTGACGGATCTCGATCCCTGTCAACGACGCGCGCCGTTAGACATAGCTCATAATGAGTGAACTCAATCACTTGGGGAGATACCTGAAAGGGGAAATCCCGTATGTCAACGTCTAGGCCGCCGCAGGATGTCGTTTTCTAGTGGAGGAGCAACAAAACTACCTACATGCACTACACTTACGGACTAATTTAACGTTAGTGTTGACAATGCCAGGAAACACCAATATTCTCTACGGGGCTGGGCGCTGGGTGGTCGCACTGGGGCGGCAACGAGGTACATTCGCACAAAGGGCGTGCAGTGTATGTTTACATTGTTGAGATGATGTCAAAGAATGGACTGTGCGACGCCAAGTGTCATGTTTATTTTTGAGTAAGGGTGCGGAAAGAAATCTTTTGGCTTCCTACTCTTGAATGGTTGCTACAGTAGTTTTGTCTTCTGTATGAAAGATGGTAGAAGGCAATCAGAGAGGCAATTGGTGACGAAAGTAAAATGATACTGCATGTGAATGACGTGTGAATTTTACCGGGAAAGGAGATTATGTCACTGCCATGCCTTTGACCGGGAGGTCCTGGTGTTAAGAGATCCGGCGGAGGGCAGGATGGGACATTAGCTTGTCTGCAAGTTTGTAATTCAGCACTGTCCGGAGAATCTGATGTTTCCCGGGTGATCTGGTAGATGGTACATACCAAGGCTCTTTGGCTAGTCATCTGCAGATCTTTTGAAGTTGAGTCGCAAGTGGTTAGTTCATAACTTTGTCGCCAGGGTGTCCAGATGCTCTCTGAAGTTTCCTCCAAAAGCTGCTGACTTAGAGAAGCTCGAATTAACGGTCCTGTAAAGTCCAACTATTTTGTGGTATTTCTACTACTGGTGTGATTTGGGTCCTGTAACTGTAGATTCTACGTTCTTAAATCTATGGAACCCTAGGGTACATTTATCGAATGTAAAATGCATGACAAATAAATTTTACTCATAAATTACTTTGAAAATATATGGTATTCAGATTAATAGCATTTTTTACCATTTAATATTTTATAATTGAATATAAATATTTTTTTTGTCTGAATCTAATATTTCTGGGAATTAACAAGGTAAATTTTAATGGTACCAATTTATGCCTGTTGAGAGGTTGAGACGTTATTGAAAATATTTTAAATCCATATACCTTTTTAGTTTTACATTCGGTTTAATCACACATTTGGTTCGTATGATATATCAATTTTCCCGTTTATAATAAATGAAGTGGGTATAAACATAAATGCTTTGTTTCAGAGAACGTCATGGAGAAACATTGGTTTTGTTAGGAAGTCATAAATGAAAATAAACTTCAATTATTATAATAAGAGGTTTACGTAGATAATAAGCTTGATGGGAATGTCATGCATTCACTGTCAAAGGTTTAATAATCAGCGCAAAGTAATTTTTATTATGTCAGCTGCAACAAAACTAACATGAAACTTCACCCTCTTGATTTCCTCGTAAAGACCTTCTTTCAGGCACCTAAATTCCCGTGACCTCAGGCCTCAACGAATACCAAACTGTCCATCTTATGGCCCCTTCCATCGCATTCTCGTTTCTCATTGGGGCGAACGAACGCAAATTAGCCGTGCCGGGCGTGCGTCTTTGGAGATGTTCGCCATTACCCGACATTAATATTTATTCCATGGGCCACGAAGCCGTCTTAGGCAGGAGAAAACCGGGATTTCAATCTACTCCTTCATCGAAGAACATTCGCAAGTCTCCTCCACTAAACGGCCATAGACCGACGTGGGAATCGTTTATTGCCCATCGTCAATTATATCTGCGAGCGCTACAGCGGTGGGAGAGTTATAGTGTTTGTGGGGCGATGTTAACGTCGACCTCGTCGAAAACGAAGTGCGTAGAGAAAGTGTATCATCACGATGAAATGAAGAAATCAGCTCTTTCAAATGCGGCGAAGTCTCTTAATTGACGTTGGTCGTGTAACTGCATTCAGGCATTTGAATCAGTTTGGGTTGATACGCGATGGGATGCAGTTTCTCCAATCGTGTAGCACGAGTGAATGTGATGCAACTACCCGGTTGGGAAAGTATAAATTCCATCTAGATTGCTTGAAGAGTTTGATTTAGCAACTTTGCTACTGGAAAATACGAGTCCAGCAGGTCGAGAAAACAGAAACCGCTATTTCAGTGTATCTTTTTGCGTGATGTTATTGGATCAAAATGATACTCGGGTGGAAAATATTCTATATTAACTAATATATTCTAATAATTAGATATGACTCCTTTTATAATTCAACAACATTAAAAATAATAAGCATGTTTTGCATTTATGTCATAATTTCGTCTGTTGTTGTGCAATATGCAACAACAATTACATGCTTTAGCAAATTGTAGGGATCTAGGCAGTGATTCGTGCGTGAGGTATTTATGGATCTCGAGGCCTCAACGCACAGATACCAAGTACTACCGTTAGGTTTTGGACCACTTTTTATTCTTGAAACTTAAATGTCATTCTAAGAGAGCACAACAGAGGAGTTACTAATTTATCTTGCCAATCAAACTCAAACTCATCTTCGGGGCATGAATAGCATTAATTATGAAAGTTATCAATATTATGTGTTGGCCTCTGTCGAATACCCATAATAACTCATCTCCAAAACGTTGTTTACTGTATCTCTTGCTTCATATTTTTGTTTTGCGGGGGTTCTTGTAGATGAAAAATACTCTGTGAAAGATCTCAGAAGTCAGTAGTTCTGTGAACTTCAGGTACTCGATAAACACCGAACGGAGTCAGTTGGCAGCAATTAAGAATAATAATAATAATAATAATAATAATTAATATTAATAATAATAAATGTCCTTTATTAATGGCGAGGCTCAGGCCATAGGGCCTGCTTCTTCCGCCTACCACTGAATTTACATAGTAACATTAGAATAGTAACATTTAAAGAGGGAATGACCAAGGTCTGATATATCTGGAAGATCATCCGCATACCATTTGGTGACTCTGCAATATTTAAGTGCATTTCCCACGTCATTTACATAGATTAAGAAGGCCAGTGCCCTAACACAGTGCCTTGAGCAACTCCGCGGTTAGCTTCAAGTCCCTTGAGCTACGGCACCGGACACACTCTTTGGGTTTCTAGAAGTTAAATAATTAAGACACCATTTACACGTGGGCTGTGCAATCCCATGATCTTTAGTTTGGGCGAGCAGAGTCGTGATCTACTGAATCGAATGCTTTGCTGAAATCAGAGAACAAAAATAGTTATATTACTGGTAAATCTTATTGGCTGTTTTCTCAGCGTCTTCAATGACGTTTAGCTAAGCGCGGTTCCTGTATTTCTGCCCGGAACGGAAAACTGATTGCTGATCGTTTAAAAGTGAATTTTGGTTCGGAAGATACTGTTCATTTGTTTTCCGCACGACTTTTTTCGAGTACTTTAGATGATAGTTGGGAGATGCTATTGGGCGTATTCCATAGGGTTTTTGGGTGGATGCTGTCTTGGAATAGGAGCACGACGCGTTCCCTTCCGATAAGGGATATTGCCCGCTCATTAGTGAGAAATTTACGATTTCGTGATAATTGGGTACGTCACATCTAAGCTATTTTTTAGCAACTTGGCATTTTATACCATCGGAACTGAAGGCATTTGATTTGAGACTTTGAACGATTTTGATTTATTCTGATGTTCAACGGACGAAAAAGAAAAATTTATCGTTGGAATTTATTTCTGCGTTTTGGAGAAACAACAGAGATTGCTTTTTCAAGTTACTGTCACAATGAAGGAACGCTGTTTAAGAAACTGTGATTTAGTGATTCTAATGGTATATTCAGACTTCAATTGGGAGGACCTTTGTCCTATTCCCCCCCTAAGAATTTTTCAAATTTTTCCAAGATGTTCTCTGGAGTCGCCTTGTTTCTGCCGGAAGGTGGTGTGGGTAATTTTTATTTTAGCGTTGCGGCATTTCTGCGTAAGCTAAATTTCTGAGCAAATTTTGTACTGTTTTTTAAGTAGTTTCGCATTTAGTTTTCCCCCGGAAATTGCATACGCTTGGCATCACGATCTTTCATTAAATTTCGAATTTCAGCAGTTACCCATGGTGCAGGAGGACGAGTTATACGCGAAATTTTAAAAAGGCGCATGCGTCGTACAGCTGTGTTATTAAGTTAAGGGAAAATATTTAATTATATCCAGCAATTCTTCTTCGTGTACAAGGCGCCATGGAAGTGCCAATCCATCTATAATAAATGCTTGCTTATCAATTAGAAAAATCGCGATATTTGATTATGTGAGGTGAGTATTTAGAGGGCACTTTAGGTTTGTAAACAAGCCATTAATTAGGTCGTGTTTTTGAAATCCCAGGAACTGGAAATTGTCCGTGTTTTCGAACTTGTTTTACATTAGACACTATAATATGATCGATCCAAGTTTTCTGTGTTGCTTTGAGTGGTGGTGTTGGTCCTAGGGGTAAAATTTCGAGCCACTGTTGTGGAAAAAACCGCGGTAAAAATGCTCTGCAGCGGGAGAGGTTTTAATAAGTTATGATTAAAGTCACCCATTACCAATAAGTGTTCATAGGATTATCGCAGATGCAGATGGTTTTCGTCCAGCATATCTATGCTGCGCTGTCTTAGAGGTAAATATATTAAAGCCAAGAAGACATTTTTTCCCTAAAAGTCATCCGATGAAAAGATATTCGCTACGCAGCGCATCCGTATTTGTTTGGAAGATAGTCAAAGTTTATGCCTAAGATCATCGCGAATGTATATACCGACGCCTCCACCGTGTGGCGGCGACGCTAGCTTCCGGATCGACTCTTATTAGGGTAACCCTGATATTTGCCTACAGCGCGAATTGAGAGGAATGCTTCAAACCAGGTTCGCTTATGAGAAGTGCATGAAAACGGTGTTTAGATATTATTTCCGTTACTTCGTCGAAAGTGGCAAGGGCCAAGACTGGGCATTTAAGTGGTGCGCAACGTGCCAGGGAGCAGGGAGCGAGATAGGCTCATTTTATAAGTGGCCAGAGCCTTGGACGGTCGCGGGAGAGGGCCCGGCCACCCGCAGGTAACCGGTTTACGGGATGTGCGGGGAAGGAAGTAGGTAGCATTACAGAGGATTTGCAGATGCGATGTCGGAGAAAGAAGAAGGGAAGCGGAGGAGTTCTCGGAAAAATCCGAACGTTGTTGTGTCGGGAGGTATAGAGTGGGGGTGGAAGGGTGGGGGCGCTCCCTACGCTAAGGATAAGTGCCTCTTAGCTGGGCCTGGTTTTGCTACCCAGGGCACGAACCGTTACTGTGTTTAATAAACGATGTTGCCCTCTTCTGTCACACGTTCCTGAGGCCAAACTCTCGATGGCAGCTTGTAGCAAAACCAGGCGCGATTTCCGTGAGGTCCTCTGCGAATCGTTATTCCCCATATGCTTGAGCAGACCGTTTCGAGCGAACATTTCGTTCCGTTTCCTGTAAGCTGACAATTTTAACAATGATAGGTTCCTGTTTTTGCGCAGTTATTTGACGACTACACGATGACTTCTATCGATATCTTGTAGGTTAGATTAACCTTATCTTTTTTGCAACATTTTCGATGAGTGTGAGCTTGTCGGTGGGTCTTCAGATTCAGTTTTTCTTTACAAACGCCCGAATATCCGCAAGCAGTTTCGGCGTGAGTAACATCTCCAGCTTGATCTGTCCTTTCTTCTAACTGGCCATTTTAGACATACAATTCGCAAATCCACGTTCAGCCAATTCTTTTCTAAAGATGTCACAAGGATTATTGTTAAAATTCATCGAATCTTCTAGTTGCTTTGGCAACTAATGCAGTGAGGCACAGATGCCAAAGAGCTTAAGAATGTAGGCGATGTTACTTGCCTTATCCTTAGTGCCTCGTACTTGCGCCGCAATTTTTACTTCAAAGATAAATATTGGGCACTCAGATGAATTCTTGTTGCTCTTCGTCATCTTAAGAGACAAAATTATTACAGAGAAAATCAGATGAACAGGAAAAGGAACTAGGGAGAGAATCTTGCGGAATGGATAGGAGTGGAATAGAGGCAATAGAGCAGATTTCTTAAAATATAAGAATAACGAATTATTCAGAAAGATAGAGATTATAACAGTTTCACTGAGCCGCGCAGAGTAAGGGCAAATATACTTATCTTTGTAGGCCTTCTACAGCGTCCAAAGCAGTCGCTGAGTGTGAAGCTGTAACCGGTTGACTACCTGCGAATGAAACTACCTGCTGCTTAGCCTAGGAGCGCCGAGGGACGATGCTTACACCGCGACGGTCATGGACAGACCATTGTCATCCGATAGTCTTATAAGAAAAAATAATTCATTAATAAAGGAATTTGATTTGTAATGAATTTAGTAGTAAAGTAGTGGAAACATTAGGTAAATGAAATTAAGAGAAATCTATTCTGAGGAAAAATTAGATGCCTGTCACAAAATTAGTTTGATCCGAAAGTCGTAATTCCTGAACTGGGTAGCACGATTCATATGATTAAAAGATTCTCTAAATACGGAGTTCCTATTAAATAGAATTGGTCCTACATTTCGCTTTATTCTAATGTAATTTGGCTATTATAAAAACAATAGGGTGATGATGTCTCATTTTGGGACGTTATGTTACAAATAGTAGTTCTCCCACAGTGCATTCAACATCAACCTGAATCTTCGGTTGGAGGGCTCCGGTGAGCACTGGACGATGTCTGATACAATGCGTACGGTGTAAGTGTTTGCCGAGCAGCTCTCAGCCTTCCGAGACAGTCAGGCCGAAGCGAATCACATTTTTTGGCGCTTTAATTAAATCAGGATGTTTCCTCAAGGCGGATTTTCTGCTAGAGTGCCAGCATTACTCAAGAAAGATCGCGGTACGAGGGATGCGGGGACTGTTTAAGGGCAATCGGATATTTGCAATGCGGCCAAGTCTTTTGAAATTCTATTAACGAACTCGGGAGGAAGTTCCTACTTGCTTAAGTCGTGGGGACGAGAAAGAAGATACGGTAGGCAGCAGAAAATGTTTATACGGAGGACAAAAGAGGGTAAAGTGTGAAATTATTTTAAAATATTTGAGGAAGGTGATCAAGTGTTGACCTTTAAATTCCATTAACCGTTTTCCCAATTAGTCCAGATCAATTCCCTTCTCAAAAGTGATAAGCAATATTTTCAAACTGGCAAATAACAAAGGCGGATACTTTGTACTCTATTTAGATTGTACGTAAATCATGAAGAAGGAAATGCGTTTTTTCTAGGAAAATATTTTACGCAAAGTGCATCGCACAAAACTTTCGTGCAAGAATAAAAGCAGTCGTTGTTATATATATATATATATATATATATATATATATATATTATATAATATATATATATAAAAGTAATG
>BOPP01000012.1:9141274-9158147 GCA_017312745.1 Gryllus bimaculatus
AGTAAATATGAGAACATTATTCCTGCAACTACAATGAAAGCCTTTGTCACAAAGGTGCGTTAAAAATAATTTAGAATTATCTGCGATTAAAGAGTGAATGAAGTAGAGTTGTTGAGTGCGGTGAAGTTCTTATCAGCGAATGAAGTGTGACACAGAACAGTGAAGTGCAGTGAAGAACGCGACTTTCGAGCTAAATATGAACTATGAGTCTGTATTTATTACAACTTATTAGTTATCGCTACATCAATTCTATTGCTGGGAATCACAATTCAGGTTATAATTGTATTGTAATTTTGTGTACTTATTTGCTAATGAAACTGCCATTGAATTTTTCCAATCACAGTGTTAAATAAATATAACTTTTCTATGAACTACGAACACACTTTGAATATTAATTTCAATTTATAAAACATATTCTTGTTTTATTTGTGTCCCTGGTTGGTCACCCTAATGGAACAGAATTTTATATTCAGTCTCAGGGTTAGTATAAATCTGCTTTAGAAAAATTCATATTTTTCATGGAATGTGATCCTGCACGTGTAAGTTCACAGGTTTCTGACACTATTTCAGTACTTTTTTGAATACGAAATGTGTTATTAATGGCAATGATAATTATTACGATATTACAACAATTGTTCTCTGATAAATACACAAACATGTATTCTTTGTGCGTACCAAAATGTTACGAAAATAATTATTTCCTTTTCCACATGACAAGAGAACAATACAGACAAAAAATCACATTTAATCTCAATTTCATAAACAGTAACATAGTGAAAACAAATAATAATTATTTCCGCTTTCAACTTTTTGTGCAGAGAGTAATTCATTCGTACTCGGACCATCTATTTTTATTACAGTATTTTATCTACCTACAATGATTTACTTTCCTTCGTTGACGGATTCGTTCACTTATTTAGTAGTGGAACATCGCGAATCATTCCAGTGTTCAGGCTATCAGCAGTTCCACGCACGAAATCTCTTTCCAGAATTTTCCAAATAAATACCGTTGACTCAATATACTCTCATCTCTTCCTGTTTTACGTTTGTAATAATTTATCGGTCTCAAGTTTCAAGATTGACTTGCGTCAATATGCAAGTGGGCTCACTCCACATCCGCTACCGTTTAAATATATTATGATTTGCCTTCTCCCCTTTACACCCGCACCCATACGCGAACAAAACAATTGCTTATTCACGCCACCTTCCCTCAGCTTAAACTTGGGTAACTTTACATTTTATTCCATCTCATCATGCTCACATAACTCCTAAAAAGTTTCATTTTCGTTTGTGCGATGCCCACGCCTGTACATCATTGCATTAAATTTTCCTATTAATCAACTAAATCTTTTATCATTGAAAGCATTTTTCCTATTGCTTTTTCCAGGCGACAGTCGGTTACTCTTCACACCCCAATGGGACGTACATTCGACAATACACATCACACTAACACTCTAGGGGGCTCCTTCCGTCTGAGGACAGCAGAACGCGACGTCCTGTACGACAACACATTCATGAGAGATGAGACAAACAACCATGCCGAAGGCCAGACTCGAATCCGCGAACCTTCGGACCAAAGTGCTGAGACGTTACACGATCTTAGCCACCATTTAGATCAGTATTTAGTTTTTAATTTTTATTATTTCTATTTTCTAAATATTTGTGATAGTGATGCAGCGTTTCATTGTCACACATTAATTAGTTATAGTAATTTTTATGTGCTTTTATGGCACGACTTACGTGTATTTGCATGCGTGCATGCATTTTGCCGTTGAGAATTTTAACGGCGTACTATAATTTCCATAACTAAAGGCAACAAATATAATATTATCAAAGATCAAGACGTATATTAAAGTAAAGACGTAACAATTGAGAGGTATCAACACAAATACTTCATTAATGTTTTTGGCGTCGTGTCTATGAATAAATCACCCATCACCTTTATAAATGAACATTTGTCTTATGTCATTATAAAATATTGGACTTGCATCCTTCGGATGTGTGTTTAATTTAATTACTATGCAAATATTATTTGTTTGCTGTCCTGGACGGCTATACACGCACACTCACTAGTCTTGTGTTGCTACAAGAAATATAAATACCACATTACGTGTCATTCGTACATCAGTTAATGATGCATTCATCAGTAAAATTATAATCATCATCATATTTAGTTGATATATTATATAATAGTGCAATTACAATTAATGTTTTAATTTATCTTCTTTATGATCGCAACTTACATCTGAAGGGTGATTTATCACTGCAGGAACTGTATAGGTTCGGCTCAGTTGTATAATGAAATATGTTTCTAAACAGCTCGTAGAAAATGCAGTTACTTTACACTTATACACGACATGCTAAAACTTCAATTTTTACTTTTTCGCATACTACATACGTAGTATAAAGGAAGTTATGTAATGCTGCGGCGAAAAATGACATTTTTTTGCAGAAAACTTCATATTGCAGGTCCCTGATACTGAAAAATTGTATAACTGCTGTTCCTAAATGTAGCGAATTACTTCATCTAACACGTTCGGTACTGGGAACAAACTTTTGTCGGTCATTAATACCGAAAAATAGGTTTCCGACAAATTTGTTACGCATAGGAACACTATTTATAAAATTGTTCGATATCAGGGTCCCATAATGCGAGTGTTGTGACTAAAATCATCACTTTATGCTGCAGCACTTTGAAACTTTTTTTCCAACGTATGTTCGCAGTAGGCGAGAAAATAAAAAAAACAAGCGAAAACATAGCGGGTATTGAGAGAATGTTATTAGATCATTTCTAAGTGATGTTTGTCTAATTTACTCCTGATCACGTTTGAGATACTGAAAAACATGGTACGATATCATTTTGAATAATTATCAAATTATATTTCAAATAAATCACCTCTCTGCTTGCCCTGCATTCATCCCACTTCCGTCCCTTACTCCATTATCCTCCCTGGCAAAACACCCTTTCATCAGAAATTCCTTACAATCTCATTGAAAACATAGTCTCCCAAATAATCGCATTATTTCCACAAATTGAAAAGAATGTATTAAACATCCTGCATAGAATCCACAATGACTTTAAGTAATCTGCGATATTTGATTATGTTAAACTTTAATGCAAAAAAGTATCAAATGATTGGAAAATCGCTTCCGCCACTCGCCACTAAGAACATCGTATCGTTGATAGCCTTTGAACCGTTGAACGCATACGAGACAAGTACCGGGTGAACGTTTCACCATTTCACAAATCAAAATTTATTCTTAAATTTATTTTACGTCTGAGGGGGTTTTACGTATCACATTTGCTTGAGGGTGCCCTAATTTAATTATAGTTCATGTACTTAAACCGAATGAAGTGGCCTAGTGCTTAGCGCACTAACCGGATTTGATCCTGACCGCGGTTTTCGTGGTTTCTCTCGGTCATAAGGTGAATGCTGGCAGATTAAAAAATGACACGATTACCTCCCACCACCCGACGTGCCTTCTGCAATTATCATGCCAGTCTTCTCACCCCTCATCATCACCATAACACCTGATAATTCATTAATAATAATAATAATATAATAATAATAAAAATAATAAATAATAATTATTATAACAATAACAATATCCGTCCATGAAAGAAGAGGATCAAAGAAGAAGACCTAAACTAAAAATCTCCGAAATGGCTCCAGCCGAACGGATAGTCAATATTTTTTTAAATCGTACTTATAAATGCATTAAATTATAACATATACCTGTAATATAAATATTAAAGTGGTTCAAGAGGTTCCAAAAACTAAGCTCATTTACTTTTTGAAAAAGAAAAGGTTTTAATCAAAATCGCGCTTTTTATTTTTGATTTGTTATGTTCTGCTCTGATCTTTCAAAGCGGTTAAAGAAAGTATTTGGATTATTTTAGGAGAAAATCATATTTATTTACTTTATTTTGTGAAAACTTCCCTCATTTTAATGACTGGAAGAATTTGAAGAAATAATATTGTAGAACAATTAAGGGAGCAGTCTCCATCGTGAAAAATGAAGTCGGAGAACATGTTCAAAAATAAGTTGAAGTTTTGCGGCTTTTGAAAATTCATTGGTTTGAAAGAAAATTTATATTTGACGGTACTGAGAGTGCGCTGTTCTCAAATAGAGAATTTTGTACTTTTCTTTGGTATCTTCGATCAACAGAAAAGTATGATGGAGTAGAACCCTGACAAAAGGACCATGGACCGCGCGCAATCTTTCCTTCCTTTTCATTCTCCTATCCTCTTCCCTTATATACACACACTTACACCTTCAAACACTACATTACTACACGTGTAAGACGACAGTCTGGATATTAGAGCTAGTGCCGACTGAGGCACTATAGTTCCGCATATGTCTGGAAACAAAACGAAAGCTTTGAGCTTGACCCGGCTAAGACGATGCCCCACTGCAGATGGTGAGAGACACCTGATTGGAGAAACCTATCTGACATGAGATAACCTGATTGGAGGTCGGCGCCAGATCATGTAACCGAAAAAAAGCAAGCACATATCCTTTTATTGACTGAAAAATAGAAAATGCACTTATGATAATAAGCCAGAATAAGATAAAGTTTTCTTATTCTGAAAGTATTTTACTACAGTCTCGTCATTTGTGTGACTTTTTCCTACATTGTTTAACACATCATATTTGCGCGTTATGTTTTGCATCTAAATTGGATTTCAACTAGCATTTCTCTTTTTTCCAGCTAGTGTGTGGCACTCTTCACAGCCGCTGTTCTTTCTCTCCCCTTTTCTCATTCTTTTCGATTTTCTCTCACAGTTTTATTTCCTCCCTCCCCTTCGTTTACATTCACGACATGCTATGTATTTAGGTGGTAAAGAGAAATTATTATAATGGTTCAACGGAATGTGGAGATTTTTAGTCGGCCAATTTCGATTTGAGGGACTCAGATATCGAAAAAACTGATAATCTTTTCCTGTGTGTACTCAGTTATTTCCTTTAACACATTGTGCAGTCAGAATGCACGTTTTCTGGATTCTTGATACGAAAAATTACTTAATGGCAGAACGTCCGTCTGTCCGTTTGTTCATCAATTGTTTGTTCATCATATTGATCAAGCTACCACCTACACCGTTCAGAGGACTTCCTCTAATATCGATATTTGATAAACGATTTGTCCAAACTCGAGGTCATGCGAATTTAAAATGAGTATTATATTTTTGAGGTTACTTAACGTGAAGCCTCGAGAATATTTTCAAAATTTCCTATAAAAATTTCTACTTCCAGAGCGCTTAAAAAAGGACGCTACCTCATTTTCGCTGAACTTCCTGATACAAAATATGCAAAATAAAGAAAAAACATGCCTGAAGGTATGTGATGTTGTAGGACCTCTCCTTACTTTCTCTATTCTATTTCGAGTAATGCTTCTCTCAGTTGAACATTCTTTTTCTACTTTTCAACTTCTGAATTTCCTCTTGCCATTCAAATTGTATCAATTGTTACCATATTTGTAACATCTCTCATATTATCTTCACATACACTCATGCACAAGCATATTAACACACGCAAGAACACATGCACAAGCGCGCGCACATGCACGTAACACACACACACACACTCACACACACACACGTGCGCGCGCGCGCGGGAGAAGCAGCGTCCACACGATGCGTGCAGAGAAACGCAGCCTCATTAAGGCGGCGTCTTTTGTATTTAAATGGCGCCGTGCTGCTGTCCGCCAGTCCGCACCTTCCGTGTTGTTACAGATGGCGCTCGCGCTCCCAAACTGCGGACGCTAATGGAAGCGCCCGGCGCAACGATTGCGAAAAGCGTCGGAGATTTTCCGTCTCGGGGGCGCCGCCCGGGCGTCTCCTGCAGTCTTAATTGCACGCGCCCGCCCGCCAGCCAGGCCGCGTCGAGCCGCGGGGTGCCACAAGGCGCTTAACGCGGCCGGTTTTTCTGTGTCAAGCCACGAGACTTCTGGGTGGTCCTGTGGATGCTGACGCTAATTGTAGGAAAGCCGCTTTCGTGAAGAAAGAAAATAGTGTTATACAACTTGATTTTCTCCATTTGCGTTGTGTCAATGTGTGGAAAATTACTTCGTTCCGGATTAAATTACTTTATTTTTATTGAATTGTACACTTGTAGTTTTGAATTTGAGCTGATCGAGCTTGAAAGAAAAATCAGATAATAAGAAATCTTAAATAAATATTGTAACACAAAAAAACACAATATTACATTGTTTTTTAAATTGACTTGATGTCTTATTTTCCGTGGCGAGACTCATCAGCGAGTGCCATGAAGCCCGCTCTTCCGTCTGTCCACACAAATGTCGGTACGCTTCTTTCACTCACTAGCGGAGAAAGGAGGTATTTCATGGGTGACGAAACCGACGATTGAAATTTAGCTTAGAGGATTCATTTAGGCTAGATGATCTTTTACATGCAGGAAATCTACAAACATGGGACAGACGGCTTTACTTTCCCTACGAAGGAAGGCGTACGAAGGATTTTTTCGCCCTTAAGAATCCACGGCATAGATCGGGTTTGCACCCGTGAACTTGGGTATAACAGTCCGATACGCTAACCGTTACACCATCGTCTCCGCCAGACATAAACATTTTATAAGCATTCGATTATTTCACAGTAAGAATGAGTTCATGATAAAAGACATTTCACATTAAAGTAAGAATGAGTACATGATAAAAGACATTTCTCATTAAAGTAAGAATGAGTGCATGATAAAAGTCACAATTCTTATTCATTATTTACTGTACATAGTGAGCTTTCCTGATGAAATATATTTAATGTGACATTCTTGTATCTGCCATTTCCGTCATATTTGATTTTTTTTTGCAAATAATTTAGAGAATATTAAAATCTGTACAAAAAATAATTCAGTTGTGAAATAATTTATTATAAGTTTTATTATTTCAGTTTCATTGTATGTATAAAGTTACATATTGTTATGATATTACGGAGTTATGATATTATTGTTACTATGATATTACGGAGTTCATAATCATAGGATACTTTTTAAACAAAAATCTAATGTTCGAAACATTTGTTATGTTGCTCAATTTACCAAATTCACTTTATGTGCAAACGAAATAGTCAAATTGTGGCATCACTACATCATTGCGACATTCTAATGCGTCATAATGCAAGAAAGAAAAGTTGTGTCTCAAATAATGAATAGTTAAATGTCGAGAATGTGGCAGAATGATATCATGCAAGCATGCGTGAAACGAGAATGTAATTGCTGCATGAGAATACAAATCGACGTATACGTTGCTGTAGTTTGACTCGTTTCTCATATGTTTCTACGTCAAGGAGCATCCGAGCGACGATCCGTCATGGCCGCGTACGTTTTGTGACGAAAGTATTTTGCAACCTGCAAAGCACTCCCTTCGGATGGAATGTAAATTCAAAACATGTTGATGAAAATTCTCTACATGTATTTTTTTCTGGTTCCCTTCATTAGGGTTATTTCGGAAAGGCAAAGATAAATTAACTCTGCGTGTCTGTGTTCGTATGGTCGTGAGTCATGGGTTTGATTCTTGTCCTAAATGTGAATGTTTGTCTGTTGCCTTGGGAGTGCGTGTGCATAAATTAAACGTGGCGATTCTTTGCTTGTTTTAAGATATGTTAGTACTTAGCGATAGTTATTTTTTTATGTTTCACAATTTATAAAAAAAATATTTTAATTTCTATATTCAGTTTTTAGTTTTTATTTAAATTTCTTGTTTTTGTTTAAAACTCATTTGTATGAACCAGATTGAGCGTTTCGATTATAAGGTTTATTTTATGGCGACATTACATGATTATTAGTGGAATACGTGTCAGTGGAAAGTGATACAATATTTACGTTGCACCGTTCACTTCAATAGTATTCCCAAAGACCCGATTTACACGCTTCCGCCGCTAGCATGTGCACTGAGGCTTCTGAAACGGCAGAACCATTAAGCCATGCCCTAATATTCCCGAAATCGTTCCTCAATAGAAAGCGTGTAAATAGAGTAATTTTTCCTCTTGTGAACTACTTGTAGTATGTATGTTTTATTTCAATTGCCTATTTTGATTTTTTCCTCTTTTAACTGAAGTTCTAATTATTAAACAAAAAGCATAACAAACTCTTGTGTTACATTAATTCTTTTATGAAACAAAAGGACAGTTCATTAGGAAAAATTGGAAATAAAAAGCTGACTTTCTGTTATTGCAGTGAAAGTGAGCGATGTAATGTTGACAAATGTATCTTAATTTTTCAAGTGATGTAAATGTTCACTTATTTTGAAGGAAAGTTATTTATAACTTTATCCAGTCTTGTATTAGTATAACGTGATACTAACTTGAGAAATAAGACTGCTTATTTTATCTTGTTTATTTATTAATCAACTTATTTTTTTTAATTTTACTTATCGGTTATTTTGCGAACTTTTCGTAATGGTATTTCGCTTTCTAATTCCCTCGTAACTATCCACTCTTATCAGCACCAGAGCTCAAACGTATGAATGGATAATAGAGTTGTGGCGGCGTGAATACGACACGAATGATTTGTACTCTTATCAGTGTTCAGAGTAGAGCTTTGAATACCTGCAGACCCGTCATCCCGCCCGCTCGCCCGACCACCCGCCCGACCACCCGTTCCTGACCACCCGTCTGACCACCCGTCTGACCACCCGTCTGACCACCCGTCTGACACCCGTCTGACCACCCTCTGACCACCGTCTGCACCACCCGTCTGACCCACCCGTCTGACCCACCCCGTCTGACCACCCGTCTGCCACCCGCGACCACCCCCGTCTGACCACCCGTCTGACCACCCCGTCTGACCACCGTCTGACCACCCGTCTGAACACCCGTCTGACCACCCGTTCTGAACCCTGACGCACCCGTCGACCACCACGCTTCGCGACCACACGCCCGAGCACACGCCCCGCACCGACCACGCCCGAACCACACGCCTGACCACCCGTCCGACCACCCGTCCGACCACCCGTCCGACCACCCACTCGCCCGCTCACACGCCCGCCCGTTTCAGAAAAAGTCGTACGAGTACCCGTATGAATGCGGGTGGGTTTAATCTGTTTGAATACCCGCATATGAGTCCTGGGTACCCATAAGAGCAAAATCCTGTAAAACCCCAAGAACTCTAGTTGTGAGGGTGTTAGATAGAGTGCTGCAATGCCTTCAATTTGCATCTTCTATCCCCGAAAGTTCAAGCCGCCTGCACTCGCTCGAGAAGGCTGATTCACAGGTGTGAGCGTTGGCCCTGACAGCTTACCATCGCCCCGCGAGGAAGGGGCAGGTGACATGTGCGATAGCGTTGCAGAATACGCCAGCAATAAACATGATGAAACTTCCAGGCTAATATTTCATTATATTGTAGCTGCATTTACTACGTATAAGAGATATGAATGAAAATGCAGTTAATTAATGCTATACAGATTTCCTTTCGAAAGTATGAAAAAGAAGAATGTCAGTAATACTTTTGGAATCAGTATTGGTCTGTTTTCCTAACATGAGATTTATTGCTTGGAAGAAGATTAATACATTCTCTGAATTTGCAGCAAGAATACATTTTCAAAGCGGGCAAAAATTCAACTATATCAACCATGTGAGTGGTGTCTATGAATTCGCTAAAAACAACGAACAATACAAAAAACAACGAACTGTTTCGATGTTATCTGAGCAATACATAGTTTGAATACATTATACCGAAAGTTTCTATACTGCGCGTACCGATTAAATACTTCTACTACGTGCTGGCGACACAGCTGATGACATGCGACAGCAATCTCCAAGTAAGAGGCTACCCCCATCAAATATTTGCTATTCATATGTTGCGTTACGGGACAGCAACCTTTTTTGATATTCTTGATATGTACTGAACTGTTGTGTATAAATGACTAATGTTATTATGAGGTTTTGTTAGACTTTTTTTAGTTTAAATGTTTAATTTATCCGAGAATACCTTAGTGTTATACGAGAATATTTTACTTGTTGTTCCTTAGCAGTGTGCTTGCTACTTTTGGAAACCACTTTATCTGGTTTTGGTCAGCGCCATTTTTGGTGCTGCATCTCCAATGCAATGTTTCAACTAATGTTTCCACGCGGCATCTTTAATTCAGCGTGTTACTCTCGAAGCCATGTCTTAAATGGCGGATTCAAGTGCCGAGGATTAGACGTTCACTTGCGTCTGCCTAGCGCTTTTGCTCGTTCTTTTTTTCGGTCGAGCGTTTTTCATTCGCAACGTCCGAGGGGAACGAAACTCTGCCAAACTGCGTTGCAATCTAGCGGATTTTGTGTTAACTCGCTCGCGCAAAATCATCTGGTGCCGGACTCCAGAGCTGAGCAAGGGACAGAGTTGTAGCAATACAAATAGATCCTACATTTGGAAATTTGATTTTCACGCACATCTGTTAAGGTATTTCAAAGTTAATGATTAATGTTTAGTTTGAAAGCAAAAACTGAAGAAATTTAATTCTTGTGATATTTCAGGTTCTTAATATTTACCAAGAAACGAATTTGTACCTCAGGAAAAATAACAGAAACAGGCATTTTTGAATTTTTATTCAACGAAGAGGAATATTACTGGTACTTGAAAGCATTGCTTCTACTTAGCTACATGGATCAATTAATATTGATGCCCTTCTTGTGATTTTGTCAGAAAAGAAATATTCACATAAATTAATAATTTTAATTTCCACATACCAATGTGGACGTTCCGAGATCATTAACCACACCTTAAACATGGCATTTCTTGCCATCGTATCGTGAACTTTTATCTTATCGGTCCAACAAAAATTTTTTCATACCTTTAAAAATGTATTCTCTTCAGAAAACCATCAATCCTCAATGTTAGGAAGCCCATGTACACGAATGGATAATCTATTTGCGGAGCAAGCAGTGCTGCTCGTACCCGAGTAATTATTACTGCCTTCAGTGTACAGCTCGTGCTGAACACGGGAGAATGTTGACATATTTTACGAAGGCGCCGCACCGCCTTCTGCTCGTCTCCCTGACCTTTGCGGCCGCTCTCAGCGTGTACGTCCAAGTCTGTACTTGGTTAACCACCGGGTGTCGGCCTGTTGGTAGCCCTCGCGTAAGGCTTCCCTCCGCAGGCGGCGACGTTCCTACGGTAGTGCACGAAATGCTTGGAGCGTGGTTCCGAGGTCGTAACTGTGTATTATTTCTCACACGGTCTCACAATTTGGGTTAACTCCTTTGAGGAAAGTTACCAAGTATTTGGGGTCATGTGTTATAAGATATAAAATTTATGCGTTGAAGTTTATTTAAGAACGGCGAAATGTGTGGCGAACAATGCATCATTGCTTCAGGCTTTCAGAATTACGCACAAATTGATCCAGAGAATGGTTTGCACAAGATACTAAAGCACTGGAGGGTGATATAAATAAAGAAACAAATGTGAGTCGTTGGGTCTGACAGCATTCCTCGAAAACAACAACAAAACATTCTATTTCACGGGGGGGGGTGCCATTAAAAAAAACACTGGAGGTTGATGGCCAAAGTCTGGCTTAAGATTTGGATTCAGAGCTTCAATATAAATAAAAAAACATGTGTCAAGTCTTTGAGTCAGACAACTTTATTATTTTGTGTGACAGTGTATATTTATATTTTTATTTAAAACTATTTTATTAAAATATAAATCGCACAATGTACGCCTTCTCCGAATTCTCAGACCTTGTAGCAGAGTTTCTCCATTATTTTGCTACCTTCTTTGTTGTATTTTCTTACCATTTAACGCGAGTACCAAAGTAAAAATAAATGTGTCAATAGAATGGAAGTTTTATTCTGCGAATCTGAAGAAGAAATGCTATTTAGCTCCGATGTCGATGGTTCCTGTGTTTTCCGAAAAATTATGATTTTAATGTATCGCAGGGCAGGTGCCCTCTACCTCTCCTCATTACTGAATTAGACGAATATCACTTCTCTGATATCACTTGCATGTATTTTATTTGTAGTGTCAAAAATAGATCATTTGATCACCTCTCCTTTTATTTCTATATGCCTATTTTTCTTTCTTTATGAGTCAATTATTCTATGGCATAACATTCTTATATATTATTTTAGTGGTATTGTTGAAAGTTTAAGCGTCCTTTTAACATTGTAAGTATATTTCGTTGAATATCCATTTCCTATAGAAAAGTTAGTGTAGCTCCACAATCAAATGCTGTTCAAACCTCATCCAAATATACTGCAGGTACTTGATGCCGAAAATGTGCAGTACTTACACCGTAAAGAAAAAGTATTGAAAAGATGTGACACAAATTGACGATTTTTTGACCGAAAACTGGTAATTTGAGGCTTGGTATTGAAACAATGGATAAATCATGTCTCAATATGTAATAAATTGCATTCTTTAACATACTGCGTAGTCATAATATGTTTTGTGTATCTTGATACCGAAATATTGGTGAACGGCAAAAGTCGGTCCGCCCATCCGCATATCCGTCCGACCGTCTGTCAGTTTTTTATCAATAAACTATTGAGTAACCTGCTCCATTACATGTAAGATTAAATGTTTTAAACAATGTACCTAACATTGTACTACAAGGTTAAAGTACACAGTTTTAAATGTAAGAACTTTCCAAAAAATAATATACTACAAAAATAGATCATTTGATCACTTCTCCTTTTATTCCTTCATTCCTATTTACTAGTAAGGGAGTTTTTCAGTAAATACTAATTTTCTGAATGAATTGATTAAAATCACGTAAATGTCATCACAATAGTTTTGCTGACTATGGTGTTGCAGACTATGTTCCTACGTTCACTTTAATCCTCTGTCGCAGTTCGTCTGTCTTTGATAGTCAACACTAGTGTCTAAACATTTCAGACGATTCTTTCGATATTCCGTGGTCGATATTGACGTTCTTGATGTCCTGCGAGTTTGAAATGTAAATTTTGATTTCAGGAGGTAGCTTACATTAAGACTCAACATTTTCCAAATTTTCTCAAAAATGACTCAAAATATTTTTAATGTTATTAATCGTTTTGATCGGATGGTATAAAATAGTCTCAAACAATGGCGTGGTCCCATTTTTGTAGAAATCCTTGATTTTTTGAAAATTCCATTTTTTCGGCGTCTTCTCACAAATACAAAACTAAAGACATATTTTTACCTTACTGAAATCCGTTCTTCAAAGATAGATCTTTACATAAGGCAATGTACAATTTTTCGAAAATGTGTGCAGTTTTCACGTGATTGTGCGTGGAATAAGGGCAATTTTTAAACAATTTTCTCATGAGTAGTACAAATACTTTCTATGATTTTTTTTCTCGCCTATAGCCGAGAACACCAAGAATAGTTTAGGTCACGTTTTCAGCTAACTATGTAGTTAAGAAAATCAAAGTTGCCAATAATTAATAATGTAAAATTGCAATAAAAGTGATAGAATGTTGGATCCGATGTTCGTTTACGAAATTCCAAAATATTACATCTTTATTATTTATTATTACGATTTCATCTATTGCTTCTTTTATTTAAATGTATTCAGGGTGGTACCCGACTGAAGTAAATAGAGAAATTTCTCGTTTTCGTGAGATTCACTCAGATTATCAATATTGAAATCTCTACAATGAAACAACAATGGATCCAAAAGGGCGATTACTAATTTTGTTCCGGGTTATCTCTAGATTTTCTACGAAACTGAAATCGGGTAAAGCTACAGTTACGATATTATGTAACCAATGCAAATAAAGTGAGGATGTATAATACACCACATTACGCTGATGTAGCATAACTTTAAAATGTAATGCAGCACCTCTTGGCTCTTCTAATTATTTTGGGGTGCCTTAATGTTCCAAATGGCAACGACATATTTTTGAAGTGTTGCGCCATCTCGCCTTACATGGTTCTTCGTCCGAACCCTTTAACACTCAACCTCTCGTGTGATGCGGCCACCTAAGTGGATAGCTCTTGGCACTAGACAACTCACAACTAGCACTTACCTGTGGTTCGATGGACTCAAGATATCCATCACCATTCCTAATAACTTGAATTACATCTTCACTTAAAATGGGACGTCGAGCATTAATGGAAGGATGTGTTAGATATATAATGTTACCCAGATCTTATTCAGGTCCTGACCCTAGAAATTATTAATTTCTTAGATGAGAATCGTGTGGTATTTTCTACACCTGGAGATTCAAAGGAATTAATTCGATATTAATCAGCACTTCGTAATGACTTAAGATACGTGAATTATCCGATGACGAGATATTAAAAGAGATGAAGATTAAATTTGTTTCAATGTTTGCGATTCTAGAGATTAAAAAAAATAACTATTAGAATTCGTGTGTTAAAAATTCTCAATAAAGATAATTAATTAAATATAGTATACTCCTCAATTTTTATTTTCGGTACACTTATTTGCGCATGAGTTACATTCTCGGTATGTTTTGTAGGGATAGACTGCATGCGATGTTTAAAAGCAAATGTGCGATATTTGACAACAGTTCACCACACATTTGAAAAATCCCATACTTCATCCAGGGAACTTTGAGAGAAGTCCATAGGTTGTTCATGCGTGACATATCACACATTATTATTACAGGTTAGCGGACGCTACGTATCCACATTCATTCACAAACAAGGAAAAGCGAAACGGCTAAGAATTTAATCTTAATTTCATATCAAAGTTGGGTGAGATTTCTGACGTTGTAACAATTGTAAAGATATGTAATCATAACATATGTTTCACATGGATTGTTCGTGAGAAAATTCTGGAATAATATCTAGACTTCAGTGACTTTTTGAAGGTATTTCTGTTTGGTGTCGTATTGCTAACACAAATAATGTAGTAACTGTATGCTTATACTTCTGTTGTACCTCTTTCATGAAGATATTCCTTCTAAAATTCTACCACTTTTACACACAAAGCTACGACATTTATATTAGATCAATTGAAAGCGTTTGCAAAATTATTTGAACACCCGTCATTCACCGTTTGCGTTAAAACTTAAAATTAAACATGTATTTCTAATGATCGGAAGTACGTAATACGGAAGAAGGTAAATTAAAAATTGACAATGGGTTTGTGATCTTCTTACTTACACAAATTTCAGAATAGATATATTTGGTGATTAACTTGATACCAGATCCAAGATCTGCACTAGGCTAAAAGACAGCGTGAGAGTGGTGTTCTTCGAAGACTGTGATTCACTTGATGTAACTAGAAGACAGAGGAAACGATAGACTAGAAGGCTACAATTAGGGCCACGGTGATGCCTAAATGTAAAGAAGTCACGCTATACCGTCTGCTTGTGTATGGGTAAACCACATATAACGAAGCTTAGCCGAATCGCAAATTCAAGCGACTTTTTTTTTGTTTTGGCTATTTTCGCACGCGATAATAACTTGAAAATTAAAATATACTCTTGACGCGGAACAGGGTGACGCGGCAAACGCAGATAACTGTGGTCTGGGTTAATTATTATTGCACATTATGAAAAAACGATTTAATGCACAATACATTTGTGTTAGAAATTTTATTTTTTGTCGAGGAAAAACTCAGTCACTATCTTTTGTTTCGGCCAGTTTAAACACTTCTCCATTCCTTGGAATTGAAGATATTTGAAACCCTGAGTTTTTAATGCCGTAATTTATGATGGAAAAAGTGTAAAGATTAGACGAAAGGGCGCATATAATCATAAGCTTACTGTATTACGTGTAACCGTACATCAAATAGCATTGATAGAAACTTGATTTGCATACAATTTATCGAGTTAATTGTTTCCCATTGAAATTGTATCATCGTTCAAGTTTTTTGTACTTCAAAATTCGGATTTCATTGTGATCTGACTGAACGACAAGACCAAATTTATTTATTATTTTGATTTTCACGTATTATTTCCGGGACTCGAATGCTGATGACGTGTCATATTTTCATTGGTGTATTCTAGACGTAACTAACTTGTAAATTCATGTTTATCACGACATATTGGTGATAAAATATATGGTAATTACGTCATTTTTTGTCATTCTTGGCCATTTTTCAATTTGGGGGTCATTTTTCTGGACCTTTACGTCATTTTTGTCATTTTACTCAGTTTGTTTCCTTTTCATGTTTTTTGTGAGTTACTGTTTCATGAATTTACAATAACACACTGAAAAAAGTGTTTATTGCATCATCAGTTAGTAACGAAAATCAGTACTGAAGTTCACTCTGTCTTTCGAACATTCAAAATTATACGGATCTTCGGTAGCTAGCTCGACCTTTCAAAATCGATGGTTCGATGATCGGAGCTAAGGATTACATTTCCTTCTAAAATGAAGACTTTACGTTAAAATTAATTTTATAAAATTTTATAAAATTGTATTAACTACATAAACTTAATTTGTCGAGAATGGCGGGTCTGGTGTTAGCCGCAAGCAGTTGGCACTCACACATTTACGTTAGTACTCCGCTTTTCAGTCAATACCGATTATTTACCGTCAATACCAGCTGAGAGAGCTCAAAGATGACGTTCATTGTCGCTGCAGCGACTCTGACAGGGAGGCTCTGGGGTTCATAACCCGACGGTTGCGGTCGACATTGCCTGTAGTATAACTAGGCCGAATTCAGCCACTCTGTCTGGAGGAGAATTCTAGCGTCCAGCTACTTTGATCAGTATGGTTTCTCCTATCAACACTAAGCGAATGTCACTGCAGTACCTTCACAAAAGATGACCGAGCTCTTTTCTTCCCTATCCTCATCCCATTCCTTCTCATAGACACATTTCCTCTTACAAGCACTACCCTGCCATCTAGTTTATTAGGAGAGTCAGTAGGGAGCCATGGGCTTATCCGAGCTGAGGCGGTGCCACGTCGGGGTAGATATTGTGACGTCATGGATACTCACAGCGACCACAGACACAGAGCTTTCGTATAACAATATATT
>BOPP01000012.1:9158240-9184909 GCA_017312745.1 Gryllus bimaculatus
TGCCAAGCGTCCCCAAATAGATGCCACGAGGCACGCTGGCTAATACGTTACAATATCTAGAGCGAGGACCCGTCGCACGTGATCTATAGGTCTGCGCCGGAGGATCTTCTCACTATCCTGCGGGGAGGATCAAATTAATTGTCGCGCCCGGAAACACGAAACAAAACTTGTCACTCACTTACTCATTCTCTCACTCACTCTGGAATGCACTCCCTTGGCTGCTCTAGACGTAACTTCTCGAATGGTTTTCCTTTATGAGCGATAAGTACTGCGATGGATCTGTGTGTGTGAGAGAGAGAAACAGATAGGTGGATAGACAGAAAGAGATAATGTAAATGGGTATACAGAGTCAGGGAGAATTACAAAGCCGAAGAAACAAGATTTGACTCGCCATACGTTTCCTAATATTAACAAACTGATCCAGTATCGGCACGGGATTTGTTCTGCGGCCATGGCGTGGTATTATAATAATATCGACACAATAGATTTTTGCCACGAATTCTTAGAACAACTTGGAAGTTTATAACAACTGAATAACCATTATGTGTTCAAGTGGAACACAGATTCAACTACGTTCCTTACGTACCAAAGCGACCTAAATAACAAAATTTATGAAATAATTATATGAGTCGTCATTGCCAACAGTATTGTTTACTACAATAGCAACTTTCGATAGCTTAACCATCATCATCAGTTTTCTGCTGTATGGACGCCACAAAACGACTACGTTTTCACCACAATATCAATAACAAAATTTAATTTGTATTCTTGGGTAATCAAAACGATCATTTCTCAAGAAAATAGTATAAGAAGACTTTGAGACGAGGAAGCAACTACTTGTCCGTGATTCGGATTTTAACCTTGAAACAAGATCATGTTGAGCGCGTGCAACAGCTAGCGCGACCCATCGGCGGATGGCGTTGAACGTGAGTGAACGTATGAGATGGCGGAGTGTCCTAAATGCCACTTGCCGCGCGTGGAGCGGGCGGCGCCGGGCGGCGATTTATCGAGATGGCGCTTGCGGCGGCGGCCGCCTGCTGTTCGTTTGTTTTTAAGATGGTCGTGCATTGTGTTTGCCGCCGAAGTCGCCATGCGAGGGGAGTCCGAACAAAAGAATACACCGTCGCGGATGCTCTTTAATCACCGACATGCGCCCCAAGAGAGGAGAAATGTGGTAAGAGTTTATTTCAGATTGTCAAGATTTCTTGTACACGTGGTGTAATAAAATATAAATATTTTTTTTATTTCGCAATGTTTGGATGAAACTTTAGTGAATAAGATGCAGTTTAAATTTTGCATCGTAGTTCTTACTGATCGATAAACACTGTAAAATGTATTAGTACGTCACATACGAAAATGTTTTCTTCAACATCACTTGGAATGGGGTCGTAGTTCGTACTGATCGTGATAAATACTGTAATAAATGTATCAGTATGTAACATTATGAAAATATTTTGTGTAACATCGCTTGAAATGATACGGTTTTCAGACAGGGTAGTATTAAATATTGACAAAAAAAGAGAACCAAATTTTATAAAATATTTAACGGCAAACCATACCTCTCTGATTCTAATAGAAGGGTCGTTTATTTCCAAATGTTTATCAATTATTTTTCTCTAAACTTAATGATCCTCATCAGAATATACTACTCGCCATCTGTGGACTTTCCTCTAAAGATGTCACGTGGAGAAATACTTTAATGATCCGTATCTTTATGCACCTATTAAATATTTCGTTTATATTACATTTTGACGAAATATTTTAATTCGTATTAAAAGTAATAATGTGAATATGAGCTTGCTACTTGAGTCTTCCGGGAAAATGCGTTTTTGAATTGTAATAGTTTTCAGATTCATGTACTTGTTATCCTGATTTTTATAAATAATATTTCGTTCCTCGCATCTAGGAAACTATAAGGTATACTGTGCGAAGTACGAGTACTGTTGCAAAATTGAGGCCGATATGGGTGCGGTTCATTGCTTAACCAGCTTTCTTTAGCCGGCCGGTGTTCGTTCCTAATGCACATATACACGTCGATTCTAATTCTCTTATAACCTGTCATATAAGTGAATATTAACTATATGTGAATTTAATGTGGTGATATGTAGTCTCCAAGGATTTACACTATGTTTAATATTCATTTTAAAATTAATTTGGCCGAAATGCGCCGTATGTCGTATTGCTACAAATCGAAAAACACAAAGGACTGGGATGAGAATAGAGTACTAGATTAATTCACAGTCTGCAAATTTTCGACATTGTGTAGCAACATAAATTTAATAAATGAATGATAGACTCTTTCAAATGATTTTACTTTTCCATTGCCTCAATAAAATACCGCACTTACATTTTCAGTGTGTGGAATAGCAAATTTATTTCATTTAATTATTACGGTTAGGTATCTAAGCTATCCTTAATAAATATTTAAGTTGGGTTAATTTTTTTGTGTATTTGAAGGAAGACCTTCGTATTACTCCTTTCGTAAACGCCACAGTCGTCTCCGCTGGAACTAGGGTGACTCTACAGTCAGGAGATTGTGATCCGCACAGGTAAATTGTGTGTTCATATGTAAATTGTCTCTCTTTATCTCTCCAGCAGTGCAGTCTCATGAGCATCCTCGTATATTTTTATGGACACCGGGAGGAACTTCCAGTCTACCACGAGAAATGAGTACTCATAAATTGCTCGAACAACTGCGGGTGGAGTTCCATGCTCGTTCTGCATCGCAAAATGCCAGGGACAGTGATTGCTTCACTGGGAAGTGAAATAACAATAAACTCAACGTTATGTTTACGTAAATCAGAATTATTAAAAGTTGGCTTAGTTTATCACCTCAGGTTGTTGTACTTTTGTAAGGATTTATCATTTTTTGTCTACCCTATAGCGGAGATACAGTACTGAGAAATAATTTACTGTATATATTAAAATAATTTACTGCCTGAGACCTATTTAGGTATAAATTGTGGAATCATACGCCCCAATGGAATCAATTGTTAGAGTATCCGAGAGCGCATAAGCCAAAAATGATATCAGAAAAGTTGATAATATTTGACATTATACGGCAGTTGCAATTATAGGGAAAGAAATTAACGCATATCATGTAGTGTTTCTGATTGACAATAGTTATTAATAGAAATAAACAGAATGTACACTAATGTTTCATGCAATTAAGTCACATTCAATTGAATTCATTAGTAAGTGCGGCTCCTCCATTGAGCTTTTTTCAAGCGTTGCATTAAATATTTTCCCATTCAATGGAAGTTAAAAATAGCCTGTAATTGAATAAGAGATTACAAAAACTTGCCCTTGAAATTTATTTCGGGAATCTTATTTATTTTTGTTTGTATTTTGTGTCCACTCCGACACATTTGATAAAGAAAACACCCATCTACGGCAACAGAAACAAGGTCACAGAGTAACTGATTCAGAGTGTACACGTAGTGCACTTTTAGCATCTCATTTCTTTAACAGGTTAACATAGGAATTAACCTTGAAGAGTCTGTATGGTATTTCGATGCGTCGTCAACATAGTTGGTTTAAGATTATGTGGAAATGTTTGTTCATATTATATCCTTTGTAGACAAAACTGGTTGTGATTGTATGGGTGTGGAATTTGGTAACAACGCAATACTTTGGAGTTAAGTCACCGAACGTAGTGTAAACCAATTGTGTTGTAATATCAGAGTGAGTTCCGAAAGAACGTATGTACACGATGAAAAGAGGAAATAATTCAAATAAAAGAAAAAGAGTGGGGTTAGAAGGAGGAGTCATCTTCCCTACAGTCTCTCTTCTCAAGACTCCTTATCCTTCACGTTCTTCTAAGATGCTGAAGGTTTTTCTGGCATGCACGAGATGGAGTTTCTGTATGGTAATTAATGAGAAACGTGAAACGAATAGCCTAATACTACACGCGAATGGATCACAGGCTTGAACATAGTCTGTAATATCATATCGCATTTTGTTAATTTTCATATTAAATTACAGAGTAAAACATGTAAAGTTCTAGTGTTTCGGCGATAATAGTTGGCAAACATTCGTTATTGTCAATATTCTACAAATTGGAAACACGTGTACGCTGAAACAACAAATCTCCCTACAATTAAGGGCCATATCATACATCAAACTCATACATACAAAAGATATTTGAAAACTTTCATAGCGGCTGATGAAACAGTCGTAACCTTCAACAATCTTAACAAGATAGTATGGACGTGTGCCCAATTAACAATAAGTTTGAAATGCCTCAATTCTGAATCGGTCTGACTGAAAATAGGATTGAAGAACAAAATTAGTTTGGAACCTTAATATTTTATTGGTTTGGTGATTAAATACACTAGGAAACAAGATTGTTACCTCCAGGAAGGTAGAGTGTCAACGTACTCAACTTTTTACGTAGATTACAAATGTCACAATACAATATTATATCACGTTAGTTTTCAAATATATCGTACTATAATTTTGTATATATCGTCCGTTTTTATGCCGTATAATACTGTATTTTGCTGTTAATGCAAATACATTTAAACTGTTCCTGTAAGATATGTGGAATCAATACGCATAAAATCCATTTAAAAATAAAATATTTTTAGTTCATTTATGTCACTTTCATGAGGTATCAACAAAATAATGTTTTCATGTTTATTACCTTCTGTATTTGACAATTGCCGTCTTTATACTCGCGCCCGGAAGTCGCGCTCGATTAAGGTTTTACTGATCTTAGTAGGTCTTAGTGGATATTTTCAAAACAAGTCACGTGCGCTTTCTTATTCACTACTGCGTGACAATCACTGAAAGAAATAGTCTCTTATCGCAAGTATAAAAGTATCCAACTCTTGGGATGACAGATTTTCAGACCCGGTGTCAGCGGAACTGCACGCGCAGTGCACGTGAAGTTTGTGTCTGGTTTCTGTGTGTCTAAAATTCATTAATACATTACAATTCTATGAAATTATCTATAAAAATCGATTCTATAAAGTGCAAATCATCATTTCAAATCAAAAGTTTGTGAATCAACCAGATAACTTCTGTTACTTTTGTGGAATATTTACACCGAAACTTCAAAGAAATAAACAAATGGAATTACAAAATTTGCGTATTCTGTATACTTTGGCTGTCATGGTTGTAATGAGGGCAAACCATTGGCTGCTCACTAGTGTTGTATCACCTGTAGAACGAACCTCAGGTTGTATAGAAAACTCAAATTATTGTCATTCGTTGTTTCAATGTTGTGAAGAACACCAATAAACCTTTTTCATTACTGCTACTTCCTCATGATAAATATATATCTGCCCTGCCCAGATCAAACATTTACATAATTCTTCTGCCATGTAAAAAGAATTGTCGTTATATCCATGAACATTCAAATTCTTATATATAGTTATTCTTCTTTTGACTTTCACGTTTACGTAGTATGAAGAAAGTATTACAATAGGGAAAATGGCCGATTGTTTGATTAAAAAAAAAACATTTTATGGGTTTTTGAAAATGAAAAGGTTGTATTGTGTTTCTTTAATAGTAAATTACATTTTTGAATTCTTTGTGTAAACAGATTTCATGGTTTGTGGATATTTGTTACGTATTTACTGGTGTTCTGAATGTCGCTTCGTCCGTCCTCCATTTATAAACATCACAAGCCTATAAACCTATCAGAAGATCTTCTCCAAAATGGTTATTTTCCAATCGACCTGGCCGCCTTTGATCTGAATTTGAACTGGATATTACAATTTTGCCTGTGGATCACTTTCAGTAGTTCATAAAAAACTGCTGCAATATTTTAATTTAATTTTCTTGCTCGAATATAGAAAAAGAGTAGTATTCAAAGACTGTTCACTTCGCTATGATACCCTGAACGCTTGATTTCGATAAAAGTATGAATCCAAAAAGTGAAGAAAAACTTTGAGAAAAGTAGGTGATATTTTTTATGGGTTACAAAATATCGATTATACAGCAAATAAATAACAAGTGAGGAAATCATTGCGATAACACAAACGTTTTATAAATATTCTATTTTGCAGTCATATTTCATTAAATGTTTAAAAAGTATATGGAGCATATGTGTGGGTGATAATGAATTCAATTGCAGTCGCCGTGGAAGACGCCGTGGATTGTTGGGAAGAAGGTGATGCCTCGAGTAGTGTTTGAAATGACGAGAGAATATATCGACGTATTGATGATTCGCACTGACTACTTACGTAAATACTCCAATTATAACATCCAAATGGGCAGCATTTTTATTCAATCGATTAATATTCTGAAATAAAAGAATCCCAAGCATTAAAAAAAAGAAATTAGCAGCCTCAAAAATGAATTGATAATTCATGTTTAGATGAAATTGTTGTAAATATGAATACCATTATTATTATCTTATTAAAGATGTTAACCCTCATACCACATCTGGGGTCTTTTTGGACCCCATCATCATTAATTTGTTAATATTTACCTAAAAACGTAGGATAATTTCAGTCTTCTAGATATGCGTTCGTGCACTTATTAAGCAAACCATTTTCAAATATTTTCCGACTTTTATTAGTGATTTATTAGTATTAAGATTTCTTTGTTAAATGAGACTGCTTTGACCTCAGATATATCTTGTTATTTTCCCATTCTCACTTGAAATATCTTGCTGTGAATTTCAAAAACTGTGTCGGATATAGTCAATTGCTGATTTATCTCAAAATAATTTATGCTAACTATTATAAAAATTTCTGAAGCAGTCTGTCTCAACAATGGAGGTTATGTACGATAGAGATAAATCTTTATATGAAATAATTCAGAAGAATAAATCATATTTATTATGTCATTGAAGATTATTTAAAAAGTATTTCTACATAAAACGATTTACATTCAATAGCTGTGGTACACATTCGTCTTTACCACTTCCGATTGCCAATAAAGCTAGGGGCGCAAAGAGACCCCAGGAATAGTACTTGTTTGTAAAATGCAGATATGGTTCTTAAATATAATCTGTGTTAAACATGTTTTTCCCATGATAATTTCTTTTACATTATCCAAAATATTCGCAGAATAAAAGAGTAATAATAATCTTGAAGCTTGATAACTAACGTTTTTAACATAAGCTTCCTTTTTCCAGTTCATCTCAAAACTAATTTCTTATGATATTTTAGTACTTTTTGTATTTCTCGTGGACATTGAGATCATTCTGAAGATAAAACTTCATACATTTCGGCACATTTTCTGTAGATTGTCTTTAAACTTCCACAGTTTAAAGAAAAGCGATATAAATTTAATAAGGAATATCCGCCTGACAGTCTCACATCTTTTCATTGCTTCTCAAGAGCCTTTTTGAATATTATACTCAGTGATGTCTAGAAAATGTGTTAATTCACCAAATCTTTTTTGTTATGTGTGCGGTGAATTTACGACTAAGTCTCAAAGACATCCCATTTCTTCGACCGTCAAAAAGGTGTTCGAGTTTATTTTGAATGAAAGGTAGAGGAGGGTGAGTGTTGGGCACCACAGAACCGTTGTTCACGTTTGAATCGTACTTGAAAGCACATTACGGATTCCCCGTTGACCTTTCAGATCATTCACCAGTCAAGCCACTCTATTCAGGCGATACCTTCCCCTCCGCCTTTTCACGGTAGCTGCGTTCGGCGTGGTGCTCGGAGAGAGCTGACGTGACTCGCGACCATCGCGGACCGCAATTTCGGCGAAACCATCTCGACCGCTGCCCCCGCCAGCCAGCGCGGCGTGGCCAAGCTCTTCGTACACACCCGTCACTCCGCGTTGCCCAAGCGCGGTTCCATGTTAGGACAGAGTCTCCGTCCAGCGCGACGCTGCTCCGTGAGCTTCGCAGCTGCCTCTGCCTCGACGAGTGGTCACGCGTATTCGCCTCTCGATGAGTTGTTCGTTGGCTTCCCATACCGCTGGGTGCACTGGCTCAACCATCCTTCCATCCACATTCATCTTTCACTTAAGAACATGAATCATTACTCATATTCATCATCCACCATAGCTATATCTATCTCGGCTTTGTGACAGGCTAGGGTGGCTCAGGGCACCAACAGATATCACTACAGTACCTCTGAAGGGGAGATCCTACGGTTCGAGTCGCGACGGTGGTGAATTTTCGTCCCTGTCTCGATTCTAAGTCGAATTCATTCGCTGTCTGGAGAAGAAATGTAGCGGCTGGTTGCTCTGATCGGTACAGGCTGGTTGCACTGATCCGTATAGGCTAGTTCCTCTGATTGGTAGAGGCTGATGGGTCTGATCGGTTTCTCTCAACAACACCAGATGAATACTGGAGCAGAACCCAACAAACCTGACCATGTACGGCACCCGATATATTTCTCCTCTTCCTTGTCCTATTCGTAACCTTTACCCACACACGCACGTACATGCACACAACTACCACACACATTGAGAGACCAATTGAGAGCTTAGAGCTCGTCCCCTCAGGAGCGCTGCCCTGCTATTAGAAAATACCTGATTTGGGAAAACCTTGCAATCGGATGTGGCATTTATGGGCCTTCTTTTGCGCCTAGACTCCCCCTACGCTCGGACACAAGATTACGACATTAATCATTATAGTACACTTTTTTTTAAATGCTAGCGAACACATACTAAACTATTCTGTACTGTACTACAGCACTTTTTTCCATTTCGAATATCGTTGTAGAAGGTGACATGTGTATCTCGTGACGCTGAGATCCATGCAGTTGTAGTTTCTAAAATCACACAAAGTACTTGTATAAATATTCTAAAAATACATCTTCTGGAACCATATCCAAAGATTAAAAGTTGTAGACGTGAATGAGTGGAAGTGAAGCTAAAAAGTAAAAGAAGTTGAAACGGTGGTAATGAAAAACACAAACTACACGAACGTTCTTGTCCGTATTTTGTCGCAAAATAGCGCGTAAAGTACTCCAATTTTCGAAACATTGTACATCACAGTATTTAAAAATATATGTTTAAGGAATATGTTTCATTAAGAGAAAAACTCTCTCTTCAATATTTTAGTTGTAGGAAGGCGCCGAAAAAAAATTCACTTCCGCAATTTTCGAAAAGTCAGGACTTTCAACGAAAATAAGATTTGCACCATTCTCTTAAACGTCCTTCACATTATGCAACAACAAAATTTAATACAAAATTATTGACCATTTTTTAAAATTTTGAAAATGTCCCAAAGACTTCATGTAAATTATAACCCCCCAAAAATTTAATATATCTGTTTAAAATTAAAGGGGCCGCGACATCAATCATCTCGATTGGGAAATACCAATTTTAGAGAAAATCGGCTGAAAGGTGTACCCGGTAGGATTGTTCACAGACAGGCAGATGGACGAACGGAAAGACAGACAGCCACGTTTTGCCCTCATTCGATTTTTCGGTATCAAGAATCGTCAAAACATGGATTCTAGCTACACAACGTGTTAGAGGATTGTTTTTCTTTTAAATATATGGACTGGATTTTTCGTTACAAGGGCCCTGAAATACGAGTTTTTCTGCCGATAATTTGCCATTTTGTCGCGCAGTATTAAATAACTTTCTCACTACTTCGTAGCGAGAAAGTAAAAATGAGCAGTCCCAAACACCCATGCCTTAGTCAGGACTCGAACCACGAACTTTCAAACTGATGTAATTGGAGCGTCCTGAATTTTAGGTATAACTAACTGAAATAGCCCGTTTTTGCCTGTGTTTACCGCCTCGCAACGCCGTTCTCTACCCCTCCCCGACCCGCTCATCACTGCCCCGCCTCTGCCGCAGTACAGTCACAATGCCTTACATTCGGGGTGGCAACTAACACAATTTTCAGGTACTATTTTAAGGTTTTCGGATTGTAATCCATACAATACTGTTTTATTGCTGTATAAAACTATCATACGGCCACTACTATTATATGCATGCCCAGTTTTGATCAGCGCAGCCAAATCTAATACAAATAAACTCCAAGTAGTCCAAAATCAGTTCCTCCGCACCAGCACCAATGCCCCATGGTACATCTCCAATGTTCAACTCCATAAAGAATTCCAGCTAGAACCGATAACCAAATCATTTTTAAATTCCGCCCTCTTCTTCCAGAACATCCCAAATATACCCAACCTAACCCCGCTAAGACTCTGTCAAAATCCAATACATAGAACCAGCATAAAGAATAAATTTCCTTTCCATACATTCCTAAATAAATTCTCAGATCTCAAACCAAAATATTTATATTATATAAAAATACCTCAAGTACCCTAGTAGTAATGTAAGTTATATTTTATGATTGTTAGTCAGATTATTTTAAGTTAATTATAAGCATATATAAGCAATTATAGCAAATGCAGAGTGAACTAAACACTGATCTTTGTATTGTCCTATCCAAATGAAAATAAAAAAATTAACATACTGTCAGTGAAATATTTTCTGGTATTTAGTCATATGAATATAGAACTATCTGTGAATAGTTGTCTGTCATATCTATTGTATGTTGAGTCACGTCAGAACTAGATAAAAACAATTTGATTTAAACCACGGGAACCAACCAAGTTTTTTACCCTGGGTGAAGCGGGAGGCATTATCCCTTAATGGGATCAATATAAGCTACCATAATAATCAGGAAGGTATCATATTTGACGAGAAAATCACCAGACTTTTTATTGTCTCTTGTTTCTTCTCTTAAAAATATTTTCGTGTAGGGACCAATCATATTCAATGTCAGTATTCAAAACTTACTGGAAAAGAAACGTACACAAATATATCCAGATGCATTTATTTTACAATCCTTTAAGATAACATGTATATTACGTCAACACTGACTTGCAGTGATCACTTCTGAATAATAGCATTTCTTTCATTATGTTCTTGCAGTCGTACGACGTAAATCCATCATTATTTTTGTTGCATAACAGTCAATATGCATGGAAATGTATGCAAATTATAATTATTGTATTTTCTCTATTGCACACAGCACATAACAGCTACTCTCGTGTTTGTCCGAAGGATTCAACTATTTAAATCAATAATAAATAAAATTAACATTGCTATGCCTTTGTGAATTAAATTAAATGTGACACACGATTAAATCTAACAACGCCACCAAAAAACGAACTTACATCATTTAATTTATTTTCGCAATATTGTCACCATTGGTCGCAGTTAATTCAAAAGAGGTTAATTGGCAGACCTGATCGCCTGAGGCGCCCACCTCTGGCACGGCGGCGTGAAAGGTCTTCGTGGCGCTTCGCTAATCGAAGTTTTGCTGCGCCATATAAGGGCACCTTGATGCGTTCTCGTCACGGCTGACGAGCCATGGCACCTGTCAGAACGCATCTGGCGCTCGCACAAAGGAAGCTTGGAACCGGTTCGGGGACTGGCGGTTTTTGTCTCCGCAATAAACTGTCGCGCACTCGCCCCATGAAATGTAAACACGACTTCATTTTGCGGAGACAACGTGCGGTGTTTGAGAGGGTCTTTGTGCGAGTGTGTGTTGGTCGGAACTGTTGGCTGTACCACTGTAAACGGAGACATCAACGAAGAGGCGAGAAATGGAATTAAATGGATACTGCAATATTTACGAATGTTTATGTATGAAAATTAATTAATACTGCAGTAAACATATATTTGAAGAAAAATTAAATTTTCAAGTTGTTACTAGAAATATTTGAATAAGGAGTGCAATAAGTCATGATTATTGAGGGTCAATGGCTAGGATGAACTTATAGACTTCAAATCAGTTTATATTATATTGAATGAAACATATTATGGTAGAATACTAATGTGGAAATACCAATGCGATGGTTTATATTAATTATTACTTTTACTTTGATTAGCTTATCTCAATAGTGAAAATGATTTTAATAATTAAGATAGTTGTCGTTTCAAGGAATGCACTGGTTCTTTCATATTATGATTTTTAAGTTCTATGCTAATAAATTAACCTCGTAATTTATTGGAGGTACAACAAAGACATGATCTGTATAATTGTGGATACGTACTGCCATTATCAACTTTAAGTTCCTAGGCTTCTGCGACATTAATTTTCATATTTCCTCATATGTTCATTTAGATGTATTTATCATGGAGAATGCAAATATTGACGAACCTTACCAACGATCTTTCGCGAATCACGTTCATCAAACCGCACGCTTCCTACCGCGTATTGGACACATTTCTTCCTACATTGTAGTAGTATTCGATAAGCATTTCTCGTGTATATATACGTGTGATTTATAGCTTTCTCCAAACCGTGCGCCAGATGGCCGTGAAGCACTTTACTTCAATTCTTGGGAGCGCCGGAGGGGGCTGCATACCGTGCCGCAACCCATCCTTTCGACAGAGTGCGCGGCCATCGGCGTATCTCTTTCTGTAATCGCCTTACGCGGAGAGCGTCTCCACGGGCGAGGCAGAGGCGCTTGTAATGAAGTCCATTGAGGCTCCGGGCCAGCGCCGGCCGAAGACTTATGCAAATGGCCGCGCAGTGTGAAGGTGACGAAGGCGGGGACGGCGCCGCTGGAGGAGGTACGAGTCGCGGGGGCGTGGGCGAAGGTGGTGCAAAAGGCGGGGGAAGCAGAGGGGAGGACAGCGGCTGGACGGTTGCTCGACGGCTGCTGGACAACGGTTGGGCAGTGACTGGACGGCGCCTAGAGGGTGTCTGGTCGGCGGCTGGTCGGCAGCTGGTCAGCGACTGTACGGCGGTTTAGCCGACGCTGGACGGAGGCTGGACGGAGGCTGGACGGAGGCTGGACGGAGGCTGGACGGAGGCTGGACGGCGGCTGAACAGCGCAGCGGCGGCGGACAGAGGTGGAATTGGATATAGCGATGAGGAAGTGGGTAAGGAGATACCTTCACGTTGGCTGCATCGAACCAGCATTGCCTACGTAATTAATGGAGTGGATGAGTCCGAGTCTTGTCCTCAGAAGACTAACACTGATGAAGGGGTCTTTTGGATAGTTTTTATGTAGGAGTTTTATTTCGAGTCTGATGTATGTGGATTGTGCAGGAAGCAATGGCGATATTCTTAATGCCGTATGTCTGTTGAATGCATATAAATAGAGCCAAGAAATTCAGGCATTACTTTTTCCTATAATAAGCAAAATGAAATAATTGTTTTGAAAATAGGCGTTGATTTTGGCTAAAATAACTGTTTTAAAACGGCATGTAAGCAATGAAAAATCACTATGGAAAAATAAATTATTATAAAATATTCATAGTCAATAAAATCTTTAGGTTTTTATTCTAAATCCTAGCTGAAAATTATTCAGTGTCTCCCTAAACATCGGTAGTATGATTTCTGCGATTTTTTTTCACTCTCGACGCTGTTTCTATGAAATGCGAGGGGGAACTCTGGATCCTGGAATGGCATAAGTGAAAACACTTATTGTTTTCGTTCTTCAAACTTGCGTAATCGTGTGCACTTGGAAGTGTCGTATCGTATATCGTGTACAGATAGCTCTGTGCTGGAATGTGGTGGGAGGCCATATTCGAAGGTAGAATTCGCGTGGGAATGAATATTGTGTACATGAATAAACGAAAAAATGACTTGAAATATTTTGTAATGGTAATCCACAATCGAATTTGAAACACCAAATATTGTTTCAATATTTTTTTTTTAAAAAAACAAACTTTTCTCATATCATACAAATAAATATCACGAAAATACGTTTCAATTCATGTTTCAAGTTGTACGTGGATACAGCGTCTTTCGATTATAAGAAATAATGGAATAATTCGGTTATGTAATTCTTTGAATTGACAGGAAACATAAAATTAATGAAATACACAAGAGGGAAATGAAAAGTAATCGAGCTTGACCCCAAACTTTTAATGCACTGTAATGGAATCCACCTGTCAACATGAATATTCTGCATTCCAAAAAATATAAATTGAAATAACGTCTGTAATTTTTTATTTTCATCTTGGATTTCTGAGAAAGTGAAGTAATGGCATTTCAGGCAAAATGATAGAACTTATTAGAATTCAGAGTCAAGAATCCATTGTCATTCATATGCATGTAACGCTGTATATTCCAAAGAAGTTTGTTGGTATGTCTCATGCCTCTCCCTTACAATTGGTGTATTAAGGTTGAGAAACTTTTTATCCATTCGCAATGTAAACAGATATCAATTAGTTGAAATAGATTATAACATTTTTCGACATAAAATTAAATAATCACCAAGTGGTAAAGTGTGGGAATTCCTAAACCCAGGTGTTTTACAGTCTTCCTAAACTAAGTTCTCTGGTTCAAACAGACCTCGGGACAGTGGGTTTCAGAAGGGTGTAAAATCCTCAGTGTGCCATATCATGCGTATGTCATATTAAGAATCCTGGATCAATGGATAGTAAAATTAAATGCTATGACAATTTACATCCTAATCAGATTCCAAAATTATTCACCCAGGGAACGGTCTTAACCATTACAGATTACTTATGTTACTTATGTATGTCGGAGAAATTCAATTTTGATGGCGTCGATAACGGGATTCAAAAAACGCTTGGTATCTTTGAAAGAACAAGTGGTGACAAACTCAAAAATACCGAACTATTTAGTTTACGCAGAGACTAGGGAATGGACTGTAAAAGAAAACAGTAATAATGCACGAGTATAACACTAATTTACAATGCGCACAGAACTACAAAGAAAACAAGGAAGCATCCCGCCATGTGGGATGTGTCTATGGGTTTGTTAGATACCCAGAAAAATACAAAAAACTATGAAACAGTTTCGATTTATATTCAAAAATTCAAATTCATGATTACTTTCCTCTGACATGTGTTCTCGTTTTGATTGTAACGACTGAATTCTAATGCCTACTGTACCAATGCATACGATCTTGGTGAGCGAGTGGTTAGCGTACTGGCTTCTGAGTTACAGATGAGATCCCAGCATAGATGCGTAGATTTTCTAAGGGTAAAAAGTCTCACAGATACCATTACATGCTTGGGGAAAATAAAAAAAACGTGACAGGTACCCTGCAAAATGAATTCCCGCCGGCAATATCACGTTTTTAATAGATCTTGTGTTCTCTCAAACGAACAGTTTTGATGCAGTTAGCAGAGAGCGACATCTGGCGGAAGAAAATAATCATATCCAAGTGATGAAAAATGTATATAAATAAACATTCTGTAGTAATTTGGGGTTACCTGCTGTAAAACAATCGAAATAGGAGGAAGGAAACTGCGTCCTTTTTTTTGTGTTCTAAAGTCGCGTCTCATTGTTCACGTTCGTCATTCCTAAAGTGGGAGTATTTTCTGGACGTTCACCTCCTCAGTCTTCTTCTATTTTTTGTCTCAGGAACAGAGCGTTTTTTTTCGAGAAAGCTTGGCAAGCGCTCTGTGCCCGGGAAGGAAGAACAGACCCGAACAGGAAATGAATCTTGGATGACGACTAACGGCAGATACAAGGAGCTAACCGTGGATTGCACTCTTCTGCGATCCAAGTGGTTATTTAATTACTTAATTTTTTATTTAAAATCTTTTGCATACAATTTTAAGTACGTGTATGACGTCTCGAAGGAATGTACAAAATGAGCTCTTTCTTCAGTTCTGGAATCTCTACTCCGCTATTATTTTAAACAAAGTTGGAATATTAACAGAAGTGGCAACGTGACGTTTTGGGATGCTCTGAAAGTAAAAAATATTTCCTTTCGTACAATAAAAACTATTTATATCGGTATACGAACTTTAGTTTTCTTGGCTCCATCCCTTATCGTTTCCCATATAAAGAAATCGACTCACTGCTGCTAGAACGTAATTTATTTACTTATTTAAAGCTGAAAAGATTACAATTTTCTACGGGAGGCGAAGCACAATATTTTCACAATTTCTTGAGCTCAGAAATCCCTATCCCCACTCTTTGCTATACTAAGTTGACATATAAATAACGGTAGCAACGTGAATTTTATGGCACAATGTGTTCAATAAATATTAACGGGAAGTATTTCATCGACATATGAACTGCAGGTTTTGTCTCTATCCCTCATTGTGTCCTACATAAAGGAATGAGCATCACTAGTGCGAGAATGATTTTTTTATGGTAATGTTCACGAAATAACTAAATTTCTAACAGTGCTAAATAAAACATGTTCAGATATTGAAATCCATTGATGCCCGAGAGTAGATCAATAGGCCATCTCAGCATTTGCTCAATGAGTCCAGGGAATGTGAAAGAAAAATCTTTTCCTAAGGATGAGTTGCCTTGTTCAGGAATTTTCCTTCAAATGGATATCTCATCAGCCGGAGCATTATCTACGTCTTTTATCTGGCAGTCAGTGCCGTGATGTATTATGCAAAATCTGGGCATCGTGTGGAGTTCACGACATGTCTTCGGGTTCTCATGGGTTTTAGAGTGTGCAGAGGAGAAGTTAATAATAATAATAATAATAATAATAATAATAGTGTTAATAATAACAATAATAATAATAATAATAATAATAACAATAGTAATATGTATAGGAATAGTAATAAGTATACCATCAGTTATCAAGATGACTCACTAAATAGGCACGTCATTAAATCTGACCGAAGAATGAAAAACGGAGGCATTGTTAGTGTAGCAAGGAGCATTGCAAAGAAAACTAAGAAAGCCACACAGAATAACAGAGACACTGAACGTTTGATGCCGACTCCGCCTCGGGTTTGTAGTTGGTGGTAAAGCTTGAGTACTCATGTTAGCCTGACAGCTATGTTGCTATGTTGGCGGTAGCTGGTAAGGCATCCCCTGCAGAATAGGATGAAAGTGAGGGATCAGACAATAAGTACTCCGGAGGGAGCCTTATCGACATCGATATCGAAGAAGAAGAAGAAGAAGAAGAAGAAGAAGAAGAAAGAAGGAAAGGAGGTTTGATGAAGATGGCGGCCAGGCCACTGATTACAGTGGAGACCCGCACCTTGCGTCAGCCTGCGAAGGAGGTTGCCTTCAGCAGTGAGTGAAATTCCCATTGGGTATTAATAATACCGACTGGCAATCGGAGAGACGGTTGTCGGGATTTTCGAGATGACCGGGAGTTGCAGTAATGGATGTCAAGAAATAACCCAATGTCTAAGAGTGATCTGTGAACTAGAAATTAACTCCAACAATACTTCCCTTAAAACCAATAAGAAAAATGTATAGAACAAGAAATGTAATAAATCTTAACGTGCCTCGTTCAACCAATGTCCCATACCAGCTCAAAAACTAATGTCACCTTCTCGAAGTCTGGCCATCCCACGGATGTTAGTCTCAAGGTCCTAGAGCCGGCAGTAGCTCTAAATTATTTCAAAGCTTTTCAGAGACCCCAACAAGTAAAATCCCAGTGGGTTTAAGTCCGGTGATGGAACAGGCTAAGCAGGAGGTTTTTTGCGTCCTATTCAACGTTTAGGGCAGATGTTGAGGTGTGGTCGAACAATAATGCGCAAGTGGTCTGGCGCCTCATAGTGAAACAGCCACATTATCTTTCGTATTACCTAATTCAATTAAATTCAATGATGCCTTATTTTACGAGGCCAGTCTCAGACCATCAAGCCTACTCTTCCATCTGACCTATAAGTTTGTTGGTCTCACATAATACTCTGCGGTTTGCGCAGATACACTTTTGTTTCTTTGAGAAGGCGTAATACGTTATGAAGGTTTAGCGGAACAACATTTACATCTATAATTTTTATTCCTCACAGACAAAGTTCATATGCAGTTAGTTCTGTTTTGTAATTTTCTTCATTTCTTATGAGAAGACAACCATCTTACAATCACTTCTTTAAAATCCCCATCCCGTACCCTTTCAAAGACACAGCTTTCTGCTTTACAGACATAACCAACGAGGGTAATGTATTGAAAAAATACTAAAGTGTTTATTCAGAGAATGAAAGTATCGTCGATCAATTTATATGTAATGTACGTCATTCTAATGTATGAAACGGAATATAAATAAGAAAATTATCTTACTTATTAACATATTTTTTACTCTCCAGCGATTTGCTAACTATTTCGAGTCTTCATTTCCACGACATTAATAACATTTAATGCACTTATATTTTATTCAAAATCAAATATTTTCGTTAAAATTGGTTACTTTCAACCATTTTCGTATTTCAAAATTATATGTAAATTAGCACATTACGTATGAAATACAAATTCTGCTGACTGTTTAATGTTACTTTTCCTGACTGCGGATGCGAACTGCAATTCTGGATAATAATAGTTCACATACGAATTATAAAACGATGTATTTAAACCTTCCTCCCTTACAAGCTGTAGACGTGTAGGGTGTTTATTTGAAACATATTATCAAAGTATTTGTAGTGCAAATGTTGCTGCCCAATCAGAGTGTAGTATGTTGAGAGTAATTTGGTTTTGTTGGAAAAGGAGATTGGACATTTAGCCATTGAATAGCGACGTTAATATACCCGCAGAATCGTTAGCCGACGTTAAATTGCTACAGAATTGCACAGTTTAAAGAAGAAATTTATAATAGCTTCGCAATTAGAGGTTATTTAGTCATGTACTTTTAATGAAAATATTTGAAATAATTATTGCTAGCTAATGGTGACTCTTCTATCGATTATTTTCATGTTAAAAAGTTTTATTTGTGCATGCATTTCAAGTTAATAAAAACATTTAAAAATATTGCAGTTGCTCGTCCTTCAATTTTTATGCATAGAAAGTTACTAAAAAATGTATCAATTAAAATACTTGTTTAAATTTTTGTTTCATTACAAAATTAGGTAAACTTGTATTTTGAGAAGTACAAAGCGTAAATCTGTACTTATCTCCGCGAGGAGAAAGTGTGAATTAAACTTGAGCTTGAAATTGAACAATTTCTAAATATACTTATCAAAACTACAATAGCCGGCCAAGATTACCGAGGTGACTAAGAGCGTGAACCAACTCAGCGTTTCGTTCTGAAGGTTCACGGGTTCGAGTCCCGCCTTGGGCGTGGGTTGTCCCTTATGTCTCGTGTATGTGTTGTCGCAGAGTGCCTTGTGTTCTGCTGACCATAGATAAGAGGAGTCTGTTGATGTCTAGTGTATGGTCAAATATGCGTCCCATCGGGACGTAAAGGGTAAAAAAGCCTAAGAAGAATAAACAATACAATAGTGTTTAAAATAACAACAATACAATAGTGTTTAAAATATTATGATAGCATATAAAATCCATACGTTGATAAGATTGAACATAATTCTTTAAATCGGTTTGACGACTTTCCAACTATTGCTGAAATTAAATGCTGAATACACTTCCAAGAAAGGTCAGAAACATAATGATCCTAAACTGTTATTTTTGTATTTAAATCCAAATATCCATACTGGAAAACTAAAATGTTTGCTATATTATATTTTTGTATTTCTTTTCGTAATGCTCTAATATTTGGAAAATTAGAATGAATTTCATAACATTGGTTCAGAACTTAAATTATTTATTTTCGGATAAAATAATAAAATGGAATATCTGAATGAGAAAGCACTTGGAAACAGCTGTGAACAAAATATTTGAGGACTTTCATAACTAGAAACAATCCACCAGAACTCGTTTTTGGATAAATGACAAAGAAATAATAGCATTGCCACACTTCCAGCAAACGTATGACAGTCAAATCTTGTCAAAGAAGACGATCAAAATATAAAATTACGCAGTAGCGGTAGCGAGAAAGTAAAAAGAATTAATTAACTACTAACTAACTACTTTTGAAGATATTTTTCTAGCTACAGTGCTGCTTAAAAAACCTTACAGTTGTAATCTGCAATATAATTCTGAAAATACACTACTTGATTTGTAAAAACCGAGCGAGTTAAGAAGGTAATGCAATGAAAAACGTCATATAATGCACATAAAATATATGGTTAGCATTGTTTATAATTCTTGAGAGCAGGTTGAAAAATACAGAATGTCCATTTTCTTTAGGTGATTTCGGTTTTTTGATGACTACTGTATTATCTGAGTTAATTATACGAAATATGTTAGTAAGAGGCGCAAGTGCATGAGGCAACGGCAGCCCCGCCCTCGCGCACTTGTTTTTCCATCGCGTTGGCGGAGCGACCGAGATACTTTCTCTCGGCTTTCGCAAGATCAATGGAGACGATCGGGGCGGGATCGGCAACGGAGGCGACAGCTGCAAATGGAAATGGGAGAGTCTGCGGAAGATGCAACTTGCCGCACTCAGTCAGTGATGGGAAAAGCAACGATGAGGTCCGCAGAATAGAAAATATAAATAATAAGCTGTTATTGAGCAACGAATATCCGAAATCATACATAATTGATCAACAATAATAAACTCCAAATACTTAGATTTCTTCGAATCAGTTATTCAATTTTTTGTGATTTTTTGAAGGTTTTGTAAATCTCTTTGACGGTTCATGAACTCTCCAAGAGGAAATTCCAGTATCAGTCACTCAAGTTTATTCAGTTGTTTATTTACTTCAACTTTTTGAGTTTTTAGCGAATTTGCGGATACGGAGGAACATATTCTACGGTGAACAGACATTAAGCCTGGTACAAATTCTAAGCAAAGACTTTACTTTCTCATCAGATTAAACATCTTTCATGCTAATGACTCTTTAAAGGGATTCGAAGAAGTGAAATTCGCAAAGATCTGGAGTCAGAGGTGAGATGTTATCCCTGAATATGGATGAATGCATCGTTTTAGTGGGCAAAATGAGTATTACAATGCAATAGTACGTCCAGTGAAGGTTTCCGCTTATTTTCAATCTGAGCACGAATCGAGAATGATTCTTAGCGAGATCTGCATTTATTGTACTGACGATAATACTGTAATGCTCCAAAATGACACCTCCAATACTATCCCAAAAGAATGGTTGCCAGGTTCCCACTATTTGAGCGAACAGTCCGCTATTTGACATTATGTTTACTATTTTTTCACAAAATAGAGGACTTCTTTTATTCAAAAACCGTATAATGAAATGGTACGTAACCTAAAGCTGTGCAGCCTATGAGGATAAGGATACGGGAATCGCGTTTTGTCTTTTTCCATAAATTATAACGAAACAAAGTCGAATATCTATTAACTCGATTCTCCGCAAAAATTATCAGTCATACTCAAATGTATCCCAAGTCATTTTATAAAAGTATGTAACATTATTTACATACTCTTTTCCTTAACTTGCATTCATCTGTTATTTTAATATTATTTTTTTTAGTTGGATAGATATTTTTTTAATATTTTACATTTAATTATACTCTTACCACTTACTCCTCCTTCCTCTCACTAGACGGCTCTATTTTTTGAAAGCAGCCCTGTCAACCTAACCTAAAAGTGAGGCAGCTTAACCTTTCCCTCTGATGATGGCTGCGTGGGAAGTTTCTCGGAATTCGGTGATGACCAACGACATTACTTGCTCGAACTCTCTGTCCTCAAACTTCCTCGTAGCTCTTTAGTGGGAGCAAAGCATAAGCTTGCGAGCTTCCATATGCCTGCCAATTTCAGAATGTACAGTCCGTTCGTCTACCAAGGAACAAAAGATACGGCTGTACTCCTCAGGCAATGCAGCAAACACGGAAGTAATGTTGAGTCAATGAATTACATGCTTGAGACTTCCCAAACTCATCGGATTCCCTTTTATTTTACTGCTCTCATAATTTATAGTACTGCTCTCAAATTTCGGAGCAATTGAGCACCGTTTGGAGTTTTCAGCTTGCTTTGTGGTTTTCATTGAATGCACTCCCCTTTTGTGAAGTCCCCTTCGTATTTTCTTATGTAAAATTATTTCACAATTGTGAAATCTTGTATCGGTGTAATACTACTCTGCAACTGATATTGTGTAGGTGTAATACTATTCTGCAAAATACTTGTGCAGAATGTTAATGTGAGATTAGGATTTCTAGGAAGTATGTTATAGAAGCTCGAAAAGAGTCATGAGTATGTAAATATTTTAATTTCTTCTACTATATTGATGACAATCAATAAAAAATGCGAAGACACATGAATGACTACATCAGTTCAATTTTATCCAAAACATATACTATGTAAACTGTGTTAATGATATTACCTTGTATTATAATGCTTTAAACATGTTATTTTAGAATAAAATGAATAATTGAATCAAACTATAATGAAAAGGTTAGTGTCATCTTTTCACGGGAATCGCGTTTTAAAATTATCAATCTAATCATAAGAAACTGAAGTCTGCATTTTATAGATAATTATAAATCGTGCGATTTTACAACCAAAAGCTATTAGTATTTACACTTTTTTAGTGACATTGAAATAATTATCTTCTTTAGAGTTTCAAACAGCTTACACTGCTACCCAGACATTTGCATAAGAGCCTCTTCTTTGTTCAACAACACGTCGTTCGCAAAAGTCGTAATTTCGTTCGCACAGCCAGCACTTGAGCGTTACTTCAACACGAGAGCTATATTGACGTAATTCCTGTAGTTTGTATTTCGCGAGCAACAACAGTGTGGGCCACCGCGCGATAACTCAGCAAGGTAGTACGTCCTTTGTGCTGCGTGTGAACTTTCACCTTGGGCCGTTGCCGCGCATATTAAGGAAAGAAATTGCATTTCAGCAGTGTTATGCAAAGGACGCGTTGTGTCTCGTTTTGACCCACATGTTACGACATGCAGAACATTCCCAAAGATTAACTTCTGCTACCAGACGGTGACAACATACGCGTCTCAAGGCCAGTGAGATAATTGCAGGGACCCAGCGGACTCGCGGGGAACAGACGAAAGTGAATTCACGCCTGCGTTCACGCCTTGGAAAAGGCGACGCGCTCCGACAAGAAGTCTCTTTACTAGCCATGTTAGGCTTAATTGTGCGCCCCTGTCCTTGAAGGATTTGTCATGTGATGACCTCTCCGCTGCTTTGATGTCGAGTTGGGTGATATTATTGGCACTTTCAGGTGGCGGAGACAGAATGTCAAGTGTAGTGGTGTGAAGGTCCCGGGCGCATTGTCTCGTTCGTGTTGCGAAAGTTGACCTGTTGTGACTTTTAGCCCGGTATTTTGTCGTCGGTTGTCATTTCATTATCTGATTCATTGAGATGCCTCTGCCGGAACAAAAGGGAAATTGCTTTACCCTCACGACACGTGTTGCAGTAATTAATTTTCATCAAGAACATTCACAATACTCCACGCACTTTTCTGACAATTAAATTGTTCCACGTCTGTCACAGATGCTATTGAGAAAATATCATTAGATTTGAGGAAGGTTTCGATTGAAAGAAATAGGCATAATTTTCAATCGTTACTCATGCTCTTGAAACGATACAAGGTGAATACGTTACAGCTTATGTAGCTTTGTGTATCATTAACTCTATAAAAAATATACTATTCTGCATTTATGTTGCTGCGATTATTTTTAAGTTGTTGCAATTCAAGTGTTAAATGCCAGTGCAATGTCTTCTAGAAAAATCAAATTAATTGGTAGTAATTAAATGATATGTACGTAATATATGTAAAAAAACATGTTTGCCATTAGGCAAATTACTAACATTATTAGTAGTGATATTTACTGTTTCTTTCAAAATTGCTCGCACTTATTCAAAAGACTTTTCTTGATAATTAAATAGGTATATTTTTAATTTAAATAAAAACCAAAACAATCATAGCGCACGACAATTTTCCCAATACATGTTTCTATTCCCTAGAAGCCAATAAATTATAATGCTTAAATGCTTACAATAGAGTTTTTGCAACCTCTGTATAATGATCTCATAAACATTAATTATTGATTACTAGTTTTTTAATGAATGTCCCTATAGTTCGTCTGAAGTGACATTTCCCGTCGAATAACGTCTTTGGAAATACAAAAGTGTGTAAAATATATCGTTTTTAACCAGCCAGTTTTCTATTTGATAATGCAAAATAAATTGTAGAAAATTGCTCAGCAAGTTGCTCACAAGAGGTCTGGTCTCAAGGAACTCTTGTGTGCTTGTACATTCAAAGGAGCGAAAGCCGGTGTGCGTTTCATGAAACGTACGCAACAAGTAGATATCCATCAGAACATCGCCGCTGTGCAACTCATATCCTCCCCAACATTCCCAAGAATATTGTTCAACCAACAAAAATATCAGCAGCTGCTTCCGGCAGCAAATTAAGAGAACAAAGCCTTCCTAATTATTCTCCTGTCGACGGGACGCGGGATGTGAGGAGCCTCACACTTAGCCGGATACAAGAACAAACGGAAATCGGAAATTTTGGAAATGGAAATGGGAAACGTATCTCTAAACGCTTGCTACGAGTAAATATTAGTCTCTTCATTATCATTAACAATAGGAGGGGAGGCAGAGTCCCTCAATTATTGTTTTATTTTTTTCAGATTTCTATTTTTTAGGAAATCGAAAATCATTGCTAACGATTTTAGTTCAAACTTTGAAGAAATTTTGTTTGCTAGTATTTCAGTTACTGCAGCGAATTTGGGTGTGAATACAAAAAAAATGGTGCAATTTATTAAAATACTGAACATACAGAATATATTTTTAAAATATTTCTATTACTTTAATTGAAGTTAATATATTTCAAAACATTGTTGTTACGCACATATATCGGCATTTATTTGACATTCAAATGTAATAGATTAGTCTTTTAATACAAATAGAAATCTGATGCGTGAAAGTCGATTGTTTTATTTGCAGAGCATATAATTGAATTATATTTTTTATTTAAATGAATGCACATATTACATAAGTTAAACGTATTTTTCCATTTTGCAAAATAGTCAAAAACATTTAAAAAATAAAATTTAAGCGCTGGACTCCGATACTTCGTGTTTATAATGCATGGGGCAATTCATAACACGGTATTACTAAGATTAAATATACATGTTTTTTCCATACAATTAAATCAAAATACAACTTGAAATCTGTATGTCTCTGTTTCATAAAACCACTTCAATGGTTCATCTAATTTATTTGAAACTTTATACTCTTGACTTGTACAAAGCAAGAATAAGGTCTCTGTGGATGAAGTTTTAAGAAAACTACCTATATTCCCACTTCCCGTTCCTTAAAAATACATAAAGCTCCCTCTTTCAATTTATTTGACAGTATCGCGAAAACGATGAGAAAATCTGATGAAATAGATTCAAGTTTATTTAAAGGCCATCAAATTACCTACAATATGATTTTTTATTCATTGTGGTAGCGCTATTGGGCTTTAAATAATTCAAGATCCAAATTGAAATGAATTTCAATTGGGAGGAGCAGTATGGGACGGTCTGCAGGAGCAGGCAGTGCAAGGGCTTGGCGAGAATGGCGGACAGATAGTGGTGGTGCAAGATCCGAAATAATACTATTATGAGCAATCGGGGTTTTACGATACAGAAAAGCAAACTTGTTACTTCATCTTCTATACCAATTGTAATAAACATATGGAAACAACTGGGTATGTGTCATTTGATACTAAAGACGTGCACATAGTGTAAAATAGCTCAAGACTTACCAGAACTCTTTAAAAAAAATCATAAATCGGAATCAAATTAGCCCCACCTGATGGGGGCTAATACGATACATTGATGAGGCTAAAGTGCTACAATATAACTTTATATCTTTATGAATTTTGATTAGGAAGAAAACGGGCCATAACGAGACACCTTAGGATCTAGAGTCTCAACAGTATTTTTTAATGTTTTTCTCTCTTGCTGTGCACAAAAACTGTAACATTTTGATATCGTGATTTATGCTCATTAATGATAGTATATATTTTGATTAGTTACTATTTTCTTCTTAATTTTGGATATCAATAACTTAATACTCTTCTTAAAGTGTATTATACTAGCCAAAATTTTTGTTGTATTATAAAAACCCCGACTGACCATATTCTTTTCATTTTACTCTGAAGATATATTTAGTTTTCTTTGTTTGATTCGATTTAATTTACCTTTCCTATCAAAATAATTGTGATATAATGCTGGGCAACTCTGTGTTCAGCTAGTAACGAATAATCATTCCTATTTAAAACAATAAGAATAAACAGAACTCGAGATTAATTTTCATTTGTTCGAATGAAGAATATATACGCATATTTAATAAAGACACGTTTGCCTTTGGAGAACGGTATTATTTGTTTGAATATTTGATAATGTTCTATTACTACACAAACTTCTTCACAAACTAATAAAACGAATCTCCTGCATGTGCTTCTGGTTTTTACATTTTACCACCTATATTGTATTTTCTGGAGAGTGTGCATCAACTTGAAAGTTTTACATCTGATTTTCTTTCTTCGTTTTCGTTTATTTTTCCTCATTGATCATTGAAAATAATGGTGAGATAGTGTTTATGTAGTTTGGTTATATTTGAAATCTTTACTCGTTAAAACAAACATTTTAACAAATGAATGGATGAAAATCAGAACGGTGTAAGTGACATTTTATAAATTATGGGAAACACGTGTTTATTTCAGGCTATATTTTCGTGGCAATGTATTTTCGTGGCTTTATTGAACAGTTGAAATATCGTGTTTTTAATTATGTAACACAGCACCACGACTTTACAGTGACATTGATTTACATAAACAGATTTTTCAGAATTTATAAAATGTCACTTATACCGTCCTGGTTATCACTCATTCAAATATCGTAATCGTCTTTTTATTAAACTTTCATAGCAAAAAAAATAAGGCGCGGGCAAATGCAAAATGTTTAAAATTTATTTTTATAATGAACTTGCAATATACACATAAAACGTTTTAACAGGAAAATATCAATAGGAGGCGTTGAGCAAAGTTCATTATTATTATTATTATTATTATTATTATTATTATTATTATTATTATTATCATCATCATCATCATCA
>BOPP01000012.1:9189282-9217110 GCA_017312745.1 Gryllus bimaculatus
ACCACCACCACCACCACCACCGCCACCGCCACCGCCCGACCTCCTCTCCGCGATCCGGCTGTAATCTAATAAAAGTGTTCTCTCTCCGCGCCTCGCCGCCCGCTACTTGCCGCCGCCGACGCCGTATACCTGTTGGACAGCTGTAATGAGAACATTGAGTCAGAGAAAATTGCAGTCAAAGGAGATGGTGCCAGGGGCGTTCGCCAGTTGTGGTGCTCGTGTTGGGCTGAGGAGGCCTCCCCCGTGTTGTTGCACGTGGATACGTGAGCGGTCCCTGCTGAGGTCGTTAGTCGGTTCAATTGGGTCACCAGGGGTGTTGGGGTGGTACAAATGATGAAGGATATTCGCGGAACTGGAAAGATATTTCTTAGACCTACTGTAGCTAACCATGAATTGTCTGTGACTGAGAGATCGTAGGGATTCAGATGGCAGCATTTTCCACTCTTGCTTTCTAGCTAGGGAGAAGTGATCCGCTAAAGGAGCAGAATTCTAGTGACTGTCTCGTCGGATTTGTTGTTTCCCGTGTGTTTTTGTTCTTTTTTATTTTTATTCATAGTAGGTAAATGACGGAGAAATGCCCTAACAAACGTGTCAGGACGTTTTTCTTCCTCTTCCTTGTCCAATCCTCACCCCTTACTTATACTCACACTTCCATGCACTACACTACCGCATATGCCGGGAGAAATGGTCGGGAACTTACATCTAACCCGTCTCGGTGGTGCCTCGCTGGTGGGAGTTATCTGGATGAGCAAAACGCAGCAATCTGACGTAAAGTCGGTGCCAAATCTCTTCATTCAGCGAGGGAATACCACTACCTCCCGAGATGAAAACGTGAACTTCTCCTACGGGATTAATGACCATAGTAATTCACGCGACTGGAAATATGAAATGCAATCAATAAATCAATCTACATGATTAATTCAAAACATTCCTAGCCACAGAAAGATGGTCGAAAAGTCAGCACAACTGGCCGAGACGCGGCTCATCCCAGATAGCCGAGAATGTATCGACTCCGGCCGTGGAAGCCAACCAACGACATGATTGATTGATTGTATTTGTATGGCCTTTCTTCTCGTGTTTGGCGGTGTGGTGATAATAATATTCGTACTATAGAAAAAACTGACTCATATTCAATGTATATTTAGATTACGATTCGCAATCAATCAGCATCTGTTGGTTTGCTTTGGTAGTTGAATTTTAAGCATCAATGAAGGCTTTCGATGAACTATTTTGAGAACATATGTCTCAGAGAATTTGATTATTCCTCTACTGTGGCTGGAATATTAAACGTATTCTTTGGAATGCAAGAATATTTGTAAGTGGTTATTGATTTACTCTTATTGTTTTTCATTATACTGAAGGTAGAAGGAACTTTATCCTGAAAGCTAATCAATAAATATTTTTCAATTTCAGACGTATTTTCTGTGGTTGTTCACAACAGTGATTTTTCTTCTTTATCTTACGGAGTAGACAGCAAGCAATTAATAGGCAGACCATTATGAGCATACAACAGAAATGACATCTTCAAATCATCACGAATGAATGAAAAATTGTCTATTCCCTTCCAGAGTTTCGTAATTAAGTGCACTAACATTTAAAAATATGGTTCAAATGGTCGCAGAAACACACATCGGTTTTTGGAAGAAAATTAAAAACTATTTTTGAAAACTTGTAAATAGATTATTATCGTCGTATTTAATCGTTTCCAGAAACGTTATTAAAACACACATCGTCAGTTTCAGATAAATTAGCAAAAATTATGATTACACTCTATTCTCTACTGTTGTAGGAAATTGATTGTGTTGTAAACGGTTAAAAGAAATAGTAATAAGTTTGTTTATTCTGTTCCTGTTAACAATTATCAATAAGAATTTTACTTTATGTGCATGACTATTGTTTGAATTGTCTTATGATTGGCTGTGTGAGAATACTACTCGTGCTTTAGAAAAACCGACTCGCTTCCAGTATATGTTTAGATGATATGCAATCACGATTTTGTTCTGTTTCTCTTACATTTTGCAGAAATTATTGCATTTCAATTCTTTGTTAAAATGATCAAAATGAGTTCACTACGGAAACTTGGAACGCAATTATTTTTACTACAAATAACTGAATATGTTTTCATTCAATTAGAAACTATTACTTAGTGTTTTCTTCCCAATTTTTTTTATTCTGCTTGTCTTATCCTTGACCAAATGTTTCATTCAGTTCTACATAATCCTGCCCAACGATCAGAAATTCACAACGGTATCATTTTGATCTCAAACGCAGATGAAAGTTTGAATGGTTGATCATCATTTATGTGATGCAATGAGCAGACAACGGGCCGTGTTACGTATACTACCCCCCCCTCTGGAAGAAGAGGTTCTATCGACATTAAGGATGACGCATTCGTCCTATTCGGGACGCAGCTCATTATCACACAATGCGAGCGCCACGATGATGCGTAGTTTGTCTCGCCCCGCCCCCCTCCCATCCACGCCCCTGCACTGCATTTCCGCAACACCTGCAGTGGAAGAACGCTCCTCGTGAAAGCGTAACATAAGCGATTCATAAAGAAGGCTTTGCAATATGATAATTTGAGTTGCATGAAATATTTTTAAACTAATTTAATGTGGCGTCTCCGGCGAGTATTTTCACGTTAAAAATGTTTTATTCCTGTGTTGAAAGCTCATTAGAAAAATAAATTCTAAATATATTACAGTTGACTAGTTCCTGGATTTTGGCACAGAAATTTACTGATAAAGGGTCGTTTAAAATACTTGTTTATTTTCTGTTCAATTACTAAATAGATTTAATTTTTATCGTCATTCAGATGAATTAAGTAATAACAATTCATTTAATTGCCGGAAATAGATTTAAGTTTCACGGCGTTTTATTAATGTACTCGGAGAGTTCTTGACAATGACTTACGCTGTGAATAGTTTTGATCTTTTTATGATTGCAATAGTTATTTTTTATATTAATTTATGAAATAAAAATCACTGCTCATAACATTAATTATATTTTTGCTGGGTTATCATACATAATTCGTTAAACTCTTAAATTACTGCGTGTTCGTGGAAGTGATTGAATTTGTTTTCATCACTGAGTTTTTAAACATTGTTTTTACTTACTTAGAAATAATATTACTCTTTTTTCAAAAATTCTGCCAAGGTGGTCTTCGTGGTATTTTGGGGTGAAGAAATGAATACAAAACACAAACATTGAAAATAATTGTACAAATAAAGAATGAAATTATATTACCCTTCGTACTGGCAATTTAAAAATAATAATAAAAAGTAATTATGTAACAAATTTTAATCAATTGTTATTTCAGTGATCTCATTGACTCTTGAAATGTTCTTACGGTTAATGTTCAAAATGTCCGCATTTTCAAGTTTTATTAAAGAACGATCTTGATTATGTATTATTTTGATGGCAAGCCCTCTTCGCTGACACATATTTTCCTTGTTCCAATCTAAACCTTCGATTACTAATTTGTGGCATGTAATAATACACAAAAGAATATACCAAGGTATGTGTTTCATGCATATTTAAAGATATGTGGCGTTAATTTGTGTTTCCCAAGGCACACTACCAGACATATCTCTATTATTTCGTCTCTCAAATTGCAAGAATATGTAGGTCAAGTCGCTTCTGCCTTGATGAAAAGGTTACATATTAGATCTAAATTACGAAACTCCGATTATGGCGACATATCCGTCGAAATCTTTCCAGACAGCCCGCAAGAACAGGCGGATCGGAATGCTCCCGCGCCGGAGCATCTCGGGAGAAACGCACAGTCGCCTCGTAAAAAGAGCAGAGGTGAACCACGCGCAACAGGAGCCGAGGGACAGTGAAAAAGAAGCGAACTGCGCAGCGTTATAAGGCGCGAGCAGGACGCCGAACACGCTTGAAAAACGCGGTCGCCTCCATCGAGCAGAAGGAACGGCGACTGCGGTGGCGGAGAAAGGAACGGCAGCGGTTGCGATGGGAGCGGAGGAAGAGGTAGTGGTGGAGGAGGAGCAAGCGGCGATGGAGGAGGCTGCGGTGGAGGAGGAGACGGTGGCAGCGGAGGAGGGAACAGTGGCAAAGGAGGAGGAGTAAGTGACGATAAGGAAGGAGGTGGTGGACGAGGAGGAGGAGGAGGCAGTGGAAAGAGAGGAGCAAGTGTCGATGGAGGAGGGCGTGGCAGCGAAGTGGCAAAGGAGGAGGAGCAAGTAGGGATGAAGAAGGTGGCGGTAGACGAGTAGGGGGAGTCAGTGGAAGAGGAAGAGCAAAAGACGATGGAGGAGACTGTGGCGGAAGAGGAGCAGCAAGTGGCGATGTAGAAGGCGACAGTGGACGAGGAGGAGGCAGTGGAGAAAGGAGAAGGAGCAAGAGGCGATGCTTGAGACCGCAAAGGAAGATGAGGCTGTGGAAAAAGGTACAGTGTCGGCGGAGGAGGCAGATGGGCTGGAGGAGAACAAAATGGAGGAGAACCACATTACATGTGCAGAGGAGGAGGAGGAAACGTAGAAAGTGGGGGTGGCGACAGCAGCGGCGGGTAGAGATGCTGCGTAGGGAAAGAAGCAGTATGGCAGGGAACTACGAGGTGGAGGAGCATATGACAATAGAGGACGAAGAGACGACGGCAGAAGAGGTGACGATAGCGGAGGTGGTCGCGAAGGCGGAGAAGATGGCTAATATGGTGGAAGTATAGGGTGGATGTGGAAATAGATGTGGCGGTGACAAGGAAAACACTTTAGTGGGCGGATGGCAATCGTGAAGGTAACAGTGCCGCTTGTGGTATGGTGGCGGTGGTAGTGGCGTTTTTGTCGATTGAGCGCGATGGCGATGCGCTGGCGATGGTAGTTCGTCGACGGTTTGAGAGTGTTGTGGACATTGGATGGGCGTGACCGAATGACAGTGGTGATGGCCGAAGCAATGCGCGGTGACGGTGGTGGGGTGGGTGGGGGTGGCTGAAGACAATGGAAATGGGGGGTGGGGGTAGCGGTGACGATGGAAATGGTGGGAGGGGTGGAGGAGTAGGGGGCCAACGTAAGTTCAGCGGTAACCGCAGCAGCGGAGGCGGCGCCAGAGCAGCTCATCTGCGGTGGCTCTCGAAGGCGGTCACTCGTGGCGGGAGACGACAGGCATGTGGTGAATGGCAACTGGGAGTGAGGGAATCTTGGTGAAGCGGTATTGCGGTTATAGGTGGCTTATGCAGGATTAGAATGTTGTGCCGGATGTCAATCTGCAGAGGAACCGTTCGCTAAGTGTCATGGATCGGGAGCTTAATAATAATAGTTGGATGACAGTAAAATAATTATATCTGATGGAGAATATAGTATTCAGCCAGAGTTCTAGAGACACATAGATTTTCAAACGGAGATTTCAGACGACGTGGACAAACGGAAATGCTGGGACACAGAGTAAAAATGATAAGGACAAAACACCATTCTTATAGGTACATCCCTTGGTTTTGAGGCGGATGTCAATACGTTTTCTGGGTACTGATTCCTAATGTCGCGTGACGAAATAGTCTTCAGAAGCAAGTCGATGTGCCAAGTCTATAGAGGTAGAAGTAAGAGGTAAGAGAAAGTCACATATATTTGAAGTGCCGCAAGAAATTTAGTTTGAGATATTGCTCGGAAAACCGTCGCAAAATAACAAGTATTGGAAAGGAAGTAATGAGTAACGAACTGATGGACTTGATGAGAAATAAAGTACGAGTTAAAAAGCGAGTCTCTATTCTGGCCACTTTCGCCTTTTTGCATATGAGAATCAATTGAGATAGGGTGAAAGAAGGTGCACTTAACTGTACAAAGAGAGGGTTACCTTTGAAAAGTGAATAACAATCACTCCAGATGTGAGTCGTAGATTAAACATCGTGGATTGTTCGTGGCCAATTTAATTCAATCTTTCAGTACAAATGCCAGGCAACTGGGTGGGCAGTTACTCAATGCATAATGCTACCGCTCCGGTGATTGTATTTCCCTGAATTCCTCACATACATTTTTTTCTTTCTTGAAGATAAATTAAAATAAAAAGTCATTCTTGAAACATTTTATGTATTCCTCTTTGAAACGTCAGTTTCAAATTGCATTGCTTTGAAATGTTTGTGACACATATTTGTAAAGATACGCGTGGAGTTCGATCCCTAATTCTTCACGTACCCTGTTACTGTGTATTCCAGAACTATAACGTTTTCTGGAGGAGCACATTTCACGACTAGAGACTCAACATAAATATATATTATTGTTCTTATTATTATTTTTAAAATATTATTATTACCATTATAATTAGGATGTCTGCTGAGACGGTTCAGAGCAACGACTTCCTTGTGCCTTTGAAGTGGATGCCTTAAGGTTCACATTCCGACCGTGCCGGATCTTCGACATAGCTGAAATAGTTACATAGCTGAAATTTCAAATACCGTCTAGAGGAGAGTTCAAGCGGCCGGCTACACCGCTCGAAAGGTTTTATTACATTTCTAATGACAAATACCGGAGCGTTTACTAAGGGAAAATAATTAAACGAAAACTAGAGTTGTGTCTTAGTACGCAGACACTGGCCCGCGAGCACTGTTTCTTTTCAAATCTTTAATCCTGCACCCTGCTTTAAAAAAGACACGTATGCTTACATGCAGTACCCTACCACACTTGTGGGGAACTTGAGAGCTTGTCCCGGTTGGGGCGGAGCCCCTCAGGTGGAGATGCCTGAGGAGCGAGGAATCTTCCACGAACTGACTCGCAGGTCGGCATCGGATCTGACGTTTTAGTGGGCGAGGAACATGCGCACCCTCTGAAATTCAGTATGCACTACAATTACAGGAGTAATGATCAATTCAGTTAACGCGCGCGGAAACAGGAAGTAATCACACAATATTTTGTATTATTATGTCATTATTGTTACTAGCATTGGAAGAGAGAATCCATGCAGCAGGACGGGCAGTGATTGGACGGGACGTGGTAGGAGCGGCGGTGAGCCGACAGGTGGGCGTTGTGGGACGGGGAGGGGCGAGGACCGCGCGCTGGCCGATGAAGTGCCTTCACCCGTTCCGGAGACCGCGTACGCTGCATTTAGGGAGGAGCAGGTTGCGACAGCACGCGCGGACGACGCCAGGCGGTCAGGAGCCGGTATCCATAGATCTCGACTTTGGGCAGGGGCAGAGGCAGAAGCTGTGGTTGTGTTGCGCAAACGTAACTTCTGTTTTCGTCGGTCGCATAAATCCCAGGTTGATTTAATAACGGCAAATTAAGGCGAGATTTATTTCTAATATTTCATTACGTTGCTCTGTTTTATTCACCGTACCCTAGTTAATACATTTCCATGTATTTACAAATGGCACTTCCGCCTTGATTTCTGAGACGAGCACATGCTGTCAAATTGAAATATTGCAACCGAACGTGTTGCTTAACGTTTGCGTCTCAATCTGGGTTGTAATTGATCCTGAATTAGTCGAAAGCAATCAGTTCAAATTTTATGAAAGTTGTCACTTTTTCTGTTTACGCTGTTACATAACAATTTCTTTTTCCCCAGAAAATTTGCAAATAAATATGTGGCGTGGTCAGCACATATCTATTCCACTCACGGCATCGTTTACAGTCTCCACGCCACTGCCTTAAATGGCACTGCCCCCCCTACTTCTCTCGCTCTATCCCCGCACTATCCTCCCACTTCCAAATCGACGGTAGTTCAGTCAGTACGTGATGAAGAACGCTGTTCTAAAACAAATTATGGTATTGTTTCGATTCTTTCTTCTTTGCATTTTTTGAGGTGCTGAAAACGAATCTAAAGTTTGACATTTCCGTTGGAATTTGAGTTATAACACAATAAAATATAGTTCAGTGTTAGATCTCACCTTCAATTGGAAAGGAGCACTGCCACCTCCCGAGATACAACAATAAAATCACTACGCTAACGGGACTAATCATCATTGTAGTTGACGTGCTAAGAAACATCAACCGGCAAAGCCACCGCATCAGAAGTCAAGAGGGTCTCCCCTCCACCAGGAGCCAATTCGCCCCTGCCGCCGATCAACCGGCTCCCGGTGGTGTTTGGCCGCGAGGATTGGTGTCCGTGTCGTAACCGCGCCGCAAATGAATGTATTTATGTTCGACGCGTGTAGCGGCCGTTTTTGTACGTGGATGCGTTCATAAAAGATTGCTGTGTGTTCACGCCCGGGTGGGAGCGTGCTTTATTAAAGGAGCCATTATCGCTTTACATCCGGGACCTACAGTTTATCGCCTTCTGCACGCTTGGTTGTATCTGGGATTGGGCACACTAGCGATCAAAACGTTGTGGTTCACATTATGGGAACATCTTCATTACAGATGAAACTTTTCATATTGTTATCGAAAAAGAAATTTTGCAACGCAGGTTTCATTGTTTAGTTTGTGAAAGGATTTAAAACTTGTTAATGAATCCGTGAGTGCGGAATCTTCGAAAACCAGCAAGCTTAATGCAAAACGTTTGGAAGATATGATTGTCTGAAATTGTATTTTAGAAATACATCGTTTTACTACTTTGTACTTCGTACCATTTTTGCCCGTGCATTTGGAGGGAACTCGCCACATGTTTATGACAAAAGAGGTAATATAAAACTAGTATTTTTTAATTTAAAAGTATATGACTATTGTATTGAATCTTATGTTCGCAGCACAAAATACACCTTCATATTTGAGAACCATTTTGAAATCCAGTTCTTAGCTTTTAGGAACTATCAAACAAGTATATTTTTATATTCAGAACTTTTCAAACTTATTTATTAGCGAGAAATATGTTATAAATGTGAATTAATATTATGTTTACATGCTAGAATTCGTTTTTAAAAAATTGGAAAAATGCGAATTAAATATTCTTAAAAAGATTTATTAATGTAAATTAATGTACAGCAGACTGTTTCATTTAGCTTGTTCATTGATTGATGTTTCTGGTCTACCATGGCCATTAGTCCCTTTAGTATACGTGGAAGTGGCGAAGACTCCTTTCCTGGTTGATAATGAGTTCCGGTGCCAAACTACACGTTTGAATGCGGGGGATTTAACCCTTCTGATATCTCCTCCCAGTGAGACACCGCTCGAGCCTGAAATACCTCCAAGGTTCTTCTAAGAGGGCAGGATTGGATAAGGAAGAGGGTTATGCTCCGCCATTGATTTGGCACTGATCTGAGAACCACAGAAACCTGCCTATCAGAACAGTCTAGACTGCTACTGAATTTGTACACGTAAGCTTCCGCGACTCGAGTTTATGACGTCTTGGCTGTCGGAACTCGACCCCAGGACCTATTGTTCAGAGTCGCTACAGAGATAGTTATAATGCTGGCACTGAGGTACTCTGTTCCGGTTTATTCAATTTGTATAAGTATCGGGAATATACGAAGTGATGCTGCGTATGACATAAGAAATATTTGAAACTGCGAACATAATAAGGACATTGATGCATTGGACACGACGTTTGGAATTGTACTGAAAATAGCAAAAGGAAGCACTATTAATGAGAGGAAATTTTATCCGAGGAGATAAATACTGATAACATTTATTTCCGATCCTGCATGCACCGCTAATGTAACTAGTGTTCGGGAAACACGACCACATTTTTATCGTTGCTCAAAATGCTACACAATTTTCTCTCTCGTCACCAGTTAAAGGGAATTAAATAAATATTACACACATTTTCACTTGGTGCATCTGTAAATTGACCGTGGTGGTTCCTTAACAACACATTCTGAGAATGGCGTGTCTCCTGTTATTTTCACCTGCCTTCGCCGGTTGAAGTATCATTAAGTAAGACCCTGATACTATATTCTCATGGATTGCTTGAAGAGAAGTCATTTATCCTTTACAATCCAATGGGGCATTTCGCGAACTACACCCCATTCCAAAGCTCTCGGGAGCTTCTCAGGTTTGGAGTTGGTAGCGTGAGTAGATTCGTGTCACAGCACATGCAAATACATGAGATGCTTTGAAAAGCACATAATAACAGTCCAAGGTCCTTCCTACTAAAGTGTTAAAATTGAATGCACTCTCGCAAACTTGGCAATCTGACACAAAAAGGTAAATCGCACTTCAATAATACTTTCCGTCTGTATCCAACGGATAGCAATCCCCAGCGAAATAACTTTGTTTATCGTACTAATTTGGAATGCTGGAGCATCTTTATGCTTCAAAATTATTATATTAGATGAAATAAAATGAATATACATTATGTGGAAAATTGCCATTTAAACCCGATAACATAATGCACGGATTTACTCTTGATTGAAATACTAGAAACTATAACACCTTTTTTAAAAAATGAAACCGTAATTGTTTTTTTTGAGTATTTTTCTGTAGCTGCCACCAGTAGAATTACACTTTTTTTGGAAGAAATGTCTGTATATCTTAATATATTACTTCATTGCGTCATAATAAATATCAATCTGCAAAACTTACGGTGAAGTGTTTACCCAAATTCTATAACCTCCATCGCGAGCGATCATTCTTACTGAACTGTGTTTATACTGCCTTTTGGAAGTCATTCGCCTTCAGTTCCTACACACTTGAAAATAAGTACTTGAAAGAAAGGATATGCTTTCACGAATGCCAGGAAAATTCTCGTTTGTATCCGACGCTCGCAACACCCTGTCTGCTGGTGAGGAAACTGTTCCTGAGCTATCGCGGCGCATCTCAACACTGACGCAACACGAGTAACCCTCGTCACCACATGATGGAGGTGTGAACACCTGCCGACCCACAGAGCTTTGCATCTCCTGCTGCAAGCTCTCAAGAAGCAAAAAACCCTCGAAAGTGTTGTGTTGAGTGATGCAATTTAAAAAACGGATCGCACTGCGCTCAGTCTGCGTTAAAATGTACGCTAATTAAATATATTGTATGAGAGACACTCTTTCGAGTTACACGAGATGAGATTACCAATTGCATGAAGTTGCGTATGCACTTAAAGTGAATGACCATTTATTCCTTTTATTTTTTGTTTCGATCGATTAAAAACTTGATATTCTCATTCTCTAACTAATTTGAAATGAGTTTGTTTGCAAAACTATATTTTCATTTTCTCTCTTGCAACTATTTTCGGGAAGGTTTCTATATATCGTATTTGACTGTTAGACATTATTTTAATCGCGGTCTCCCAAAGGTAATTATATATGCACTTAGTTCATTTGGGGATTTTTTTGTGGACACGTACAGAATTTAAAAGAAATTAAATTTTGGATCAATACGCAGAACATAAATTTCGTAATATAAAATAATTACAAATTTGGATGTTTCGGCTTAGAATCGAGTGACTGACAAATTATCTTTTTGCTAACTCAACGGTATTTGACATTAGGGATACAATAATGATTTGCCATTTGAATATTTGGATTGACTCAGTTGAATGCAAAAAAATGCTAGAATACGATTTAACCTCATTAATTTACAAAATCTAAAACTGGTGTGAAAAGTACATTTCAATGCAACTTCTAATATATAATATTATTTAGTATTTTGTTACGGTAATTCGATTCTCCTAAAAATCATTCTGTGAGATGAGCTTCAGTAATATCTAGCAAACTGAACTTAGATACCGACACGATGAAAAAAAGTTAATGTCTTGTAACGAAAATAAGTGAAAGGGCAAAAGATAGTAAGTGTATACAATAAGTTATCTTGTAAGTTACAGAGCATTGGTCTCTCCTGTGCTTTAATAACAGGCTAAAAAACAAGACTTGTTGAACTGGAACTAATGTTTAGTTTTGAAATATAATACTGGGAATAGTAAAAATCTACTGTATCATTTGTAGTTGCATTACAGTGATATTGCAGTCGTCAAATGCCAATTTATTCTCAGTTGATTTGTGGTCCGGACCAAACTTCTGATCGTGTTGCATAATTGGAGCATCTGAATAATGAATATGGTGTCGAAATAGACGAGTAGCAGATAATTTTCCTTTCTGGTGATTCCAGGTTCTTATTGTGTTCCATCAGTATTAACGCAGTACGCAACCTATCACTACGAAGACGGAAAGAGAAAGACCAACTGACGGCTTTGGAAAGTGTGTGACTTGAACCATGAAATTCAAGCTTACAAGTACCTTTCCGGCATAGGCTTTTGTTTTTAAAACTCTCATCATTGTAACTTTGAATGACATATTTGGCAACGCCCTCTCTCAGTGCAAAATACTTTTCAGACATTTCGTTATGTAATGGGCAAAGCACAAGTGTTTAAATCAAAACAGAATATTCTTTCACATGCTATCATGTTCTACAAAGACATTAAGCTTATTTGGGAGCTACTTCTTATCGCAATAACATTAACAGTGACGTTGGATAAAGTATCAGATAGCAGAAAACATAGAATGGGAGGAAAGTATTAAGATAAAAAATCTAGATTGTAAAACCAGATGAAAAAAATATTTACATTCTAAAGATGTTATGATATTCTAGATAATCAGGTTGATAGAGTCAAGCATGTAAGCAACTGTAGAAACATACTATAGCAAATATTACTTACTGTTTCCTATTACATTAATGTCGCCGAACTACATTCTTTCATTCACTAACCTTTGTTATGAGAACAAACCAGTGAGGGGTTTTGCCTCCACATTGTTCTCGTAATAAATTAATATAATTTGTTCTTAATTATGATAGTGAGTTGTAATTACCCGTTTCGAGCGGCGACCTGTAATTACGAGAAAGAAATGGGGATGGGAAGTCGTGCTTCGGACGGCTCAGGGGGGCCTTGTTAGGCCCGGGGCTGGGGTCGGAGAGGGCCATGGAGGAGGGATAGAGTAGGAGGGGAAGGAGGGAGAAGGTGGAGTAAGGTGGGGTATGGGGCTGTGCGTGTTCGCAAAATTAAAACATAGGCTCGCACGCGCTGGTTGAAAGTTGCAGAACACCCAGGGTCTCTGTGCAACGCTACTGCAGTGCAATAATTTTGAATTGCGTTGTTGAGAATGAGGATAGGAAATTCGCAACCGGATGAAAACAAATTGGTGGAGAGTATATTCTTCAGTTGTCTACAGAATTTATGGAATCCAATGTCATATGATACATTCGGATGATTTGAGGTGTTAGAGTGCAATTGAAGTGGAAGCCCGCCAACTGGGATTTGCAATATTTTATGTTGAACGTTCAATTAGATTTCTAAAATAGCCCCTCTCATATATATTTATCTAATTTACTACCTATTTCTTTCTATATATTGCGCCCACTTCTTTTAGTTTAAACTAAACGAGTGTTTAAAATTATTGAATTTATGATTCGTCCATGCAGGATCAAAAGTTGTTTTGATTTCCTAAATCGTGTTTTTTAGTTACAAATACAAATGTGGCTTTTCCTTTTGGCTTCTTCGCCTCACATCTTATTTATTGAGAAGTATGTTTTAATTACAATGTGCCAAGAGGACGTTTTATATGTGGAAAATTAATCTTGAAGAATTATTAATGTTATGGGCAATAATGGACAAAACCAGTTAGGCGACTCAGTCACATTAACACCTGGCAATTTATCTTGCGTGCAAGTTCACCATTATGGAGTATAAAAGACGTGAACACACATGAAACTAACGTCTCATACATGAGTATACGGAACCTTATTTCAACGATAACACGATTAAATTATCACATTCCAACATATGTCGCTACCAAAGTTCCTGTTTCTAGAAGATAACAATGCTACGTTCCATGCTAATTAAACGACAAAGTGTTTAATTGTTAAGACTCATTCACCACTTGGGAAAAGTAATGTAAGCGCCATATACTCAACTTTCACATTAACTAACAACCATTTGCGAGCGCAGCTTACAAAAGAAGGGAAATAACAATATATCTTCCCCCTCCCCCTTTGAACTATTTTTATTTGTGTATAGTATTTTACTAATTAATTAATAAAATATTAGTCAAGTAGAATAAAATAATATATCAAATCATTCAATTAACAAATACAATTGATTTTATAACTACCTACACGGTAGCCAGAAGAACAGATCAGCCTCTTCCCTAAGTATCTTTCAATTTTGATTGATTAGTGATTCCGGACGAGTAAATTGCTAAGCTCATTAGTGTCGTAAATGTAGTGCATGTCCTTTTCTCCCAGGTGGCGGTGATCTCCTACTGGTTGGTGATATCCGGCGTCAACCTTCCCATTAGCTAGCGGGATTTTTCCCCAACTAAGTATCTCCCATCAACGAGGCACCGCCCCAGCTGGGTCATGCTCTAGGCTCCCGACCGGTCTGCCGACTTGTGTGGTAGTGTAGTGCATATGTGTGTGTGTGTGTGTGTGTGTGTGAAAGTACGGGTGAAGTTAGGACAAGGAAGGAATGATCACGTGCGGTCCGTGGCACGTGCGGTCCGTGGCACGATTGTAAGGGTACTGTTCCGGCATTCGTCTGGTGTTGTTCGGAAAACTACCTATCAGAGCAGTTAGCTGCTCCTCCAGACAGCGACTGAATTCGACCTAGCTGCCAACTAATGTCGAAATTCCTGCCACCTTCAGAATTCGAACCTAGGACCTCCCGTCAGAGGCACTGAAGTCACATCAGTAGATACCGTGAGTAAGTCTTTCAACAATTTCCAAAATTGTCTTCTAAGAAAGATTGAACGTATTTAAGGTAATAAAATATATAAAGTGGTGAGCTTCCTTTGAAAATTTTGAAATTGCTGCGATTCTGCGCACGGATGTCCCAACATAATTAAGATCCTTTTTAGGTTGATATTGAAGTTTGCGCGAGGAATCAGTGCACTCCGCCCACGCCAGAGGGAATGGAATCGTATACATTGGATGCCGTCTCGAAAACACTAACTTCCTGACTTTGTGACAGGCAAACTCGGCAGAAAAAGAATACATTTACACTTCATGAATTAATAGCACAAGAAAACCAATGAAATGAATTTCAATAGAAGGCATAACAAATTCTTGGGCGATTACATCCCCATTGTTCAACTCGAAGTTTTCTTAACAGAATTAATAGAAATAGATGGCTTTTGTACGCATGTTCAGTCTGTTCTCATTCGTGATCATTGGCGTAAGCCGCCAAAAACAACTAGGCAGGCCACTACATTTCAGAACTCGTTTTCCATTGAACATTTTTATATTTTCATGCGATATATTTTACTAGGAAATAATTCAAATATATTACATAGAAAATGAGATTGTTGAACTTTGATGATTACCATTAGTAATTGTAAATGGTTTCATGTTGAATTATTTAGAGAAATGCTAGGCTTGGGGAGCCTCTTTGCTATGTATGTAAATGTATAATAAATTCAATAATTTACTGTACTTCAAATAATAAAAATCTAACGAAAAATAATAGTTATGAATTATTCCGCCTTATATTTTTATTAATTTTAATCATGCTTAAATTAAAAGTAGTAACTAATAACCTCAGCTGTTTCTAAAGCGACATAAATTAAATAATGGTCATCATCGATCGTAGCTTCGCACGTATCTGATACACCATCTTCCTTTTACTGCGATGTCCGATGGGCGTATACCGTACGAGCTTGTACATTTAACTTTTTTGATAGGCTGGAAAGGTCTCTCGGGCGTTTTTAAGTACCTAGAAGGTGATTCTTAATGTCATTGAGATAGTTGCATGGCAATCACCAATGTGTGCTTCTGATGTGTGAGTTACAAGTATTTGCAATTTTGCGTGGAAGCGATTACACATTCGTACTTGCGGGAATTGTCAATTACTAGGGCTACCATGCGTTCTGTTTTCCCCAAATATGTCCTCTTTTTCATGTACGAAAAACTGTTGGGTGGAAGGACGATATGTCCTCTCTTTACCTGGAAAGACGATATGTCCTCTTTTTTTATTGGAAGGGGGTGTTACTTTTAAATGTAACCTAGACGTATAATGTGCGAAGGATGTGTTGTAGAAATAAATAACATTTAACTTCAACTATCTCGCTTTACAGCTGCCAAAAACAATAGATCAACTATTATCTGGCGCAACTGGGTATCTGGTTATTATCTGGAACATAGTATAGTATGCTAGTGCTTATAGATTATATGCTGTGACGTATTAATACTGAACTGCTGTCCTGTGGAGATAATACCTGTGGTTCTTAAAATCGAGCATGATCCCAAACGGAAAAGCCTTGTTTAATGATATACTTGAAAAGTTCAAAGCGTTTGTTGCAGGGTCCAAAGGAAAGTAAAATTCTAATTCTATTTAAATAAAAATTCTACTGAGGGGAATTTCATGATCCACCAAATAGTAATTCTGGTAAGTGGGAAAGATCGTAAAGATAATGAAGTTGGCCTATTCTGCGATTGTGAAAGTGATGGCAAGTATTTATTTTTCTGACAAAGGTTTTTTGTCTTTAAGAAAAATAAATTATTGTATATGTATAAAGTATTATGAAGTACCCTTTTTATTACAAATGTCGTCTTTTTCCATAATAGAAATATGATAACCCTATCAATTACGTTCAGAATGTCTTTGTTTGTAAGTAGTGTTCATTCTGTTAGTGACATACTTGTATACAGATTTTTATAAGACTTATACATGTGTCAAATTCACTGCGAGACTCAACATTAGAAATTCAAGTTCTTAAATTATGGATCGGAACTGATTCGGCTGATTTCTTCCTCAGATTTGACTAGTTTGAGCAATGAAAATGATATCGAAAAGATTCATAATGGTGCAAATGGCTCTATTGGTGCGTTATCGCATATTCCAGAGTTTTCATTTTCTTTAGAATGAGGGAATAATGAAAAATATGAGCTGCCATCGTTGGAGAAAACCAATGAAATATTTTTTCTGTAAAATAAAGACTCAACTAAACTAGACATTTTAATATTTTGACCACAGTACAATTCTAAAAATAAAGGCTGAAATAAATAGATAAGCAAGTGAAACTATTTGTGCACTTCAACAAAATGTTATAATTACAGTGCACTACTATCGTTGTCGGATGAAGTTTAATGCGTTTTTCAACATATTTTCTAACATTCTTACTTTCCGCAAAAATAAAAGTAATTAAAATTTTCCTTTTTGAATTCCAATCTCACTAACATCTTATTATCAAATTACAATAAAATATGAACAAACCTAAAGAGGAACGACAATACTAAAATGTGCATAAGTTTTAAACTGATGTGTAAAATCGTCTTTTGTTTACGTTTTGGATAATAGCATTATTACCTAGGACACGGAATATCTCCATGTACCGTAACCCTCAAGATCGAATGTGTTAAGAAATCCCTGATTTCCATATCAAAAGGAGAAAATCTGGAATCGAAAATAAATACGAAAATAAAATGTGTTATCATATGATATGGGACCCTTTCGAAAATAAACAAGCCCCCTTCCTCTTTTGTGCCCGCCTATGCTCGTGAGTATCACTCGCGCATTAACGGTGATCGAGGGCACAGCTATCTCGTGCGAAGTCTACTGCCGGTCGCAATAAGAAGTTGCCTCACGCGTCTATCCGAGTAGAGCACGTCCGATAGAACCACTTCCTGCTCGACATTTCGAGCACGCTCTCCTTTCTTGCGGGCCGTTTCGCCACCTGGCCGAGCCGAGACGAGACGGTCGCGCTCACGGGGAGGACGGCGGCGGCGGCGGCGGCGGCGATGGCGGCTCTGATGCAAAGCGCAGGCATGCCAACTGCCGAGGGGATTGCTCTTTCCGCGAGACCGCTCCCGGAACGTGACGCCGTCATCAGCGGGCCGCGATGACACGCGGGCATTAGCGAGGGAAATATGTCGCAGCGAGGCGAGGCGGGGCGAGGCTCGAGGCCCGTCCCTCTGGAGCACGGAGCGCGAGCGGCCGCGCCCAGATCGAGCAGCTGACAGCGAGAGGTTGCGAAGCTTTGGAGACGAGGATGAGGGTAAAGAAGGGTGCAACAAAAAAAATGAAGTGAGCGGTCGAACCAGACTTCAAATCCCGCTTCATCGATGTGGAGTTTGTGGTGTACAAAGCGAGTACATCGCAAGTTTTCTCGGGGTTTTCCCGTTTGATCTGCCTCGCATTCCATTTCCCAATCATTATCAGAACTCATAATCAACATTTCATCAACAATCATTTATCCAATGTAGGCATAGTGAATGAGGCTTAGGAATATGTTTGTAGACTCATAGTGAAGAAATATAAACCTTGTGTACTGCTGAGTTTGTGGCGCTTATAGTGAGATTGCAGCAGGGTTTCTCGGAGTTTTACCGGTTCCCTATCTCTATTTCCCCTATTCATCAATTATCATTGTAATCGAATAACGATTACCTGCGCATACGTTTCATTTACCATTCGGGATTCGTCTACGCAGATTCAAGTACTGAAAGAATAACAAAAACTAATACTCTTCAGTGTTTAGGTCAGGTCTTTCTGCATAGCAGCAATCACCATACAGGCTGAGTAATGGCATTCAAATAAAATCAAAACTCTTCAATTGTCAATGTGGTAGCTGATGTTGGGGACGACACCGACGACACGGCGGTCGCGACAATTCAGCTCGACACGAAGACCTAGCAGAAGTGTTCCGTCCCGTGGAAGAACTTCTACTATCCATCCACAAGTAGCAGAAACGCTGTCGGCTTAAGATCAATGATCTTGAGATCTGCCCGTGTCACCTTCAGTCTGAAGCACGAAACATGCCCACCTATAAAAATAGGATCGCAACCTATTCCTCAAAATGACTCTGCAAAATACCTTGGACTTACACTGGACAGAAGACTCATATGGAAAGACCATTTTGAAAATAGAAGAAAAGATTTAGACCTAAAACCTGTAGGCTTAATGTTGCTTCTGGGAAGAAAACCATTTTTAAGCATCGCAAACAAACTAATTGTGTACAAAGCAATATTAAAACCAGTCTGGACATACAGAATACAACTTTCAGGAATAGCTCAATATTCTAACGTTGAAATATTACAACACTTCCAATCAACAGCCTTACGAAAATTAGTAAATGCCCCATGGTACGAAACGAACGCAACTATGTACAAAAAAAGGCTTTCATATCTCAACAATAAAATAGCAAATCAACAAGAACAGTGCAAACTCCCTACAACGACTACATGACAATCCCAATATTCTATCCATCAACTTACTAGACAATAGTTACACCACCAGTTAACTTAAACGCCATTATTATTGATTTTATGTCTGATTTGACATCAGACATTGCATATCAACTGAAAATTGATTGTTCTATGTATTTATTATTGTATATATTTATTTTTAACTACTAGAACTGAAGTTATATTAGTGAAGTACGGTCAAAGGACTCTATTCCTATTAAGAAGCACTAATTTATGCAATTTTGCCGAAAATTTGTTCGCAAACAAATTGCAAATTAAAAATAAATAACTTTAAAATTGAATACGTGGTGAAGAAATGGTTGTTTACCCAACAATGTATAAATCAAAGGGTATTGAAGCTAAAACTCGAGAATAATAATAATAAAATTTCTATAAAATAAATAGAAAATAAGACTTGCGGGATTAAGCTGTCTGTGATAATATTACGCACTGTATTCTTACGTAGTTTTCAGATTATGAGATGTGAATGAAACCGATGAACCATGAATTTCATACAATCATCTAAATAATAAAATTTCATTTCATAGTAGGAAACACGGAACTGGAAGAAAAAGAGAACAGAACGATGAATAAGAATGTTAAAAAGAAACTTGCAGTTTCATTACCCATTTATAAGATCGGGCAAATCTGGCGCGATTAGCATGTAAACTATAAAACCCCATTTTCATACATGTATTCCCGCAGTTGCAACCAAGACGCTAATGAATCTACGAACTATAGCTATGTGTTCAATATCTCAATCGAGAATCAAATGAAAGATAGCTTCCACCGTAATTTCAAAATTAGAGTTCTGTACTGCACTTCAATAAGCTTTTTTAAATTAAGCCTTTGTTTAAGACCTGTTACAATTAATTTTCCAAAACTTGAAAATAAACTTTGTAATTGTATAAATGTCAGTACCTAGCTGAAAGTAACTATTTTCTCCAGAATAGGGCAGTGAGTAATAAACATCGATTATAAACAGATTGAAGTGAACTATCTCAAAAGAAAAATCTCATCAAATGTGAGATTTTTCTTTTCCGTTTTTGTTTACTCCAACCTTATTTCAAATGGCGCTAACACGTCAATTCGCACACCTCATAGCAATTTCGAAATACCGTCATTCGAAAGGTTCAAAAACTTTGTAAACTTGCAGTAGTGAATTGAACAAACATCTAAAAATAAGATTATTTATTTGAAATCAACATATTTTGAATATATTTCAGTAATGAGTAAAAATCTATTTATTTCCAGAGCAAAATGTGCCAAAATAGTAAAGAAAAAATATTTGCATTAATTTAAAATGTCACTGAAAAAGAGTATGTACTATTTTTACCACTCTGCTTCCATACGCGGAGGGTTTTATTCAGCGCGGAAGCCACGAGACTTGAGAGAATGAACCATATCGTGTGATTCTTACTTGTTCTCAAAGAGGTGAAGGAAGCGCAATCTAGAAATAAAGGCATAATCAATGTATTCAGTACAGCACACTGAAATGGTATTATTAGTATATTGATGTGTCGTCGTTTACAGGATATATGGATAACGTGGGTTCATGCTGATTAAAATAAAATAAAACAAATTTCTATCGATTTTAACATTATGTATTACCTTGGAAAAGTGGAGAGTCTAACTGATTTACAAGAAACAAATCATTTTCAATCATGTCAAGAATACGTGTTGGTCGGTGTTATTTGACAACTCGTACAAGTTAACAAATTCGCAATGCTAAACACACAAATAAATTCAATCAATAAAATTTTGATTGCGTCAGGTAGCAGCTTCTCTGCTCCAGAAGGAAACCGACTACGCCACAACAGACGTGTCATTACATTCGGCAAACTGACGAAAGTGTGTACTTTGCGCACGGCAGTGGGAACGTCTACCGCTTTATTTCGCCGCGTGTTGTAAGAAGTCTGATTCGGGGGGGAGGGGCGGGGGTTGGGCGCGATGCGGGGTGGTGAGGAGAGGCCCGCCGGGCAGCGTGGTGTGACGTCCCACGGGCGATGTAATAACTGCACTTCGTCATCATGAAATATTCAGGCGCGATCCCACGCTACCGCTGCGAGAATGCGGATGACTGCTTTCATAAATACACACACGCCTGGTTTTCCTTCGGCGCCAGGAGTCAGGGGTAACTGCTCAACCGTATTTGATTCCTAGCTTCTTTTCACATGCTGTTTTTGTAGTCGTATATTTTGTTCGAAAATGGAAAAAGCTGAGTAATCTCAAGGATTTCCAAGCATACTTTGAGAAATTATTGATATTTTAATAACTAAAGTTGATGGTATATCTGTGTATAGATGATGATCATTCTTCTGCATAGCGTCAAATATTACAAAATTAATAAAATAAAAATTAAATAACACTATATTAATGAGCAGCAATTGCAGATCTTCGTAAGCTATTTCCTTAATGCCTAACGATGAGTAATGATTATTTAAACTAATTCATTTATTAATAAAAGAATTTGCAAGATTTCTCTATTTACGTCTCATTTCCTTAACGTGTTGAGCAATCGTCCTAGGCAATTTACGACTCGAGAATACCGTTTTCGTTCCGAGACGATCGCCGTCACAGCATCTGCTCTTGCTCCACCTTGTTGACATTCCGATCGACCATTCCTTAAGTCGAGCTGACCGATATGGCACTTTCTTGGTGGAACGGTACCGTTCCAGATAGATGGGCATGATACGAAGTCTCTCGAAGCCCTGCGCGTGACCTCTCAGCAATGTGATCTCCGCCCAAATATCGTAGTTGCGGCTCTCCCACGCAACGAATGCGGCACGAGATGTTTCGCAAAATGGGGCTCATACGGTGGGCGACCTTGCGCCTTCGGAGAGCGTGTGGGGTCTCACGTGTGGTCCGGGTTAGGAACAGCGCCCTCGAGGCAGGGCGGCGGCCAAGATGAGCGATTCCTCGCCCGCATAGCGGAACATCGAAAGGGAAAGCCAATAAGTACAGACGGGTGACACAGATGTGGATATGCTGCATAACGCAAACGTTCTGGAATTGGCTCAAATTTATTACAGTTGTTTCTTCATGTCAACAAGAGACTACCGGCTACATTCAGTCAGCGACAACATCGTTACCTGTGCTTCAGCACTAACCTGGGTCCTAGAGATCGAGGTGATGGATCGAATTTACACTGGATCTAATTCAATCAGTGCCAGGAGGTAGTCGGGAGGCTGCTCTTTTGGATAATTTTCTGTGATTTATCCGCTCTATTCATAGTGAATGCCGGAGTTAACTCTAGTATACTAAGTATTCTAACAAGCGGTCCCTAGATCACGCGCGTTGTGTCCTTTCTAATCCATGTACTTTTCTCCCCCTTACACACATACACACATTTTTACATCCACTACAGAAGCAAGGAAGAAAACAAACCGCAAGCCGTTGTGTAAATTTCAATTTCCAGCGAAAGGAGGGGGAGAAGAATAACCACCATTACTTGAAATACACTACATTTACGGATTTAATATCCTAAATAGTTGACGCGCACGGAATCAGTTTTCCTTCATTTACTCCCCAAGTTCCAGACTGCGTCACAGGTATTTATTAATTAACCGCTGCACATGTCACATGATCGTGTTCTGAATGGTGCCTCTCCGCAACCCTAACGAAATCGTGAGTACACCTGAACAGCATTGGGGTTTCCCTCTCTCACAAACTCCACTGCTGCCTTCAATTTTCTCTCTCTCTCTCCCTTTCTCTCCGTCTCTCTCCCTCCCTCTCCCTCCCTCTCTCTCCCTCTCCCTCCCTCACCCTCCCTCTCTCTCCTTCTCTCTCCCTCTCTCTCCCTCTCTCCCTCTCTCTCCCCCTCTCTTTCCCTCCCTCTCCCTCTTTCCCCCTCTCTCTCCCACCATCTCCCTCTCTCCCCCTCTCTCTCCCGCTCTCTCACTCTCTCTCCCTCTCTCACCCCCTCTCTCCCTCTCCCTCTCTCTCCCTCTCTCTCCCTCTTTCCCCCTCTCTCTCCCTCTCTCTTTTTTTAATGAAATACGAACCTTTAGTGAAAGCAAATAACGCAAATGGAAAAGCTATGGAAGTTTTCTTTGCCGCTTTACTTCTTTATCGGATAACAATTTTTTCCCTATGAGACCTTGTGGGAGGATGCAATTTTGAATATCGAGAAGAATTATTACAAAGTATTGTCCCAAATGCTTCTGCAAACCAACGCTCTTTTACTGCTTGCTATTTCAGTCTGAGTGTTTCGTGAGATTAGTACGAGAATTTTATTTTAATAAAGAAGATTAGAGCAAAACTATTTCAATGCGCGAACTGTCATTAACTAGCTTAAGTAAATACGCTTGATACCTTTTCATATGTTCGTTTCTCCCCTTTTAAATATTTCTTCCCTAATTTCCCTAATTCGTGTATATAAAATGTGTTTATTTATTATTTTTCTCGGTTCTTTGTTTTCGATTGTTCTTCGCTTACAGTTTGAGTACGACTATCCTATATCCATCGCTATCACAGTAAGAATGAAAGCAAATAGACGATGTCAAATTTAGTGCGGTAATAATTACAATAATTTTAAACCTTGTAAAATAGATATCTCTTGATTTGAAGAAGAGATCGTGTTATATTCTATTTATGTACTGTGCTTGACTGTGGTTAAGGTCTTACTGAACATTCGCTTGTTTCGACATGCCATATTTCTCTTCTGGGTCTTTTAATCTCTGTTGACTTCAAAGGCAATCTAGAGGCGTAGTCTCAGTGCATGTTCTGCAATATGTATTCACGTCTCCATTCCGGAACGGCGAAACATCTTCAGACTTCATGACAAATCGTGCATCGGTTAATTCCAACAACATCTAGCTACCTGTGGAATACATTTAATCTAAATGAGAAATATCTATTTTGCGACATTCTGAAAATCGCTTTGAGGTGCACATTCCAAATACTTTAGCAATTATATATATATATATATATTATATATATATATATATATATATATATATATATATAATAATATTATTATTTATAATGGGGTAATAAATGATTACTCAAAATAAAGATTACAACATACAGAAATAAGGCACATCAACAGTTTTACTTAAAGGGTATTAATTGTATAGGAAGTGAGAGACTATGTCACAAGTGAATGCGTCTTGATATTAATCAAGACGGAATGAAATTTCACCCTTGCGTTCATTCCTTTACACAATTCCAACAATCGTTTATCCTATTCAACTGTTCACTTTCATAAACATTTTATCTTCTCACAGGATCTCCTCTGAAATGACGAGCTGCCGACGTAATGCGACGTCCTGACAACGTGAGTACGATACTTTTCTCACGTGATGGCGAGATCCGCTTGGCAGCTTGCGAAATGGCTCTTTACAGCGTCCCTTGGCCTCTTACTCGGCTGCCGACTCGAATAAAACCTGGCGTATGTTTTGCTAGCGTGCTATCCGATTTGTATGCCTTCTTCGAAGTCACTAGTGCACCCGCAGCTTTAACTACTGCCCGGTGCCATGTTCCATTCCATTACAACCCCGGCAAAACGTGAACGACTATTCCTTCACATCCGCTCCTGCCACTTCGTCGTCTGTAAGCTCACACTGTAGGCATTCACCACTGTCGTCTTACCATCGTTATTATAATGTCAGGTACGTAAAGGTCTGTTTTCATCACTTCTTTTCACTGTATTTGCCCACTGACGTAAATGTCACAACTGTCATTCCTGAGCTAATAAATAAACAGTCGTATCCCATTGTCTTCTGTCAAGCGTTTTAGCATTCAATATCATCATAATTATCACTGCCAGTACTGCCACCTATACCAACCATTACAAACATTACCAATCATCACTCAATCGCCCACATCCTCCAACTCAATAAGTTAAATTCCTATCACGATCTTTGCTATCATTATCACATCTTAACGGAATCTAAATGTAGCAAACATCGTATCGTTATAATGACAAGTTAATTTATCAATAATCCAATCTTTACTCTCACCACTCTTTTGCACTCATATCTCTCCTGATACCACTATCTCTACAACCTCAACTATGATACAAGGCGATTATCATACTACATCTCCTACTTCAATCAAATTCAACTAACATCACCTACACCTATCATAAACGGTAAATTAAACAACAGCAAAGCTGCAGCACCGCCGCCTCATCAGCCTGCCCGTTACCCTCATTCCTTCCCCCCCACTAGCACTGCCTCCGCCTCCATCTCGCTAATGTGAGAGAGTCTGAGCATAGAAAACAAAAAGCTGTTCGAGAGATAGACCGCACTCCTTTTGCATAACAATTTCACAGCGCCTGGAAAGTTCTGCGCGCGCGCGCGACCGCCCTCGCGTCCACCGACGCACAGCGGCCTTGGTGCTCTTTCCCCCGGGGAAGGGGGGAAGCTAGGTGGCGGGGCCCCCGCGTGAAACTTGAATTTCGACTGCGTAGGTCGGGCTTGTCGTGGTAGATGTGAGCGCCGATTCGTTACACCTCGCGTCCTACTTCGCGGCACAGTGCACTGCGATGAATCGGCCGCAGATGCGCAGTGACAACATCGTTGCGTCTGTATATCATTGTTAGACTTGTAAACCGTTGATCGGGAGATCTTAGATGTCGCGATCTGGTAGTGGCTGATTTTCGACACCACTCTGTAGCTGGGTCGAATACCACCAGACATTGGAGGACAATTCTTGTCTCGGGCTGATCTGATCGGTAAATACTTGGCTGTCGGAGAGACGCCACGTCCTGGACACAAGTGCAAACGTTTCGTTAGCTATTCGGCTATATTGTTTAGGGCGAAATGCCTCAGGAAGGTCGCAGAATGGCGGACAAAACGTTGGCACCTGTGCCTAGGACACGGCATCTCCCGGACCGGCAAGTAGCTACCGACTCCGGCAGCTGAAGTCTACTCTATGATCGGCCTACGCTACATTTTCTGTGGTTTCTGCAATCAATGCCAGGTTAGCGTGTCCAAGTTCTCGGGTTTATTTCAAATCAAAGCCGTGATTTTGTAGGGGTAAAAAAATCCTTCTTTCGGAGAAGTAGTACCATGACTGTACCATGTTGTAGATTTTCTGTATGTAAAAGATCCTCAAGCCTAAAATATGCCTCTGAGCTAAATTCAAATCGCCTGTTTCGTCACCCTAGACCCCCTTTCTCCGTCACACAACGCCTTTCTCCGTTAGTTGGCATAATCTAATCGAATTATGTAACAAGCGTCAAATTACTGTTTATTACAATTGCTTCCACAAGAGTATTTTTTATAACTAGGGCTTTTCGACATTTCCAATTGGTGTAATACAGATGGGTGAGAAAAATGGTTGAATGATGTATTAGGCATAAACGTAAAGTTTCTAGAACTCGTATTTTTAAAATTCGGCTCAAGCACGTCACGGATCGAACGGAAAATCACCCTTCCGAAAAACATTGATTTACCAGCCTCGATAATACGTTTGCAAAATTATTCTCGTAAAACATATTATATGCAAAATTTGAGAACTACCAAACGGGTATTGTAATTAAATGTTACGAATGTTATTGTGGCGAACCAATAAGGTATTCTAATTAAATGTTAAGACACGAATATCGTTCATTGTTTCATCCACTTTACAAAAAATGCAATTTTCTATAATTTTCGTTTAAATGCAACTAGCTAGACCCTGGGACCATTAAGCATTTTGTAAACCTTTTTCTAAAGTATAAGTAGCTTCATAATGGATCCAAAATTCAAGCCAAATACTGGTTGTAATTTGAAGCATTGTACGGAGTCATGACAGCCCTATTAACGGGGCAGTGTATTTTTGTTTAGTTTTCTACTTCCTACTTATCTCTGACCACCCGTATTGTGCTACGGAGTAGATGTCACTAGAAGAATTTCGTCTTCACTTAATACATCGTTCCACTGGACCTCCGCATGTTTCCGTACATGTTTTCCTATGCATTCCCCGCGCTTTTTCCCCGCGTGGTTCATCGCATGTTCATAGCATGTTCTTTACCATTTGCACTACATACTAGAATGTCCAAATAGTCTCCTTTTCAGGCCGTTTTATACAACACAGCTTGTGAACAGCAACTTAGCTTATTTCCAACAAAAGAAACTTGTTTACAGGACATGTCGTTTCCCAGTAAAGAACCATGGTAAAGTGTGTTGCAGCGTAATGTGTTTTGTGAATTGCTTGTGTGCCAGATAAAATAAATATGCCAGAGTCTGAGAACTATATTTTTCGTCTCTAATATGTTTGATGCATTCTGGGAGAGGATGGTAATTCCTTACCCAGTAGTAACACACGTGCTTTGGTGTTAATAGTTTCTTACAAAAGGGAATAATACGTCAGCTTTCCTTAGCGTATTATGTATAAAGATAGACATTACATTTATCTTTTCATTCTGATGACATTCAATAATGTCATTTATGTTGAGAGCAGTTAGTAGTAGGCCTTGGATGTTTAGAACAGGGTAGTGTGAATAAAATGTAAGCAAATAATTTGACTGATAATGTTAAGCAACTGCTTTGTTTTGGATGAAAAAATAAGGAAAGATAATACTTATTAATATTTTCTAGTACCAACTACATTTTCAAGCAACACATTTACAAAACAACATTTTCCAGCAAATGCTTGTAAAGGTTTGAATAAAGACTAGTTAAATCTTTCTTTTTGAACAAAATGCTGTTCGCTGTTTCATTTTTCTAATGTACCAGCCAGTGTCTTCGCATTATTGAAGTGTTGTGATTTATTGAAAACTAATTGCTGTTTTATGCATATTCGATCTCGCAAACGTTACTCCAGCGAATGGAATGTGCTGAAAGTAACTGTTATATGGATAATCAAGGAAATGTGCGTGAGTAGCTACTGATATCCTAGGTAAGTCACGCATTGTAAAAGGTGG
>BOPP01000012.1:9219763-9238904 GCA_017312745.1 Gryllus bimaculatus
GCTGTCCATATATGGAATCTAGTGGCACAGCTGGCCACAGCGTTCAGTATTTCCAGTAGCTGCATTTTCGCAGTATCCCTTGCGATAGGATTGGTGTAGATAATAATATATGCAATAAGAGCATGTTTTTAACGCCACTTTTGTCTTAGTAACTACACCGTTTGTATCTGCATCACATTGCAACTCTACACTCTACATTAAAGCTCCATTCTGCTCTCATTATCTATAAAGTCATTTTACGCCCGTTACTCACGAACGCTTGTCCAGTCTGATGTAACGCTGCCCCTACAACAATTAACAAAATTCAAATATTTCAGAGTAAGGTTCACAAAATTGTTGTTAACCCCTTGGTATATAAGCAACGCATATCTCCCCAAAGACTTAGCCATAGAACCCGTTCTAACATATATCAGCAAATTTTCTCATACATTCTTTCAAAATCTACCCTCAATGAACGGTGCATCTCGTTTCAATCTAGGTAAAGAGCATCTCATAGAACCTCGTCTACATAACCGATTCCCCTTTCACATCTTCTTCCGAAATTTGGCTGATATTATAAAATGAAATAAATATTTCTTCCATTAACTGTCAACAATATGACACTTCACCACTTCAATACTCGCACTGCTTTATTCTTATGTTTAAAGAGAGGTCGCCTTACCCACCCCCTTCGCATTCTTTCCGTCTGAAAATACTCGCCCCTAACAACTGAAAAGCCATATGGCTGAGCGATGTATAATCACCTCATTCAGCAATAACTAAAAGAAACATTGCAACTCACCGAAAGAAGACAAAAAAGAGACCTTGAGAACACCGTGGAAGGGCGGGGAGAGGCATGTCGGATCCGGTGAAGACCACGTGAAGAAGGGCGGGACAGGGTTAGGAGGGAAAGAGTGGTGCTGGACAAGTGGAGGGAGACTGACGGGTCGGGTAGGGGAGGGAGGGTGAGGATATACCACACATAATATTCATCACTTTTACTGTATAATAGATGATTACGATTAACTCTAGAAACGATAAATTACCGCAGCTTCGAAAAATGAATATACGCTGTAATCTGGTACTCCAAAACTTTTGAATAAAATAATAGAATATAAGGTCAATTAATGTTTATTTAAAATAACAAGTAATTCAGTTTCACTGGTAGTGAATTGATTTTGCATGAAAAACACCTATCTAATCCATGTTCGTCAGAGATGGGATTGTTGGATTTGAAACATTCATTTTTGCATGGGTGTGTGTTTTTTGACCTTGGGATTATACTCTACCACAATCATTCAATTATTTCCACTTTGCTCGAACGCTGATTTATACTTATGTCAGAATTCACAATGAAGAATATCAATACATTCTTTACGGTAAAGAACAAAATAAGAGATTTTGTTTTCAGGGACTGGTGGCCACAGGGAGGGGGGAACTACGTGCAGACAATTATACCTTATACGTAATACCACATGTATACAATACGTTACCCACATGCATTGAGGGATATTTCGTTATTCCAACTTACCTCTATTTATACGAAGCGCAATACAAGTACAAATACGTGCTATAGACAACCCCCAACCTTGAAGGTGAATACACAACATTTTGCCCTTGACACATGTTATTTGCGAAATCTGCCAACGAAAAGTAAAATACTGGAGGTAGAACTGTTTTTCCTGTATCCTGCAACATCCAGGATGTATGATCGGAATCACATAAAAATCGGATCCAAAAGTGATTAAATTTACATAGCGGTGACGTGCAAGTTGACCTTGCAGTGCCATTCTTTGTGTGACAGATCAGGTCAATGTTACGCGACACTCAGTCGGGGAAGCAACCCCTTCATCTAGGAGGTATTAGAGGTCCTGATACTGCCCTTCACCCAAGCAGATCCACATGCCATATTTCAGCAGAACAATGCCCGACAGCATGTGGTAAGGTATGTGCAAGCTTTCTGCAAAGAACGACGGGTACAACTTATTCCCTGGCCTTGAGTGCATTATTTTTCTCCTGACATGTCACCCCTCGAACATATCTGTGATATGATCGGACGGCTACTTGTTCTTTCCGTTTCTCCTGCAGCCACTGACGATACTTTGTGGTCACGCGTGTAAACCGCGTAGCAGTGTGTTCTTTAGCAGCCTATCCTTCCTCTCTTTTAATCCATGCAACGACGTCTAGAGACTGCTGGCAGCACGTGGCGGCTGCACACCGTACTAAATATGCAAGGTCAAAATACAGATAAAGTTCTGCAATTCTAAACATTTGTCTTCTTCTTCTGCCACTTCATGGAGTTAGGCCTTAAGACCTGTTTCCACATCAAGAGAGTGAGTCTTTCCATCTTGTTAGTGGGCGGCTAACATTTCTTCTTCCTTAAGGATTGTACTGATATTTGTATGTTGTGATAATCCTGATCTGTAAATTAAATTTTAATTGTAATACTATGTCTGCTTCGTGGTGTTTCAAGAATCACAAACACTAGTATATATGCAGTTTTCAAGCGGGTATTAGGCTCTTGAGTCGCAGCTGTATCTTACTCGAACGCCACCCTTTGCTTGCGGAGATCCCGAGCTGCCAACACCATTACTTGCATTTTTACGGACTTACCCTCTTTACCACTACCAGCTCATTGCTAACGCCTCGTCCTCCATATCTTCCTTTAATATCCTTCTCATTATATAGAGCGTCAAGAAAGTCTTCTCTCACCTTGCTGGTGAGAGAGTTTGCAACAGAAATTATGTTGGTATCACGTCGAAAACGGAAATTGCCAGTACGAGCTGCAGCTCAAAAACGTAAATGCGCTGCAGCTCGAAAACTAAATTGCATACTCACCACAATCATATAAGCTGAAAGTGTTACCCTCTTCTGTTGTTTCACAGTGATCTGGTCCCTACCAACATAAATGACATTTTTTAAATGGATACCCTTATTCGGCTCGGTGGAGAGAGACTTTCCTGGCGCACTGTAGCACCCTGCCTAAAAACCACTACCCATTTCCAACCGCTTCACATACTTACTTCGGCGAATCCATTTCCAGCTACAGTGCATCAGAAAAGTTTCTCCGCAGTGACACCTTGCTGGTGAAAGTACTATACCAACAGAAATTATGTTGGTAGTACGAGCTGCTGCTTCTAACAAACAAAAAAAACGTAAATTCGGTAATCACCACAATCATGCGCGCGGTGATGGTGAAACGGTTTGCGTACCGGACTGTTGTACCCATTTTGGTGGGAACCCGATCGAAGCCGTGGATTTTTAACGGCAAAAAAGCCTTCGTACGCGAGGGGAAGTAAAGCCGGCGGCCCCATGTTAGTAGATTTACTTGCATGTGAAAGTTCCTCAACCCTAAATGACGCCTCTGTGCTAAATTGAAATCGCCTGTTTCTCGCCCAGAATTACCTCATTTCTCTGCTAGTTGGTGAAAGGAGGAGCTTGGCGTGGAATTTGCGTGGTCAGACGGAAGAGCAGGCCTCATGGCCTAAGTCTCGCCACGTAAAATAAGGCAATTCAATTCAATCACAACCGATACTGAAAGTGTTGTTCCCTTCACTTGTTTCCAAGTGATCTGGTTGCCACCAACATGAACGCAATTTATACTAGAAGATCATGACTCGGCTCGGTGCGGAGATACTTTCCTGGCACTCGTTATAACCCAACCTTCTTCGAAATAGCGAAGCCACTACGTGCGCCTAGAAACAAGCGCCGCCCGCCCGCAGTTAGATCTTGTGGACTCGCCGCTCCGGCGCTCTCGACGTCGTAAAGCGATCAGCCCTCAAGGCCTGCGGCTACTGGATCGCAGAGGCGGAGGCGGAGGCAGACGCGCTCGCCATGCAGATTGTGATGCGATGAATACGAGCGTGCATGCGATTCTTAGGAAACCCGATGATGCGGAGAAGTAAGAGGTAATAACAAGCCTCGCGTGAAGTATATTATTGGCTTGTTTCTTGAGAATTTATTTCGGAGGCGCTTGCGTAAACGAGAAAATAGTGGTGGAGAAGAGGGTTGGGAGGCTACGACATGGGCTGAAGAGGCTGGGAGGCTACGGTACTGGGCTGAAGAGGAAGTTTCAAATTTAGGGGATTCAAGGTCAAGGGATTTTTTTGTCAACCACAATGCCTCTCAGTTCCAATCTGGGTTATGTCAAGTCAATGACTATCGGGTCTTTCCTGAACGACAGTGGGGCCGAACGTTGTAATGTCCACATTACTTCCATCTAGGGCCAAGTTTATTACTATACGCATGGGTCTGCGGGTATTTGGGGGTTCTGTGTGAGTTTGGTTACTTTTGCTACTAGTAAAATAGTATATGGAAGAAAAGTATTGCAAACACCTCAACAATAGGGTTTCTAAGTTTTCATTGAATTCGTGTTCAAGATACTTTGGGTCCTTAACTTCACACATAAGACAATATAGTGTTCGAAAGCAAGAACTGAAAGAGCTGAGGATATAAACGAAAACACGAAAATCAGGATACTGTCTCTATTGATAGATGGATCGATGGATAGAAGTATGTGTCTCGCATAACTCGGTCAGAGTAGAATATTTGTAGCTCAAACATCGTTAACATCTCAGGAGTATATCTACTAAGAAGTAAGATATTTTGCACCGTTCCGGAGATCAAGATGTCTTGATTATGAAGGGAACATTACATGAAGACCCTGTGACATTTTCGTGTTTTTTTCGGGTGGCGGAATGGCTGTCTTTTATTATAATTTTGTGCTGGAATAGGAGAAATTGCGATTGGTAAAACTAGGGTATCTCTGATTTCCATTAAAACCTACAACATTTTGAAAATAATGGTGAAGTTCAAATTTATTTGCGAGTAAATCTTACCCTCCAAAATTGAAGCAAGAGTTTTTTTTCTCAATACAATTTATCCCTTAAGTTTAAATTTCACAGCACTCCTTTTTTTAAAATATTGAATATTTTTTTAATAATAACTAGTGGCAGTATGACGAAAATTTCTGAATGCTGCGCATTCCCACCATTTTTTAAGGAAATTGCGAATCTCAATTTTCTTTGAAACTGAGTTTAGTACGGTAGTGTTTAGAAGTGACTAGTGCAGGCGGAAGAGACTGAAAACACGCACACAGCATCTCAGTTGTCTTTAAATCACCGTATCGATTAATCATTTTATTTTTATTTTCTTCGTTCAATCTAAAACAATGGTTTGAGGATCAGTATTGAGTGATCTAACTATTAGCAATTACAACATTTTCTCTTTTTTCTCTGATACGCGCTAGTATTTTACTTTCTCGTATCCTTGCGGTCATTTACTTCGTTCCAGCTTCCGGCCGAAGCAAAACCGAGAAGTGGGGTCGATCGGAGATCGCCGCCGTCGCCGCTCGGAGGCACGTGCGCGGGAAGGAAACGGGCGCTTTTGCAAAGCGGCGCGGCGCGGCGCGGCGGCCACCCGCAGGGGGGCGTGGCCCATTAGCGGGCGCGTTCGGGAAGTCACCCGAGGCGGATGGAGAACGGGGCGGCGCTGGCGGAGCGCGGCGCGCTAACAGGCCGGTACAGCACGCAGGTTCAGGCGGCCGGCTAGCCAGTAGGTCATTTCACCCGCGGCGCCGCCTCCGAATAGAAAGCAAAGCAGGAGGAAGTAGAAGCGGTGGCGGAGGTGATTTCGGAAGTGGGGGATGAGGTGGAGCAGCGGGTGGAGACGGAATCGTGAAGGCAGGACGAGGTGGTGAGAGAGGTAGAGAATGACGAGGAAGGAAAGTGAGGAAGGGACAGGCGACGTAGGTTGTGAAGTGGTTGAAAGGGAGGAGGAGGAGGGCGGGACTACGTTTACTACGGCTTACAAGTGACAAGTTCAGGCGCAAGAGATTGTTAAATTACCCACACAGCGTCGACGTAGCCTTAAAATCACAGAAGTGCACTATATTGATTCATCTTTTTCTTCGTTGAATCTGAAAATCTCAAAATGATTTGAGTATCAGTTGAGTGTTCAAAGAATTAGTATTTTGTACTTGTTATGTTTCGGACGACGAGTAGGATGATAAGATGGAGGAGATAGAGAAGGCGGAGAAAAGACGGAGGTGGAGCGAATCAATGGATGGGGCTGATATTTTGAATCGCATTCGTAGCCGTTCTTTATATATTTCATCGTATCTAAACAGAGGTCGTCGATTGTTCAAAATAAATCGTTACCCCTACGAGTAGTGCAACAAGCACCAACAAATTACAGACTACCTTAGCAATGATTACGGTGATAATCCTCATTATCGCTGGTTAAAATGGCATTATTTATTCTCGGGGAGTTGAAAGTTTACACACGTAATATATCTTCGAAACATAAGCATTCCTTCAAATGTACAATGTTTCAAAACGTGATTCACCATACAAAGGATTAAAAACATTTATAAATGTTGTAGGAAAAGTTAGGAATTTTGATAAATTATATATAATATTATGCTCCTTGAAACAGAAGCATTCCAAGAAACGTACAATGTTTCAAAAAGCGGTTCATCTCACAGAGGATTAAAAACATTGATAAATTTGGAAGGAAAAGTAAGGAACTTCGGTAAATTAATGCAATATTCAAGTTGTTCGAACAAAGTAATGTAATGTTATTTTAAATTAGTATTTACTAGGCTGTCCGGGTGACGCCGCGTCCATGGCGAAGGTGCCGACGTTTCGGTCGCCATTTATTTTAAACGTTTTATTTTAAATTCATAACATACCCAACACAATATTTTAGAGATAATTTGAAATATTTTGATTTTAGGGATTTCAGTTAAATAATGGAATGTAAATTAGTCTTCGTAATGTTTTCAAATACATTATGACTTTTTCAAAGAAGCAGCAGGAGTTTCATGGGTTTTATGTTGCCGAGATATATAATACGACAACAGATAATTAAGAGGATCACCATAAATTGCTTTCTAGCCGAGGGATATGGTAATTCTGTTTCCATTGTTAGGTGCTCATCATGAAAATTTGCATGTATAACAAAACCTTTACGCAGCCGTCATATATCCTTGGGAGAACGTTCCTGTCTGCATCGCGGGCGTTTTGACGAGACAAGCAAGGTTCTCTGTTGCCTCAGTCCCCAATCACAGCTCACGCCCTTCCCCGCAAATTAATGCAATCGGTGAAATCTGCGGAAACGTCTGTTTCCCGCTCTTGAGGTGTCGAGATGGGGCTGCGCCTGTTGGCAGAAACGTAGTAAAAACGCTCGGAAATCGCGTCTTGCTCATCGCGATAGTCACGGTCGTTGCCCGTCTCTGCGACAGAGTGCAATTCAGAATTTCCCAAGTGGTTGTCTGCGAACCGCTGTTGGGTCACTGAACTGAAAGTTTGCAAATAAAAAAAAGTTATTAGCATATGGTAGCATAGCTTAGTTAATAGCTATATGTTCGCAGCTAATAGTATGTCATGTAATTCAATTATTGTAGTACTGTCGGGGAACCGCTATAGGTTCCCTGAACTGAAAGTTCGCAAACAGAAACTAGCTATTAGTTCTCTACGTTGAAAGCTAATACATTGTTAAGTACTTTGATTATTGTGGAACTAATTGAACCTGTGAGAACAATCCGCTTCGTGCATATTGTTGTTTTCAAGATTTATGTTGCATATTGAAACTCAGATTTGAAATCCTTGATCCTGAACTTTGTGTTATAGTATTACACGTCTTGTAGTGTGCAAGGGTTACCATTATATTTTCTATTTCTTGTTTAAAGCATTTTATAAGAAACCGAGGAGCTTAAACTCAAAATTCTATTAAATTGCACATAATATCAAATAGTCAATTTAATTTTACCTATATTTGCAGATTATACACATTTCGGTTGAACTGTCTTACGGAGTGTAGGTAACTAGGTATGAAAAAAATAACATAGGCTCAAAATGTATCATCGTAAAAATCACAAACTACAAAAACATAACTTTTAAATCTATGAAGAAAACTGAAAAACGTTTTCAGAATGAAAGTAGCTCTATAGAGAATCCAAACTTTGCATATTATGGACAATCTGTTTTTCAAAAGAGAGGAGGACCGCCCCCCACAATGTTCAAGGTCTTATTTTGAACTTATCATCAATAGATACAAACCTCAGTACCTATGAAAACCTCTTTTTAAGAGCTTTGAGGTCCATCGTTTTAGAATTATGTACCATAGTAACATATCCTTGAGGTTCCGTGTGGGTCTAGTGTTTCAATTTTATAAAATTTAACTTTTTTTCGCCTTCAATCAGTTTGATGCAGGCCTAGGAGTGGTTCTACATCCGGCAATAGCACATTTTTGGTTTTTGTAACGATAGTCTTAAAAAGGCTTGTTAAACAGTCTTGGCGCATATTGTAGAGAGAAGTATAATCCAATTTTTATTGTATGGGGAAATCGGGTTGTAGGAACCACTTAGATATTAGACTGAATGCATTTTTGCACTTTCTTTTTGTAATTAATTTCTTTATTAATTGTTAACAATATTCTGATAGTTAACAGTACGCTGGTCTAACAGCTGTCAATGTGAAAACACTCATGTAAGCCTTGCTGAAATTTCAAAATTTTACCACTTCTTTTGAATGTAATCAATTATTTTGTATTAAGAACAGTAACATTAAAATTTCAGCGCAATTACATCAAAATTCAAAAAGAATTTAAACTGCAAAACTTCATCAATGTGATGCACTGAGTATGAGAATTAATTCGGCACGCGTATGAGAATAGTTGGAATCACTCAATCACACATTTACATTTTTTAATCAAAATCGAAACTGTTTCACTGTTTTCGGATTTTTCCGATTTCCTTGCAATCTTATAAAACCATAGAGATATCGTGACTGGAGGTTGCACATTCTTTAAACTTCGCAATGAAAATCAGCAAAATATATTTCTTCGAAGATGTAGACTAGTAAATTTTCAAGAAGAAAAAATACTTTAAGTTATGTACAACAAAGAGATAATTTAGAAGTAGAAAGCATATGTTCGAGAAACGCACCTTTTATTCAAGAATGCAAAGGCCTGCGTGGTATCTAGGGTAAATACTGTGGAACTGAGAATATTTTAATGAGAACGGAGAAAGTGGTTAAATTGTTCCTAGAAAGAATACCCTGACATAAAATTTCGCAAATATGTGTTGGGCAAGTCTCCTTGATTCATGCTTTAGCGGGTATGACAAGGTCGTGGGCAAGGTAATTAACTCACTAGAGTTCGAGGACACTGCGTTCAGAGCAACTACCGCGTGATCTAAAAGTAAGGTTTGATGAAATAAGTCCTAGGTGCCGATACGCCAATTGATATCTCAAACCCATCACAGTATTATGCAGAAGTCAGTTGACCGTTTTCTCCCCAATGTGATATCAATTCCCATTTCCTCTACCAAAGAAATTTCAAAATTGCCATTTTATAGTTTATTGAACGTTTTGAGTCGAAAGATATTCTATGTCGTAATATAATTTTCTTGAGAGTGTAATAATTACATTAACTTCCTACGTTATGGTAACAAGATTAAACAAAGATTCCTGGTTGTTTAAAGACCTGTAAAAGAGACTAAAGTCACATAATTTAATACACACATAAGCAATAAATAACCGAATGATTTATTCAAAATTAACAGAAAACACAAACTGAAAAAAAGCAAACAATTCGCAATCTAGAAATTGAAAATAAAATGAACATGAAATAAAGTAATAAGAATTAAAGAATATAAACATAATTCAATTTCAGTTGTTAGAAAAAGCCAAGCAATTTTTTTTTCTGCCAACTAAACATGCTTTGTAATATTTCGAGCGCGTACTGTTCTTAGCTTTCCTCCTACAGATTACGCATGTATAGATACCCCTTTCCATACAAGGAGGGGAAAAGAGACCCTAGTCAGAGGAAGTTGCCTGTGGCTGCATGAGCGCCGGGAAATCTTTAAGAGTTTTTGCTGAGTGTTTCGTAATATCGTTTCCTATATTATTTCAGTAGAGTAGATACCTTTTGTGGCTCGCACACGCAACCAATCATTATAAATGAGGTTTCTAAAGAAGGATAATTTTACTGAGACGTGACGAATCGCACTTTAACTTTAAATTGATGAAGGGGTTGTTGAATAAAATCATATAAATATTCACGTCATATTCAAGTGGCAACATACGGCCATATTGTCAAAATCTATACAGTTAAGTAACTTCTAATGCTGCTTCTCTTATTTCTTTAAAGGTGAGGCGCACTTTATTTTGAAAAAAGCACTACTGCCTTAGCGATCTCACCTATCCAGACCGGCAATCTGATATTTTGGTGTGTGAAATAAAACCGATATTCTTCCAATATTCAAATTGAAATTAGAATGAATCTATAATGTAATATATCCCTTTTTATCATTTCAAACAGCGCATTGCAAAGCGACATTACCTTTATTTACAAAAATGGAGAAAACGTCAAACAAGATTCGTGACTTCGAAATGTTAATGCAACTTAACACAGCCCACGGATAAGAACGAAGAGCCTAGAGCAATAACAAGTCACGCCAGCCTGAGCAAGGGGGCTCCCGCCTCCCGCTATATTCAAATGTTAAATTTTCGATTTTGGTAAAATTGTGACTTGTTTATAGTAATGATAAGCTTGGGGCAGTAAGAAGATGAGACATAGATCGAAAAAAGTTGACATTGACATTTACGAAGGGAGAAAAACTTGTAAAGGTTGATATGGCTTATCTTATTACTGCACCAAGCCTTTAAATTCAAAAAGATCGCTTCAATAACCCAACGTAAGATTTTAAAAAATGTATGTAAAAGAAGTCAAATAATTTTATTTACAATTTTTCTGTGCAAAGTAACTGATGACTTTTTATTAATATGATTTTATGTTATACGTTTTGCGAATTTTAAACGATTTTTTCGAAATATTATACGATTTTATATTATACGTCTACTTTCACAGTACGAAACAAAAATTCTGTTCTCATTTGCCTTCTTGCAATCCAGAATTCAATGCCGTCATTATGAGACCTTCGGTCTCAAGTGTTTCGATTTGTTCCCAGCGCCCCCTCCTGTTTGGAGTTCCATCTCGCGATGTTTCGCGACCCGCTCGTTACGTCCGTGCCGGGCGAGCGCTGCGGGCGGAGTAATGTTAATAAACTGCTGGCGACGTGTGTTCTTGGGCGCGCGCCGCGGGCGCTTCGCCGGGCGATCAATTAGGCGGTAGCCGTGGGCGCAGGGAGGATCCGGGCCAAGGCAGCGCGGCGGCGGAGCACAGACGGCATCGCCCCCCTCCCCCATCCCCGCCCGCGCAGAGGCCGCATCTTCCCGCATCCTCTCTCCTCCCTTTTTCGCCCTCTCTCGCACCTGTTGCGGTGGCTCTGTGGCGACGTTGCGAGCTTGCCCCTGCGGTGTCGCTCACCGGGAGGACTTAGACGCGTGCGGTGTTTCCTTTCTCATTCTTGTGCCCTCGTCTTACCTTACACTCTTACACTTGCATGCACAACATTATTACATGTCGGAAGGACCAGTCGAGAGTGAAGTTGTCAGGAGGAGAATTCTAGCTGCGGCTGCTCTGATTGGTAGTTTTCCGTCGATCAATACCAGGTGAATGCCGGAGTAATCATTGACAAATATGCCACGGTCGGCGCGATATATTTCCTTCCTCTACCTTACTCTATCCTCACTGCTTACTTACAGACATGCTAAAATGTACTACTCTATCACACATGCCTGGAGACCGGTCGGCAGCTTAGAAGGTGTCCTGGGTGGGGGCGGTGCCTCACTGATGGGAGAAACCGGATTTTGAAAATCACCGCTAGCCAATGGGAGGTCGGCGCCGGATCTCGCCATCCAGCGGGAGAAGATCACCTCCCGAGAGGAAATGCCCTATATTTACGGGACTAATGACGTTATCCGTTTACTCGCCCGGGACTACTAACAATCATCGGCAGCGGTGTCCCGGGCGGTAACCCACTTTGGGGTGATACCTGGAGAGGAAATCCTGCATTTCGTTATGTAGTTCGATGCCGAATATGTTGATCCTGTGGGGAGAAACGCCTTACACCCGGCAAATGTCATGCGCTACACTGAAAGAACTAATGCTCTTATCAGTTGACGGGCCCGGAAACAGTAAATATTCAATCAGTCTTCTTTCGTTTACTCTTCGTCCGTGTTCACTTTTGTTTAATGTTCCTGATATTTGTGCTTATCATCTCTCCTTTCTTCTTTGCCTCCTCTGAATTCTCCTCCATCTTCGTAGTCTGCCGTTCCGATTTCGAGTCCTCGTTTTTTCTCACTCTTCTCACTTCACACCTTCATTTATTGACTCTATTTTCAAGCCATCTTATATTTTCTTCATAACTACATATTTTTCTGTATCCATTCTGCTTTTCAAACCTGAGCTACTTATTATTTCTCTTTCCTGTCATCCTTCTCCTAATTATGAAGATATTACTTAACGGTAGATGCTCTTTTATGTCATTCTCTTCTCTCTTCTTTCTTCTCATTCCCTTCTTAATCTCTTCCTAGTTTATCTTCACGATACTTTGATTATCTTTTTCCTCCTTCGATTGTTTACTCTTCTTCACCTTTGGACACTTCACTGTACACTGTTACGCCTATTTTAATATAATAATATATTATAATATATTTTCTTAATATTTCCTCTACCTTGAAGTTGTTTCCGCTTATAATTGTCCACTGTCGTTTTTGTAGATAGTCTTTTCTTTCGGTTCTCTTAATTTTATAGCTCGTTTTTTTTCAGTTCCCTGAAGATAATACATTTTCAGTTATATTTTTGCGGTCATTTTTTCGTAACATTTCCTCTCATTCCTACACATTTTTCTTTGCTTCTAATTCTGTCTGTTCACTAACATTTTTATTTTTATCTTCAAGTACTCTTCTTTGGATTCATTTTTTCCTTTTCTTCTTGCCAGGTGTTCTTCAAGATCGTGTTTTGCTGTTTTTATATCTGTCTCTTCCCCTCTATACAATGTAATGTCTCTGACCTTTGATTTTCGAATGATACTTCGTTTACCACACATTTCCTTCCAGTTCTTTATTTTACATAGAATTTTTAAATGTAGATTACACTGCCAGTAGTGAAAACGCGTAGAAACTTTTTAAATTTTTTCACTTCACAGAATTTCTGCTACAAATAGATGCACTTCTCATAACAAGAAAATGAAAAAAAAACTTTTTTATAGTACCAGACGGTTTATTTTTCGCAACTCCTGTCAGATAGCATTTCTGAACCTCGAAGTGTTAAGTACGTCATGTAATAACCGTAAACATATCACTATATTCCCGTAAAATTCTTTAAAATATTCATGTTTTTAGTGTTTGCTCGAGACGTTATTGAAATATGCCGAATCTCTCGTGTAAATAACAACTTTTGCAAAGAAACTGAATATCCTTGTATTGAAATATTGACACTTTAAGTCATCACACATTGTTATTAGGACAAATTGAGAAGTGATTTACCTTGAATTTTTTTATATGAGATTCGTTATTTTCTGGGTAACTTTCAAAATTGAAAGTTAAGATATAACTTCTAAATAAAGAGGACGTCTACAATATATGTGTTATCATCATAGTTTTAGTAAATTTTTGTTGATCAGTTACTTTTAACTATTACATTTAGTTTATTCTTCTGTACGATTAATTCATTTTGATTACTTTGACAATCCAATTCTTCATGAAGCCTGTCTCGGTTTAGAAGCAACGTTTAGTTTTCGCCAAAGCAGCAATAACTGGCGAGCTGGGAGTGCCGCGATCACAACACGCATAGATTGATTGGTTAGTGATGTGCATGTTATATCTCGGAGAAGGCGGAGTTCCTCTGAATCGTCTGATTCGGAGACATACTTAACGACACCTTGCGGAGTTTCTCACTCCAGGTATCTCCGCCATCAGGGCACTGCTCCTGTCAGGATAAGCTCTAAAATCCCGACTGGCCAGCTGGTCTTTGGAAACGTGCGGTAGTGTACTGCATGTAAGTATAAATGGGTGTAAGTAAAGGAAGAGAAGGGAACAAAGAAGATCCAGAAACAATCGCGCACGGTCCGTGGCTTGTTTGTTAGGATATTTCTCCGAGTTCGCCAGATATTGATCGTAGAAACCATGGGAAACCCGAGAAACGAATAGTAGCAGCCGTCCGTTAGAATTCTCTCGTGTGGTAGAAATCTGACGGGATTGGAACCCGAAGATCTTCCGGTGAGATACACTACAATGGCAACCGTTGTTTCCTTCGGCCATCTCAGGCGGTATATCGCCCATCTGCTTTAATCCAATGTTTTACGATTACGCACATTTATGTTCGAGGATATTCAAAGGTCAACACGAACTCATTCTTGAATGCAGAGGATGTTGGAAGAAAGAGAGTAGTGGTAGAGGAAAGAAGTGGGAATCAGGAAAAGGGAGAGCTGGTGGAATATGTCGTGAAGGAAATAAGGAGGGAGAAGGAAGGGTAGGTAGAAACAACAATAGCTAAGGAGCAGGTAGACGGAAGGTGATATGAAATTTCACAATATTTTCAAAATTATTATTGAATTGATAGAAACACACTTGTAGATTGCATTAAGATCTTCATTAAGTTCAGGATTCCTTAATGGGCATTAACGTTTAGTTTACTATTTTCAACTTACTTCTCTTAGGGTAAATTTATTACGATTAGCGTGACAAGCCAATTCATCACGGATCTCATCTCCGCAAGTCCTCGTGAAGCGCGCGCGTATCTCCCTACCGCCGGCAATTAACATGAGCGTTTTCGCCACTGCGGCGGCGGCAGAGCAGAGCAAGCTCGTCGGATCGCATCTCGCATCGCTCGTGACCGAGCAACCGCTTAATTGCTCCGCGGAGTCTTGCGACACTTGACTGCAGCACATCGAAGCACCGGCGCGTCACAAAAAAAAATAAAAATAAAAAAAAAAAAACGGCACGGCGCGCGCAGCGCTCTTGCGCGCAGCGGGGCGTGAGACGGGTGGGGCGTGCGGCGTGGAGGAGAAAGAGGCCCCTGGCCGGCAGGGCAGCCAACGCCGTCCGCCTCGACCTGCCCCTTCTGGAGGGCCCTCCGACGCCCCGGCAGTACGCTCCATTCAGGCGAGTGGTGGAGTACGCTGGGCGCTTGGGCAAGCCCTGGAGGCGTCGCTGGCAGTGGGGTGAGGACCGCAATACGTGGCGGAAATTGAAATGAAATGAAATGATTAGGTTTTTACCTAACTTAAACAGAAAGGAACTCTTCGGCGTACGAATGAAATGTTGGAAAATGAGTTGACGATAGGAAAAGAACTTGGCATATTGACATGAGTGCGCCAGATATATTTTTGTACGAGTTGTGAAATATATATTTTTTGTCTGAATTCGTGGAAAACCTATATGTACGAATATATTCTCAATATCCGGTCTGGCGGCGATGTGTGAGCATTGATTCATGTCTCCCCAGTGTTTTTGTTTACTTTGTAGGTCTCAGTTATTTTATATGGCCATGACTTCTTTTACCGTACGCGTACGGCGAAGTCTTATTTCAGTTTCCAAGCAATAGACAGAGAAGTTGATTACTAGTTTCAACGCGTGGGTACTTAAAAGGTTATATCTTATCCACAGTGTGTGTTTCACATTGTGTATCATGTAATCCAGAAGGGTAGCAACCTACAAAACGTCTTGAAAAAAAGTAAAACGAAAAAGCACAATCGTGCTAAATGGTAATCTTTTTAAATAGTTACCTTACGATTTTAAGTAATTGTATTGTTAATTTTTTTTTATTTTAGCAACAAATCTATTTTGAGCGACATACAAAATACGTTTCACACAATTCCTAAGCACACTATGTGAGCATTAAAATTGATGCCAAGTTTGAGAGAGCATAGCCCCACTGAGTCAACAGGTGGTCTGTCTCCCTCTCTCTCTCACACACACAAACACACACACCTCGAACTGCTGGCGAGGCTGATAGCAAATTCTTATTTGATTCGTCGCGCCTGAGTCGGAGACTGAAGCCAATGCAGAGTCCAGTTGAGTCAAGATCGGTGGAAATGTCAAGGCGGCGAGCTTCACTCTGAAGGGATTATACGGGTTGCACTCTGCAAGATTTTTCGACACGAGCGCGAAATAATATCCGGAATGAGGATGCATCTTACGAGGCACGCCAAGCAAGGCATCGCTACTCGCCTGATTTGTTTTCTGCTCGCTTATTCTGAGAAGGATTTCGTGTCACTTCAAATTTGCGACCCGAGATTCGGTCATCATCATTCCCTTCTTCTTACGCAAGAGAATCGTTCCGCCGAATCCGCATCGCAACGGGGAGAATCCACACTCTCCACGAATCCATTTGGGCCTGTTGAGATGATGATAATCGAAAACAGCTCTCGGCTCTTAGATTCGGCTGAAGTCTTGGCCCTCCAGTGGATTCCAAGGCTGGCTACCCACTCGGCGGCGTGGGGCTGTCGAAGAGTTTTGGTGTTGAACACGCTGCATTTGCAAATCAAAGGAACAGGGGCCCTGAGGACACAATGCGGATGGGGTGGAGTGCGTGCGCGTCAGGCACAATGCCCCGAGGCTCGGGGTGCACCCGGGGGGAGGGGGAGGAGAAGAAGGGGGAGAAGACGGAGAAGGCGGCTTCAAGGAGAGAACGACTGCCATGAGGCTGCGCGTGTCATTAGGAGGCCTGCCAGGGTGGGGGGAACCGTGGTTGTGGGGCGTGCAACAGTCCGTGCAGGTGGGCGGTTTCAGGGTCTTTGGGGGCTGGTGGGAATCTTCTAGATCACACCGTCCCATTCTTTTGATCTTGCAACATTTGTGCAACATTTAACAATAGTGTTTATGTATTATTATGTAATACTGAAGTAAGTAAACTTCGGGCGTTGGTAATGAACAAATAATTCCATACAAAGAGTATTGGTCAGAGTAGGACGGTAGTTGAACTTAAATTATACTGCATTATTTTATCTCCATTTGTGTTAGATTAGATTTCGGAAATCATTTATATCATATTCCAATAATTCGTTTTTCAAATAAATCTTAGGAATTCCTCTGTGCTTATTACATTTAGAATGAACTTCATCAATAAAAGCAGTAGAACGTGGGCGGAAATGCCTGATCTACATGTGAATTATTCACCATCTGCAATCTATGAACGGCATAACATAACGTTACGTGGAGACAGGTGTCTTCACTATTATTTAAATGATGATTCAATCAGAATGGATTACAATTCCGTATTAAAAATTCATGTGCACCGTTATTCTAAAAAAAATATGAAAATAGTATCTTACTCCAATCATGATTGTCGACACATTTTGACGAAATCGCAGCATGATATTGAAAGTGTTTGAATGTATATGTGAAAATGGAAGTTTATTGAAGTATTATATATTACACTTCACAAGAAAAGGAAGAAGATGTAGTTTTTAGAATGATAATTCCTTGTATTGAACGGCATATTTAGTTTTCTCCACATTTTAAAAAGGTTAACATTTTTTGAATTTCACTTATTTATAAATATATTATTCATAGGGGGATGGTCTTCGATTTGTATAACTTGCTCTTATCTGGATTTTGAATACTGATTTCTATAATTTTTTAATTTTTTTTCATTGTTTATACTAACAGTTTTTATCAATGTATTCAGTAATTGAAGGAATTTCGTATTTAATATTATTGAATGCCGTTAAATTGGCAACATATTAACAAGAACGTATTGAATTGTTTATTTTGTAAAATGTGTTATAAACTGACAGTATGAAGTGATTTCATTTCGTGTAACATCAAACAGGAATTAAATCCTTTTTTTAGAGTTGCGTACCAGCGATGAATGTTAGCAGTAACATTTGCCACAGCGATCCCAGTTTTGAAAATTGGTAGAATGTTGATACAGGCTACTCCGTGTAAAAGCATTAAAGGAGAAATGTGATACAGACTCCCAATGCCGCTTCTCATGGTCAACTACTGAATCAGCAGTGACATCACATGCTTGGTATACGCATATTAAACATTGCGATAATCGGTTTATAGCTACATATCGCAGGATTATGTTTATTTTTGGCAAGATTGCTTTGCTTTCACTTTAACATTTTTCCTCATTTATCGGGAAACTCTGAAGTATCGTTGATGAAACCAGTAAAACAGAGCTCACACAATTAGCGAGTAATTTCACGGGGGATGGGCGAAGCAGATAAATCTGATTTGTGTTGGAATTAGTCTCAGCGAAGATGAAGATAGTTTGTGATACACAGCAAAAAACTCTCAGGCTACCTCCTGAAGCAATTATGTTCCAAAGAGTCTGAATGGAAATGATATTTTCAAATGAGGTTCTATTGTGTAGGTTTTGGTATAAGAGTAACGATTGTGAAATTATCCACAGTCGTGACGCTTTTGTACTTGAATTCAGCTTGTACAGAATTATAATATGATGAGAACAAGTGAAATTGTACTGAGAGTGAACTGATAAAATTGTTAGAACAACTAAAAATATAACGTTAACGTTATTACTTGTGTAAGCATTGTATCATACATACAGATACATACATTTATTAGAACTGCGAAATTGGGTATGACCCGGGTGGCAGTTATAATGGCTAATAATTGCAAAATTACAAACACCTTACATTTACATATAATAATGATAATAACAATAATAAATAACAATAATAATAATAATAATAATACAATAATAATAATAATAATAATAATTAATAATAATAATAATACCGTAACAATACAGTACAAGACGATAAGTAGCATTGAAAAGAGCATTGATCACGTTCACCGCACTTCACTTTCACTTCATACATTACTTTTTTTGCTTTGGATTCCTTTGAATTACACATTGACCCAGGCACTTCACAGGAACTTCACCGCACTACACAGCACATACTTATTTAATAAATTTTCTTTGTACGTTTTCTAAACTATTTAGCCTCGGCACACTCCCCCCTGGTAGAAGGAAAAGCTTTGTAATGTGCTGCGCGAGCGGTAAGTATGGCCGGTCCAACTCATCAATATGTTCTGATCAGTAGTTCACCGCTAAAAGGAAAAAACTTTCCCCGAAGATCTGAAATTTTGGTTCTCCTTGCTATCAAATTTAGAAATGTGGGTGTAGAGTCTGCTTAAGAGAGAAATTCGAAATAATCTTTGGTTTTTTCCTATAATCTAATTTCTAAATTTCCTGTCCACAGCGCTTGCTGGGTTGACCCTTACCCGGTGACTCCGCCAACTATAAGAGCGCAGGAGCGCTCCGCCCTTTCGCTGTCTTA
>BOPP01000012.1:9238929-9258747 GCA_017312745.1 Gryllus bimaculatus
GATCCCAACACGCAACTCCGTATTCCATGAGAGGGCGAACCAGCGTAAGATATGCTAACTCTTTGGCCCACTGGTATCTAGCCCGAAAAGAACATTTCTTGGAAGCTTCACAGGTTTTCATAAAGAGGTTGAAAGAGAATTTTTATAAAACTAGTTTGCAAAACTTAGAACTATGTTTCCTGAACATTTTTATAATTTCTTTAATAATTTTAGTATAAGCGTAACCTTTTTATAATAACTTTTGTGCACGAAATTATTTTTTAATGACTATGTAGTAATCGTATTCGGAATTTTTCGAGAATTTATTTCGTAATTTTCAGTAGCTCGGCGTCTTGAATTGAAGAAAATACTTTGTTCCCTTAGCATTCCCATGTAAAAATATGTTATGCATACTACGATTTTTTTAAATTTCAAAAATATTGTTTTATGCAGAAATATACTTAATGCACAAAGTTACACTATTGTATACTTACATATACTGTGTATTCCATTTCCGAGCGTTTGTATTCATCGTCTTCTTAGCTATTTTTAAATCTTCATTATTTCTGCCCGAAACTTCATAGCGTGACCGCTCCACGTGGCAATTAATTGAACAGTTGTGTTTATAACGCCTTCATTTCGCACTCCATTGCCTTGTTACAACCCCTGCGTGTGAAGTAACCGTGTTCTCCAGTGGACGCCAATTTGGTGCGACATCGTTCAATGGGCCGAAATGCTATATGAGGGTAGCATATCTTTGATATTTTTGGCGTGTTTCTTTTTACTTTTTGTAATACTTTTGTGTTTGTTCAATCTTCATTCTCATGGGAAAATAGGCTGTGTTGTCACTTCCAATATTTTTCTTCCGCGTTTTCTTCTGAAGGCGTACAAAATATATTAACCTTTCTGATTTTCCTAGAGTTCGAAAAGGCCTAAATGTGAAGGAGTAGATGCTTCGATGTTGCGGATTTATTGATGTCGGATTATCACTATTCCGTTATTTCTATTTACTCACATTTGAAAAGTGTACTTCTTGCCTTAATGCATAATTAGTCTATCTCTTGTGAGTGATAGAGTCTGCTTTATTATTTTTTGGCATAGAGATGCTTCCCTTCTGTGCTCATGTTCTGTAGTGTGATTAACAATAATAATAATAGTAATAATAACAACAACAAAACCTAGACAATACTCATCGTGATTATGGTCCATACTCTTAAATTTTTATATATTATTTAGATAATATATCTTTGGGTCAACATCCCTCAATTGTCAGATATTTTGGAAAAATACTGTATTACTCTTTATCGTCAAACCGTTGTTTATAAAGCATGATACTATCAAATGATATACGGCGGTTATCAACATTTCAAATGGTACTACTAAATATTTGATGTCTCACTTGAACCATACCTTAGGCATAGTCGATATTGGTAATCTATTACCGACCGGATGGGAATGGACAATATTTTCACGAAGCTCATGCAAACCACATTTTTTTCCAAAACGATGCAGACAATTTCCGTACGTGGTCAGCATCCGAAGATGAATTATAAACTGCAATACTCACAATAACGCAAGATTTGTCGTAACCGTTACTACGAGAAACTCTGCGCTACGTCGATACCCCTCTATCTTTGTTGTTGTTGTTGTTGCGGCGATGCCTGCGGTCCAGTGCGCGGGGGACGTTCTGCGAGTAGCGCGCCCGCGGCGGTGGTATCCTGGTGATTTAGGGCCCCCTGGAATCGAGGGAGGTCGATTGCATACGCTGGCGACGGCGAGAACCTCAGCGCCACGGTCGGAGAGAACGACCCCGCAGCACAGTGAGTTATGGCTCATATAAGTGAATGGCGTCTCGAGATAGACTCCCAGGAGGCATATTCTGGTGGTTATCTCAGGTGGAGTCCATTACTGGAGATTCGGAAATGAGGGAATATTCATTAAAAAAAAGTGACTTAATCTGCGGACCTCGGTAGTCGTGGGGACTAGAGCAGGAGTATCATAATTTCTTCGGTGCGAAGGGTCGCGGGTTTGAGGGATAACTTGGGCGTGGATGACTGTGCAAGTATTTTTGTGATAGTCTATATAAGTGGAGACTCCTTAGGGTAAGCAAGGAAGATACTGTCTGTACTGATGAATATGAACTAGTTTAATACATTTTACACATAACACAACTTAAGTGAAAAAATAGTACGTAACTCGTACGAAAGTGTACTGATTTCAAAATGATGTTTAGCTACTGTCATCGCCACTACAGCGAATTCCAAAATAGTTTTAATAATATTAATCTTTTGTTAAATTATTCAATTAACGAATATATAAATATTGTTTTATTTCTGAAAAACAGAAACTATCCTTGAAGATGTATGCTTTCTTTCTTTCGCTGTTGTTAACAGAGTTACTAAAATATTACCAGTGACTAAATGTAACTCGTTAATGGCTGCAATCATGGTCGTTTTTATTCATTTTATCCCAGAGAAGGCTTTTCATGAAGATTCTTTCTTTCTACTTTGGAAAGTACAATGTCGCAAAACCTATGGTGGGTACGGTTTAGTGATGATCACTAATTTTGTTGGAGGCGGTAAGTCGGGAGGTTTTGTTGGAGGCGGAGGTCGATATTAAGAAGCTTACTCAACGTTCCCACCAATCGAATTCTCATGATAGACGACCCTTTCTTCCAAATGAAAGGGTAGCTACTGTAAAGTACAAGGACACTGCACCCGTATTAAAGATGCGACATCACCAACAAAACACGGATATTCCTAAACATCGATGTGACCCAAACCATTGACCCAAAACCATCAAGTATATTTTTAAGACTGGATTAGAAGTCATTGAAATTCATGCGGGTGTTGGCGGTGAATTACATTTTAATTGAGATTTCACTGACAAAGGAAATAAAAAATCAGTGAGTCAGTTTCCAGTCCTGAACAGTCAGGATTGGAAAGTATTAAATACTTGTATATGAAATACATATTTTAAATACATTTTGTGCTTTAAAAACAAATTTTGTGGTTTTTGTACATGTATTTAAATACATAAAAGTAGGTGTATTTAAAACTTTTCTTAAATTAATTTAAATATAGGTAACGAAGATAAGAAGGGTAGTTTCTTTTTGTTTGGTTCTAGTAGTGAAAGGATCTCATTGAAACAAAAATAAAAGCTCCTTTCAGCTATTGAATTTTAATTCTCTTCAATTTTAAATGATAAATCTAAATTATTAAAAATACTGGACAATTATCCGACAATAAAACAATAACACTAGTTTCAGGTCATCCACACATAATGATTGGCTGTTTTCCTTCGCAGATTTTATACATTCACCAAGTAGGGGTTTATTGTCTGATGATTTGTTTAAAAAACTAGTCGATTTAAAAGAAAAATCCGTTTAATTGAGTTAAATATATTATTTACATTTTTTTATATTTGAAAGTATTAAGTTCTAGTTATTGTTCAGAAATTTATGACCGACAGTAATTTAGGATAATAGACAATTACAATATATTTTTGCAATAAAAATGTTGTTATACAAAATGTATTTACAGTATTTTGGATATATGAATTGTTTTCAATACGTATGTATTTAGGAATTCAAAACCTAATATAATTTGAGTATGTATTTGAATACTTATTTACAAAGTACTTTGACGAAGTATTTAAATACTAAATGTAAAGGTATTATGCCAAACTCTGAGGACAGTGAATAAAACTTTGTTTGTATGATTTAATAATTGAAAAATAATATATCCTTCTTTATTGACGAAAAGTGCATTTCATTTATTTTCCACTTCCATATAATTTTGTTATGATGATACTTTTTTCATAAAAAAATATCAACCACGTTAAAAAATCGAATATAAATCATCGATATTAAAAATATCGGCTTCAAAAATCGATGTTAAATTTATTAATGGTTTTATAAAAACATTTTTGTTTTGAAAACATCGACATCGATATGGCATTCTTAATCCGCAATTTGTTTTTCAATAATACAAGTCTATTAGGAATTGAGCACGGGTGCCACTAGAATGACCCCATCACGTGCTTTGCAATAAACACGTTCACACTGGCGCTTTTCAAGGTGTAGGGGATATTTTAGAATATGAAAGGATATTTTCACATTTATTTGGTTCGATTTTATACTGTATGTCATTAAAAAATAGAAATCTTGGGATGATTTCTATCACAAACACTGCACACTGATTCTAATGCCCCCTGATATATTTCTAATGCAATCCTTTATAGCGAATTGCAAGAAAATACCGTAAAATAAGTAATTACCAGTTACACTTTCAGATACCAGCAGCGGCTTGAGAATCTTCCCAGATTCCTGGCTATTAACCTGTGGGATAATAGCGAATTCACTAGACAACTAACAAGACGCTCACCATTAGCTCTTAAAATGAGATTCAGTTGAGTTACCATTGGGTAACATCACTGTTATAGTTGTAAATTAATAGCTTTTGTATTTGCTAATAATGGAGTATCAAAATTCACCAGAAGTTTTTATAGAATTACGTGTAAATAAAGCAGAATTTAAATAAAAATTTGGTTCGATGGAATCTAGAAAAGATAACGTGATTGATTTATTCATCTTAAGATATGCGGTTTCGTTCAAATAGGAACAACTATTTGAAAATATTTCCATGATGTGTTTCATTGGCTGTTACCCTGAACGTGCATGAGAAATCATGAAAACGAAAATTTTTCACCATGGTTTCCAATTACATATCTTAAAATTCCATGTCCCCGGAACTATCACATTAAATATATTGACAGTTTCCCCACGAATAGGGCAAAGGTAATTTCAAAACGTCAGGTCGTAAACGCTACCAGAGTTCCTTTCAAGTTTACATATAACACTATTGTCTATATTTATTCGCGAAGTTTAAAAATTCTGTTATAAAAATTTCAAATAATTCACTATTTTTGCTGTCGAGATAATATTCTCTTACACTTTTTATGTTTAATACTTTTAAACGCTTTCTAAACCGATAAAAATCTTCATATGAGTGTAAATGTTCATGTGGTTGTAAATATCTTCTAATCAAATAAAAAGTTGGTGTTATTTTCAATTAAAGAATATTATTTTGACACACTCTCTTATATTATCACGAACAAGTTCTGAAGTAGTGAGTTATATAGTATACTCTGAAATAAATTTTATGTACAGACCAGCGACGTTCCCTACCGTTTCACACTGCCCTCTCGAAAACTCTAACCCCTCCCCTCCCCTGCCGCACCCTTTCCAACTTTCGGCCACCTCTTCCTCCCTCCGCCCCCCCCCCATCCCAGACCGTTGGAAAAACAAATTGAGAGGTACAATGTATGTAGATAATAATTTGTGTTTATATAAAGGCAGCTCATATGAAATATGTAATGACACATCATTTTATTAATTTACATTTTTATCTTGACTAATATCCTCAACCCTGAAAATATTTTTTTTGATTTTTTGCGCATTCTTTATATGAGTAGAAGTCTACGCGCGTGAGTGAATGAAGGGTCATGGCTATTGAAGAACTGCGTACATGTGCGATAAAAAATGCAGAGAAAGAACTAGTGATGACAAGAGAAGAAGAAAAGATATTTTAATGAATAAGTAGGAGTTGTACGTAGCAACGAACACTATGAAGTAATAGACCACAAACTAGAAAGCTGTGTGGTGATTTCACGACTTCATGTGTATGAGTTGCGAGATGTACGATGGAAAAAGGTGAAGGACGATTAAAGGATGTTAAGTGACAATTTTGACAGTGCAAAGAAGCATGAACAAATACGCAAAATTAATAGAACTCGTGAATTTAAAACAACCTACACAAGACTACAAAGAGACAAACTAATCAAATAAATAACCGAAGAAAAGAATAAGTGTGTTGTACAACGAGTAAAAACGAAGTTGAAAGTGGGATGATAGTCAGTTACCAACCTCTAAAACATGAGGATAACAATAAAAAAAGGTTCTTGTTCATTAGTTTCGGAGACACATTATAAGGAACAACTGATATGGCATCTGGACGAGAGTAATTACTAATGCATTGTAGTGTGTGTTACTGTTTGATTCTAATGTCGATGATTCCGATAGTATCGCAGGCGTAATTTGCTCTCACTCTAACAGGACAAGAATCCTACCAATCATAAACTTCGCCTTTAGCCACACAGCGATACATGTTCTGGTATATCAATTTGCTTATTATTTTTACTGATGATTTTAAAAACAAAAATCTTGTAATTTACCTAATAATAAATAGGCTCTTTGAATCTTTCACAAATGAAATTGTGTGCAGCTCTCGTGCATACTGACAGCAAATAAAGAAAATACCAGCCAAAAAATAAGAGGATTAGACTCTCAGAGGAAGTTGTGCATTTGAATCCACTTATTTCTTTATGTTTTCACTTTACAATATGTGTACGTTCCATTTCTCATAATTTTACGATGTTCGCTATTCTCGGTCAAAAAAATCACTAAACAAAACTCCGATTCGTTGAGCAGAACACAGTTCAAAAATTGAGATAGTAGGCAAAAGGAAAAACAAATATCTTTCTAATAAATTATAAAGTCGACTTATCCGGAAATGTCCGATTTTATCCTCAATATTAAAAAAATAATGTGTTAGAAATTTTGGTAGTTATTGATCAAAACAAGGAAGTTGTTATTAATTAGTTTTTCTATCTATAACAGAAATGTAAAGAAGTTATGTATACTAATCGTTTTGCAGTAGATCAAGAAAAAGGGAATTGCATAAAAATATGTAAAAATACAGTGAAACAATGTATCAGTGAAGGGGTTACGAAAATATTTCAGACAAAGGATTATCCAGTGTTAGTGCCGCTTGGGAATTCGTGATTGTGTCGATTTTCGTTGCGAATTCTGCAAAAACATGATAATAATACTGCAAATTGAAGCAGCAAGGTGTAATGTAATAGTAGGTGGAGTGGCTGAAGTCCAAAGTGACTAGAAATAAAACATGAATACTTGAACGATGATGACATTTTAGATGTCGGCACTACGTTCTCAACTGCGTGACGTAGGCCACAGGCACGCTAGAACAAGAAAAGATAGTAAAGAAAAAGAAAAAATATGCAGTAATAGCAGTAATAGCACAACGTCGATGGCCTGGCATACCTAACCACATCCAAGGACGTAACTGCGTTCCTTCCCAAGGGCGATGTATTACGTCAGACCCGAAAATTGCTGGCAGTGCTCATTTGGAAAGTTTGCAAATCATCTGACATTATTTGTAAATGAGCCATGTTGTGAATTGACAATCTTTTACAGCTTTCACTGGGAGAAGTTATCAATGGTCATAATTGCAAAATGGAGGTACAATTTAGTAGTAGAAAGAAACATGTTTGAAGACGGCGAAAGTAACTTCTATTTTCTCCTATATCTCTACACGGTACCAGTTAATGTACGCGAAATAGTTTAATAAAGTGACTTATTGAATTATCATTAGGTTCCCCAACTTCATCAAGAGCTATAACTTTTATTAGCGTTAGGTAACTAAATTAAATTGTGTAAAACTACATCTTCCATTTCATCACTAATACAACTACAAGCACGATCTCGTATGTTGTTGAAGATGCTGTAGAGGGAATACTCCAATTAAATATTCTTACAATTCCAAACTTAGACATCGGCTTGCCGGATTTTCTTTTCCAGGTCTTTCCAGAGTCTATCACCTTTGTAGGGCATTGCCTCAGCCGGACCAAACTGTAAGTTCCTGGCTGCCTGAAATTGATCGGAGAACTCGAAAAACTACCCATGAGACCTTGGTCTGGAATCTCACTGAAACAATCATTCGGTAAAGTCCAAACAAATTCAAACAATGCGACTCCGGTTTATATCTGCAATTATTTCCTTAGAAACTACAGCCCTTTCTTACTTCTACAAAATAAACAAACATAAATATCAATTGTTACAATATTTGCAGCACATTATGCAGACAAGCGAGGATAATTTCACATGTAAATTAAACATCAAGAAATAAAGGTCAATCAATATATCGTTTATTAATGCATATAGAGTACGTAATTACTGTATCATTACGTAATGCTTATGCATATGCATTCTGCATTAACTCACTATATATTCTTCCCGATTTTAATGTAGTTGATTGAAATTGATGAACGGACAGATATTGTAACGTTACCTTCAAGTAATTAGTCTTATTATCCTATCCCGTCCAACAATGAGTCAGTTATTCTGAGAATTCTGAGAATTTCAAACTACCATATCCCCATTGCTTGGCAACTACGTGTCAAGAGTTATATTAAATTACTCCTGAAATAACTATTACTAATAATATTACTAATGAAGCAGTTAAACTACTAATTAAATAGCTTCTCTTGAATAACTAAATTACTCCTTATAATTAAATGACTCCTGAAAGATCTATCAAAAGGAGTGGGAGAAATATGTGTTTAAAAATTGTCTATATTTCACACAAAATTACAAAAGAAGTACTCATATTTTGGAATAATTGAACATGATCTATTTTCGATGAACACATTTTGTTAAGGAAAAAATCTATCTTCATTATTGTAGACGAAAAAAGTTTGAACTTCGCAATTTTCAAAAATTAAGGTTTTGCAACTACTATGCGATGTCATTTTTCTATGCGTATTTTCCTCTATAAGAGGGGGGAAAGTAAATAAATCATTTGAAGTCATTTTTGAGAAAAGCTTGAAATTAATGAGGCTTCATCAACTCCCAAACACTAAAATATCCGTTTCAAATTCAAGGGACCGCGACGTAGTCACATTGATCGCAGAATATAAATTTTTGTGAAAATCTTGCGTACAGTTTAGCCGCCAGCGTTGTTCACAGAGCAACAAACAGATACGCGAACTGACAGACGTTTTGCCGTAATCCAATTATTCGGTATCAAGGAACCACTAAATATGAATTCAGATTGCACCACGCGTTAGAGGAAGTCATTTACTTCTCCTAGGCACAAGGTCTATCCGTTGGTTCATTACCTCGCGCGGCAATAATGGTTTTTCTGTCGTAATTTCGCGGTTTTTCATCGCAACATTACAATACTTTCTCTACATTGCGAAAAACAGTGGACGAGAAAGCAAAAATGCAACTTAACAACTCAATAGTTTTATTTTATTGAATTTTTACGGTATGTACTACTGAAGTGCCTACAGTACATACGTATTACGTTCAACACTAACTTCAATTCTCTATTTTGAAATACTAAAACATCATGACAGGGTGAATCGAGGAGAAAACGAGAATTCGTCAATTGCATATGTGGATGTTGAACGTTCAGACCTAACAATTTACCATACCCCCAAATTTTCTCACCACACACCAGTGAAAAATATATGTATAAACAGCCTTGGGTTTTAGTCCCACCGGTGGCAGGGTAGAATGTTCGGTAGCTACACAACTAGACCGAGTTCAGCCGCTGTCTGGCAGAGGATTCTAGCGACAGGCTGTTCTGATCGACAGTTTTACAAGGTTTCTTTGATCAGTACCAGGTGAATGCTAAAGCGGAACCCTAATAAACGAGCCACGGATCGCGCGAGATCTTACCTTTCTCTTCCTTGCCCTTTCCTTCTCCCTTACTCACATACACACTTGCATGCCCTACTCTACCACACACGACGGAAAACTGTGAGATTAGAGCTGTTCCTGGTTCTGTATGTGCCCCTCAGGGAGATGGGGAAATCACCCGGAAATCACCCTCAAACGTGTAAGTCAGTTCCGGATCTTAGTATCCAGCTGAGGACGAACACCTCTACCTCCCGCGATAAAAAGATTCACTAGGTTTACGTTATTTATCTCTGTAGAAATTGATGTGTCCGGAAACGTTAATCAATCATTTATTCAAAATCCTGTGTAAAAACACTTCGCAGCTGTAATACCTGTAATACCTGTCTGGCACTGTTTCGCAGCGCGGCGTCGCCCGTCCCGTCCATTTGCGGAGCGGCGAGGTCGGTCGCCAGCGGTTGGCGGTGAGGGGGGAGGGGGTGGCGTCGCGGCGGGAAGCATCTCAGAAGCGCCCGGGCGACCCTCACCTCTGACCAGGGCCGCTCACTTAATTGGATCTCACTCAGGCGCTCGCCCCGGCAGGAATCCAGCGGAGCGGGGCGGCGCGGGGTGGGCCCCGCACTCATGCACATCCTGAGGACTGGTGGCGCCGTAACTGCGCGCGGCGGCCACTAGTACAACTACAGAAGAAGCTCACAATAACAGTCACTCACGGGTCCTACACATGGTGGGACGGGAGGTGGGAAGAAACGTGGGATAATTAAAGAAACAATGAAAAATTAATAAGGACTCAAATAAATGAGTGCATACTACATTCTAAAATTTAGTTTTATTTTATTGATTTTGTACAGTATATACTACTAAAGTGCATGCAATGCATATTACATACAAAAGTATTATATTTCGAAATACTAGAACAACGTGTTAGAGTGCATTGAGGAGACGAGAATTAGAGGGAGGATGAAGGAAAGGGGTCGTAAATCTTGAGATCGAATGAGGCGTTCTGTGGTTTTGTTGTAATCGCAACCGCTCTCCCTAATCTGTCTTTTCCGTGTCCTTGTTGATTCGTCCTTCCACCTGTCATTGTTTCGGTTTTCCCCTTTGCCAATAGGTCGCGATCTCCACCTCTTAATCCATTTCCTTTTTTTCTGTTGTCAACCCTTTCATCAAAATATATTTCTATTTGCAATCCCTCTTGCCTCTTTCTTCGCCCTTCTCTTGCCACCTCTGACGATGACAGATTTTTCGTCACTAGCTAAATAACTATTTAAAATTATGTCACTGTGTTGGGGAGAATTCAATCGGTCGGTTGCTATGATCGCTAGTTTCCCGTGGTTTCTCTGACCAATACCGGGGAACGTCGAAGTTGTACACTAACAAACGGGCCACGGACCGCGCACCGTCTTTTTTCCCTCTTTCTTATCTTATGATCACCCCATACACACACTTACTCTTTCATGGACTACACTACCACACATGTTATGAGACTAGTTGGGATCTTAGAGCTTTTCTCGAGGGGGCGGTGCCTCGCTGATGATGAGTCGAGATCTTACTATCCCAGCGGGGGAGAAACAGAGGCACTTCGCCTGACAAAAAATGCAACCCACTTATGGGATAACGATCTTAGATCTTAGACGCGCCCGAAAACACTAGTCAGTCATTCAATCAAACTTGTCGTCCGTGTATTCCAATGCCTTATTCGTAGTGTCCCTATCCGTCGTCTCAACTCTGTTGGTTTCATTGTCCCTATCGTGTCTCAGTACCTGGAGCCCTCGCATCTCTGGTGTCATCGATGTCCTGAGCACACATTTGTTTCTGCTTTCCCTCTGCTGATAGCTTTCACACGTCCCTGTTGTCTGGATTATCCCTGATACTGTGGTTCCTACTTAATTGAAGAAATACTACTTGGGTTCGTCCCTGCTTTCACATTTGTCCTTTGTCTTGTTCTTTGTTCTGCTCCTCTTAATTTGTGTTTTCAGAGCAGTCTTCACCGTATCTTGTTTTCCTTTTCATTAAACGAAATGACGCGGTTTTGATGAGATATTTTCTGCGATAATGATATATATGTTAGAACTCTTGCCATATTTACAAATATTAAAACAGTTTTCAAATTATTACGCAACGATCTGCATTTTACTTTGTGTATCATTATTAGGCAAGCCCAAAGTTCTAAAATACTGTTCTGTACGATTTTCTAAAAATTGGATAGAACCTTGTCATTCTGTGGTATTTAAAATAACACAAAAATTTCCACCGCTGTTACTCTCTTTGAGAATTAATTTTAATTAATGGATGCACCCTGCCACTTCCATTTCCCCTTGCACTTCCTTTCCGACACCTACTACAGACAGAATCCTCAGCCCCAATTACCAGCAGCTTCATGATTCGTTAATTTGCCTAATCATCATCAGTACTGCGCGCGCAGTCACTCTTTGTCACTCTTTGGCTCGCAGTCACTCGTTCCTCAGCCTTGCCACTCATGCCCCTGGTTCAATCTTAAACATTCAACTGCATAAAGAATTTAATTTACCTCCTATACTTACAATTGCGCTCCTATCTAACAATTTCTTCTCCAAAATAAACACAATAACCAAGCCACTCACTGACCTAGCCCACCTACAGCTCCAACACAGAATAAAAAATAGATTCCATTAGATTCATTCTCAGCATATTTTCAGAAGTCAATTAATCACATAGGTCTTTGTGAGTTTCTATTCATGTGTAGTGAGATTAGTTGTTAAGATAGCATTTAAGTAAAATATAAGTCATAAAGAAATGCATGATGTAGTATAAATAATACTGAACTATGTATATTCGTTCACTAATAAAGATATATTATTAAAAAGAAGTCCCTCTTTGCCGCCATCTGTACGGATTCGTCGTTACCGCATCCCCCTCCAGAGCCGCCATGCCTCCTCCGGCTCTTGCAAAACCTCCGCTCGTAAAAGGAAAAAAAGAAAACAAACGAGGAGCAGCGCGCGAAATTGCCGGGTGAGAGGACTAATTGCGGCGAGGGATTAGTGGAGGCCACGTGTCATCCGCTGGAATATCCGTTTGCTTTGGTCGGAGCTCATTTGCTTGTTTGGATGACTTCCTTTTGTTCGTTAATCACTGACTTTGGTTTTTGTGATCAGCTGATTAGGGTTATTTTACGAGCAATGAGGAAGTCCTTCAAGGGGACAAATGCCAATTTGTATTTTCAATTTGCTATACGAATTACCTAATAAAATGTGGTTTTCAAAGAACAATAGATACTATTTCAATATTTTCATTCTGTTACGTACATTTACACTAAAGTGTAATCATAATTACACAAGGGATTTAAAAATAAAATATCATTATTACAATACTTTTGATAAATGATTCAGCAAAACTTGTTGTAAATGATTTAAATTAAACAATGTAACACCGTTGCTCAGAATTAAAAAAATATAATTAATAAAAAATTATTTCTTTTTTTTTTTTATAGATTTTGTTTAGTGGACAGAGACACATGTAAAGAGGGTTACTTCAAAGAAAACTCCAGTACAAAAATGGACCGTTTCTGATCTGCAATATCAGAAGACGTTTTGGAAGAAAAGAAACTTCGAGTGGCTCCTACATATGCTTTCCTAATGAGACTTCTTTATAAGTTGTATCTGTTCATCTTCTTTCTTATAAGTTCATACATACTGCATTACATACTTCACTAGTTCTTCTCGAAGCCAAGTGTCGGATGTCGTTGCGCAACGACCTGCTGTTTTTCATGAACGCTTTCCGAGTGCATACGAACTACGTATATTTGAAGGTTGCGCCGAAAGTCTCGCAACGTCGCCTGCGGTTATACCACACGTACAGAACATGAGTTGCGGGGTCGCTGATGGCGGCCACCGTGACCACCAACGCCCGCAACTGCATGTTCCATTAAGGCGCAGCAGTAAAACATCGCGAGGGGCGGTGGAGGGCGCGTGCTGAGCTCGCGCACACCGCACGAGTAGACGGCGTGCAGGTTCGACCTGTTTCCTCCCGGCGCCGCGGGTATCCGTGCGGTTTCTCGGTATCCGCGATCCATGTGTTTGACTGCGATCAGGCGCGAATTTTTGCCGAAGATAACAAGCTATTCATAATGGTGTAAGCTCTTCAGGTATCATGCATTTCGTATCGCAGAGGGTTAGTAGTATCACATAAACGACAGCAGCGATGAGTTTTGAGCACTCACTCCCTCTTCAATTTGTAGACAATCTCGTGCCGCTTCTTCACATTTTCCTACTTGTAATTTATCGGTTCTCGATAGCTACACTCTTCCCATCGTTTACTTCATAGCAGAACGGCGCTTTTGGTTGTGCCAATCTCCACACAATCTACATGGGCATGGTTGTACGTAGCGCTTCCTCAAAAGCCCGGGGACACTTATCGTAGTCGTCAGCCACGTAAATGTTCACAATTTACGGACTCTGAGGTAGAAATAATCCACCGTTCCAATATGACTATGTGACCTAGCGCGGTAAACGACCTTGACACCGAAACGAGGATTCCAAAGCGTCGGCCCAATGGCACAGCTGCCGTAGACGTGGTCAGGTCTGGGTTGAGGTTGCAATCACCGAGGGAAAATAAGAGAGAATGAGCTAGGGGTTGAATGCATGGGTCTGATTGACATGACACTTAGGAAACTGTGAGAGGTTGCTGCTTTACTATAAGAAGAGTACCTCCAGTAGGATGACTAGTCTATAGGTGTAGGCGAGCATCATGGGATGAAAACCCATCTCAGGTTTAATTCCCGATCTTATCTTTTTGTGGATATAAGAATCGAGCCGTTGATGAATTTGAAATTAATAATAAAAAAATATAACTCTGAGATAAACGCAGCTACTTATGTTGGAAAATAGAGCTTGGGGCAGAAACGCAGAATTAAATGGTTTTCTTTCTAATTTTTCACCGGAACTTATACGATAAGTGTTAAGATCGAGTGTTAGAAGAATTTTAAAATGAAATTTTAAATGAGAATTTGGGCGGGATGGAAAAAAAACCCGTCCCCGGAAAAAAGGGGACAGATGAAGAAGATAAGGAGAGAAAAACAAAACCGGCCAAATGCGAACAGAACGACGGGAGGCAATTACCAAGTTTTCGAAGAAACTTATTCTGGAAACAGGTTGTAAAGATGGCGAATGATCAATGAAAGTGTGCGAAAGTACGTGAGTGACATAACAATGAAAGGAAGATCTATAGAATTATACAAAAAATGACAATAATATCAATAAATGGTACGAAAACAGTGTCAAAGTATCAGCAAAGTGCGCATCGACGGCTAGAACACGCATGTCAAGGCGACGGGTAATGCAACTAGTCTCTCTAGATTTGGCGGGCACTGTGACAAGAGCAACTGGTGCGTTTTAAAGAGAAGGGTTCTACAAAGAGCTCGAGAGTGGACGTATAACACAGAAACCTTGCTACGACAACCTTTTAGAGAAGTTATACGACAGTTACTGTCCCAAAAGTGACATTAATTCCCATTTCCTGTCTGAAGAAAAAAATGAATTACTAAAATCACGTACATCAGTGATTTGAATTATACAATTAAGAGTAAAATTTAAAAAATGTGAATGGAAAGTTATCGATTTTGTATCGCGCAATAGTTGCATTGATTTCCTACAAAAACATTAGGAGATAAGATAAGACTAAGATATTGTCTGATAAAAGACCTAAATACAATAAAAATTAAATACAAATAAATTGTCAGGAATATGATTCACAAAAAGTAACCGTTTTGACTGGTCAAAATAAGAAAACAATTGTATTTTCTTTCTCGTAATGAGCTGTTCTTGAGACAAGTCCACGTCGGCTATCTGGCGAGCTTTCTTTCATGTGTCTACTTCTGTGGGATAATGTACCAGAAGAGACAAGTTCAGGAGGATAAAGAGATTATCGAACATAAAAAACGTACATAGGATTTTCGAGTGGGCTGTATCAGTTTTTGATTGGAGATGGCGTAAGGGAAAATTGCAGGATAACAAAATGTGGAATGAGTTCACATAGTTTTAAATGTTTCTATGCGTCAAACAAAATTCTTTTTTTTTAGTCCATCTCAAACAATGATGAGATAAACACAACAAAATATCAAATTATTCAATATTTAGTCTTACTGAGTTTGAATTGAAATAATGAAATCAGAAACTGGCGCATCACCTACTTAAGTATTTACCTTCATAGGTGGTGAATCTGGGAGGTGATTCGGGAGGGGTTCCTCCCAACTTCAATGTGTGATTCTCCGACCCACAGTCGGCTTCGGGCGCGCTTTTGTCTTTCAAGTAAGCCTTCCAGAGGGATAACGCAGCACACACGCCAAACTCAAAACTCCTAATGGTCCCAAATCTGTGTACTTACTGTAGTGCATGCTAGTATAAATGTATGTGTGAGAGGACGGCAGGGCAGATGACGGAGTTAAGATCGCCGCGGTCCCGAAATCTTCGTTTTAGAACATTGTCTAGTTTTCGCTTAGTATTTATTGGAAAACACAAGGAAAACTACCAAATCAGAGCCGCCGGCAACTAGAATTCTGCTTGAGAGCTGAATTCCACCACTATTGGGACTCGAATGCTAAACTTCCCAGTCAACGTGCTACAGAGGTACAGTGTTACCGTCAGTAGTCGCAGCCGCAATAGGAATTCGAGCTATAGTTGACAGGATTATAGGAACTATTGCACTCATTGGACTATCTTACAGGTTTAGTTCTTATTTTTGTGTAGTACAAATGTGACATAGATATTTTAGAATTGAGGTACCTGCACATTCAGCACTACGGTGTGAGAGTTCATGAAGTTGGTGCGGTGACAAACAATTTAATGAGGATGGCCATTCATGATTGAAATCTTTTAACTAGACCGCAAGAATATTTAACCCGTAGAAAAATTGTCCTTTTCGCGGAATGTGTCTGCACTAGGGTGGCAGGGACTACAGTGCCGGCGTGGCAGCGTATAAGCGACTCCGACTGTTCTCTCGCACGTGCTGTGGTGCGCCATGTCTTGGCTCTGAAGCAATGAGCTTCGAGAAATTGTTTACTTTCTTACAGCCGGGGTTCAGCGTTCACGCTTATTTGAGTCAAACGAAGTCGCCGATTGTGATAAGGTTCGTCTGTGGCGAAAGTTATGAACATGATTCCAAGCATAAGCTTAACAGTAATGTTTTGATATTTAATTTATATGTGACGTAGGTGGTACCATGTGTGTAGTATGTATGACAACTGTCAGAGTTGGTTATTATGCGCACGTATTCTTGAGCTCCGGAATACCTACCCCAACTCCTTTGTCAATACTAGTTGAATTAAGAATCAATGATAGCGACGAGCGTATAAGGAAAATACGATAAACAAGTATTACTCCCGTGTGATAGAATATTTTGCTTCGAAAAATGAACAACAAATTTAATGTAAAATTCCTTTGAGAAAAAAAAACTCCCCACTCGCAACTAGCGGGGCGAGGCTCACGTAAACGAGCGCGGATAATATACGCTGCTACTGCACGTGGGTGGGTAGCGACTCAGAGAGTGAGGACGAGCGAGCCTCGGTGAGTATTTACTTGCGTTGGGAGATGCCTGTTTGGTCAATGGGAAAATTGCGCGACGCAACGTGAACGATTCACATTCTCTCAGAAGAAGTGAACGTCCTGACAGGACCGCTAGCTCTGCGACGCTCGAGAAAGTGTAATTGAAAGTTTCGTGTTAGTAGAACAGCATCGGGGTTGGGCCAGTAATGGACTTCCGGGTTCATCAATAATTCTGCGTGGTGGTTTGGTCTCTCTTCAGCCGAGCATCTTTTGTTGGAGTTTACGCATTATTCACTCTACTATGGAACGACTTTCAACTATGGCCCATCCTAACTATCTGGTTGGAATTTTTTCTTTTCATCGTGAATGGTCACTGAGTACTATATAACAAAAGATTACATGAGAGTGCATGAATGAGAGCATGACAGGAACTGACTTTGATTTCTCTAAAAGAACAACAAATAGTTAAACAAAAATGATCGCATTGAGACTGCGAAATACGTTTTTTTATCCCATTCAAATCACGTATTCAAAATTGGAAAAATTTAAATATTCGTTCAAACAATGGAACTTTCACTACGCGTAAAATTAATTACGATAATTACAAAGAGAAAGAAACTCAAGAAACCAAAAAGAGAGTTAAAGTTTCAAAATGAGAATAACCAAAAAAAGAGAGAATACGAAAAGAAGAATTAAAAAGAGAGAAATAATGAATCATTGAGAATACTGAAAGAAGAAAGAAAGTAATTTATTTATAGTTATCATCGACCAAACCAGAATAAAATAAATTGAAGGTTCTCCAGGTGTTTGTGAAACCTACGAAGAGAAATCGCCGCTGAATTAAAACAACATACAAAATGGTTTTCAACACTAGAATTCACACTACTGAAGAACAACAATAAAATACTCTGCAAAAATGTCTCACACACCACAATAAATTAAATATATTTCACAAATACGATCTTACGAATCCTGCAAGAATGACTGTTCTTTGCGTACTAAAACAGTGCGAGGCTTCGCATTTTCACGTGGTCATCGCTAGAGTTGGCCAGTTTCAAATCTATGTTTAGAGCGTTGGAGGAGCGGAGAAGTCGCAATATCCGTTATAGGATATTTTGTTTTTACATGATAAACCCACGCTAAATTTCTATTTTTTTAATATATTTTTAATGAATCTCCTAGGCTCCTTAAAATGCTTTAGAAAATCTTGCAAAACTGAATTTTATTCAATCCAATTAATGTGAAATGAAAATACTTTATTAAAAATTCGTTTAGCATTAAACGTTATCACAATTATTATTTTTGTCATTGTTATTAATATTATTGTTGGTTCTGCAAGAAAGTGCACCCGCTTAAACGCACAAAATTCGAAATGGGCTCACAGTCGCCTGAAACTGTCGTTGCAATTTGAGCATTCCAGCATTAAAAAGGATGTTCCAAATAATTACGAGTCGAAATAGCCGCCCACGAGTTAAGTCGCTGTGTAAAATAGCAGGTAGTGTGTCGCCAATTGGAAGTTGAGTACACGACGCCCACGAAACTGGAGTTACACTCTCTTTGTCCGTCTTTTCCTTAAACAAAAACAATCGTGCAATCCCAATTTCCATTCGGCAATACATCCCCGTCCCTGCGTATGGAGGAAGGTGGCCAATAAGAACCATGGAAGCCACCCATCGAAAAGCCCATGAATGAAGAGCCAGAAATTTTCTGGGAGGCATTCAAAAACAACTCACGCAACTCTCGTTGTGTTGCACGTAACACATCAGGTAATCAGTGTGAGAATCCTTTCCGAAGCATCAGAGCCTTTCGTGACGGGTCTACCGGATTTGAATGAACTAATATTGTTGAACTTTCAAATGAAGGGGGAAGTCACATGAGATCTGAAATAGTAATGAACATTAAATTGCACGGATATCCGATACAATTTATAAATAAGATTTAAGAAATGGCAAGACAATGCACTTATCCGTATAAAAATCCGTTTTCCGTTTCCAGAAGCAACTACTTTAAAATTTTGTGAGTGATACTTAAAGTGAGAACGACCGTTCGTGAAATGGCTGACGATCTCAGTTTATGTTCATAACAGATCGTTCATTACGTTTTTTCCGTGCTTTCTGTTAATGAATGTTTCAAAGAATTTAGTACACGTAAACAAAGTTTTTATTGTAGCATCATTTCATGACGAAATTCACTACTGCAGGTATTTTAAGTAACTGTAGAAATTCGATTACAGCAAACTTTATATTATATATAATTTTATATCAATACATTTTATTTAAAATTGGTAAAATTCATTGAATAAATATTTTATACAACTTTAGTTTTTTTTACTTGGGTCATCTTCTTATTTTTAAGTTATTTCATGGGTCATTTTCTTCTTCTTGTTAAGACATTCTATAGGTCATTTTCAAGAGTTGTTAAGTCATCAGAATCCGAGCCCTGCATTTCACCGTCAAACGCATCGATGCGTCAATATTGGGGAGATACCAGGTTGAGGAAAACCCTGCTCCGCGATGGTATTCGGCGCCAGATCTCACTATTCACCGGACCACCACCACCACTTTCAGAGGAAATAAACTACACTTCTGGAATAATGACATTAGCATTTGATGCGCCCGAAATCACTACCATTTACTCAGATCTCACTATCCAGCGGGACCATTTCCACCTCTAGGGAAAAACTCACTTACGGCAATAACGACCGTAGCAGTTAACGCGCTTGGAACTACCATCATTTTCTCGGCAGCTCGCGCGCTCGGAAACACGAAGTAATCAATTCATTAATCAGCGAGATGCGCTCTCAATATGACCGGTCTTTCT
>BOPP01000012.1:9258772-9291814 GCA_017312745.1 Gryllus bimaculatus
TCCTCCACGCGCCCCTCGCGATGTTTTACTGGCTGCGCCTTAATGGAACATGCAGTTGCAGCGTTGTGGTCACGGTGGCCGCCATCTAGCGACCCCGCAACTCATGTTCTGTACGTGTGGTATAACCGCAGGCGACGTTGCGAGACTTTCGGCGCAACCTTCAAATATACGTAGTTCGTATGCACTCGGAAGAATTCATGCAAAAACAGCAGGTCGTTTGCGCAACGAATCCGACACTTGGCTTCAGAGAAGAACTAGTGAAGTATGTAATGCAGTAATGTATGAACTTATAAAGAAGAAGATGAAACAGATACAACTTATAAGAAGTCTCATTAGAAAGCATATGTAGAGCCCACTCGAATTTTCTTCTTTCTTCCAAACGTCTTCTGATATTGCAGATCAGAACGTCCATTTTTGTACGGAGTTTTCTTTGAAGTAACCCTCTTTACATGGGTTTCTGTCCACTAAACAAAATCTCTAAAAAAAAAAAGAAAATAATTTTTTTTAATTATATTTTTTTAATTCTGGAGCAACGGTGTTACATTGTTTAATTTAAATCATTTACAACAAGTTTTGCTGACATTTATCAAAAGGATTGTAATAATGATATTTTATTTTTAAATCCCTTGTGTATTTATGATTACACTTTAGTGTAAAATGTACGTAACAGAATGAAAATATAATGCAAAAAATCTATTGTTCTTGAAAAACCAATTTTATTAGGTATTCGTATAGCAAATTGAAAATACAAATTGCATTTGTCCCCTTGAAGGACTTCCTCATTGCTCGTAAAATAACCCTAATCAGCTGATCACAAAAAAACCAAAGTATGATTAACGAACAAAAGGAAGTCATCCAAACAAGCAAATGAGCTCCGACAAAGGCAAACGAATATTCCAGCGGATGACACGTGGCCTCCACTAATCCCTCGCCGCAATTAGTCCTCTCACCCGGCAATTTCGCGCGCTGCTCCTCGTTTGTTTTCTTTTTTCCTTTTACGAGCGAGGTTTTGCAAGAGCCGGAGGAGCCATGGCGGCTCCGGAGGGGATGCGGTAACGGCGAAATCCGTACAGATGCGGAAAGAGGGACTCTTTTTAATAATATATCTTTATTAGTGGAACGAAATACATAGTTCAGTATTATATACTACATCTATGCATTTCTTTATGACTTATATTTTACTTAAATGCTATCTTAACAACTAATCTCACTACACATGAATAGAAACTCACAAAGCACCTATGTGATTAATTGACTTCTGAAAATATGCTGAGAATGAATCTAATGGAATCTATTTTTTATTCTGTGTTGGAGCTGTAGGTGGGCTAGGTCAGTGAGTGGCTTGGTTATTGTGTTTATTTTGGAGAAGAAATTGTTAGATAGGAGCGCAATTGTAAGTATAGGAGGTAAATTAAATTCTTTATGCAGTTGAATGTTTAAGATTGAACCAGGGGCATGAGTGGCAAGGCTGAGGAACGAGTGACTGCGAGCCAAAGAGTGACGAAGAGTGACTGCGCGCGCCAGTTACTGATGATGAGTTAGGCAAATTAACGAATCTGAAGCTGCTGTAATTGGGGCTGAGGATTCTGTCTGTAGTCGGTGTCGGAAAGGAAGTGCAAGGGGAAATGGAAGTGGAGGGTGCATCCATTAATTAAAATTAATTCTCAAAGAGAGTAACAGCGGTGGAAATTTTTGTGGTTATTTAAATACCCACAGAATGACAAGGTTCTATCCAATTTTAGAAAATCGTACAGAACAGTATTCTAAAAGTTTGGGCTTGCTAATAATGATACACAAAGTAAAATGCAGATCGTTGCGTAATAATTTGAAAACTGTTTTAATATTTGTAAATATGGCAAGAGTTCTAACATAATATATCATTATCGCAGAAAATATCTCATCAAAATCGCGTCATTTCGTTTAATGAAAAGGAAAACAAGATACGGTTGAAGACTGCTCTGAAAACACAAATTAAGAGAGCAGAACAAAGACAAGACAAAGGACAATGTGAAGCAGGGACAACCCAAGTAGTATTTCTTCAATTAAGTAGAACCACAGTATCAGGGATAATCCAGACAACAGGACGTTGTGAAAGCTATCAGCAGAGGGAAAGCAGAAACAAATGTGTGTCAGGACATCGATGACACAGAGATGCGAGGGCTCCAGTACTGAGACACGATAGGACAATGAAACCAACAGAGTTTGAGACGACGGATAGGACACTACGAATAAGGCATTGAATACACGGACGAACAAGTTTGATTGAATACTGACTAGTGTTTTCGCGCGTCAAGATCTAAGAATCGTTATCCCATAAGTGGTTGCATTTTTTGTCAGGCGAAGTGCCTCTGTTTCTCCCCGCTGGGATAGTAAGATCTCGACTCATCATCAGCGAGGCACACGCCCCTCGAGAAAAGCTCTTAAGATCCCAACTAGTCTCATAACATGTGTTGGTAGTGTAGTCCATGAAAGAGTAAGTGTGTGTATGGGTGATCATAAGATAAGAAAGAGGGAAAAAAGACGGTGCAGCGGTCCGTGCCCGTTGTGTTAGAGGTAACAACTCGACGTTCCCCGCGTATTTGTCAGAGAAACCACGGGAAACAGCGATCATAGCAACCGACCGATTGAATTCTCCCAACACAGTGACATAATTTTAAATAGTTATTTAGCTAGTGACGAAAAATCTGTCATCGTCAAGAGTGGCAAGAGAAGGGCGAAGAAAGAGGCAAGAGGGATTGCAAATAGAAATATATTTGATGAAAGGTTGACAACAGAAAAAAAGGAAATGGATTTAAGAGTGGAGACGCGACCTATTGGCAAAGGGGAAAACCGAAACAATGACAGCGTGAAGGACGAATCAACAAGAACCGAAAGACAGATTAGGAGAGCGATGCGATTACAACAAAACCACAGAACGCCTCCATTCGATCTCAAGATTTACGACCCCCTTCCTTTCTTCCTCCTCTAATTCTCGTCTCCTCAATGCACTCTAATACGTTGTTCTAGTATTCGAAAAATATATACTTTTGTATGTAATATGCATTGCATGCACTTTAAGTAGTATATACTGTACAAAATCAATAAAAATAAAACTAAATTTTAGAATATTAGTATGCACTCATTATTTGAGTCCTTATAATTTTTCATTGTTTCTTTAATTATCCCACGTTTCTTCCCACCTCCGTCCCCACCCATGTGTAGGATCCGTGAGTGACTGTTATTGTGAGCTTCTTCTGTAGTTGTCCTAGGGCCCGGCCGCGCGCAGTTACGGCGCCACCAGTCCTCAGGATGTGCATTGAGTTCGCGGTGCCCACCCGCGCCGCCCCGCTCGCTGGATTCCTGCCGGGGCGCAGGCGCCTGAGTGAGATCCAATTTAAGTGAGCGGCCCTGGTCAGAGGTGCAGGGTCGCCGGGCGCTTCTGGATGCTTGCCCGCCCCGACGCCACGCCCCTCCCCTCACCACAAACCGCTGGCGACCGACCTCGTCCGCTCGCAAATGGATGGAGGGCGAAACGCCGCGCCGCGCCGCGAAACACTGCCAGACAGCTATTACAGCAGCAGACGAGCCTGCGAAGTGTTTGTTTACACAGGGTTTTTTGAATAAATGATGTGATTAACGTTTCGGACGTCATCAATTAACAGAGAAAAAATTAAACGTAAACGCCCATAGTGAATCTTTTTTATCTCGCGGAGGTGCGGTGTTCGGTACTCAAGCGGCATCTAAGTATCCGGAACTGACGTACACTTCGACGTGATTTCGGGTGATTTCCTTCTCCCTGAGGGGCACATACAGAACAGGAACGCTCTAATCTCACAGTTTCCGTCGTGTTGTGTAGAGTACGGGCATGCAAGTGTGTATGTGAGTAAGGAGAGAAGAAAAGGCAAAGGCGAAGAGAAAGGTAAGATCTCGCGCGATCCGTGCTCGTTTATTAGGGTTTCTGCTTTAGCATTCACCTGGTACTATCAAAGAAACCTTGTAAAACTGTCGATCAGAACAGCCTGTCGCTAGAATCCTCTGCCAGGACAAGGGCTGAACTCGGTCTATGTTGTAGCTAACCGAACATTTGCACCGGTGGGACTAAAACCCAAGGCTGTTTATTACATATATTTTTCACTGGTGTGTGGTGAGAAATTTGGGGGTATGGTAAATTGTTAGGTTGAACGTTCAACATCCACATATCAATTACGAATTCTCGTTTTCTCCTCGATTCACCCTGTCATGTGTTTTAGTATTTCAAAATAGAGAAATTTGAAGTTAGTGCTTGAAACGTACATACGTACTGTACTGTAGGCACTTCAGAGTTACATACCGTAAAATTCAATAAATAAACTATTTGAGTTGTTCAGTTGCATTTTGCTTTCTCGTCACATGTTTTGCGCGCAATGTAGAGAGAAGATTGTAATGTTGCGATGAAAACGCGAAATTACGAACAGAAAAAACATTATTGCCCGCGCGAGGTATGAAACCAACGGATAGCCTTGTGCAGAGAAGATAATGACTTCCCTCTAAGCGCGTGGTGCAATCTGAATTTCATATTTATGGTTCCTTGATACCGACATATTGGATTACGCGCAAAACGTCTGTTCAGTTCGCGTATCTGTTTGTTGCGCCTGTGAACAACGCTGCGGCTAAACTGGTAGCGGGCGAAGGATTGTTCACAAAAATTTATATTCTGCATCGGATGTGACTACGTCGCCGGTCCCTTGAATTTGAAACGGATATTTAGTGTTTGGGAGTGATGAAGACTCATTAATTTCAAAGTTTCTCAAAACGACTTCAAAATGATTATTTATTTTCCCCCCTCTTATAGAGAAAATACGCATTAAAAAATGACATCGCATAGTAGTTGCAAACCTCTAATTTTTGAAAATTGCGAAGAGTTCAATAACTTTTTTCGCTTACAATAGATGAAAGATAGATTTTTTCTTAACAATGTGTTCATCGAAATAGATCATGTTCAATTAATTCCAAAAGTTATGAGTACTTTTTTCACTTTTGTTGCGAAATACTAGAACATTTTAAACTATATTTCTCCCACTCTTTTGATAGATCTTTCGGAGTCATTTATTATAAGGAGTAATTTAGTTATTCAGAGAAGCGTATTTACTTTAGTAGTTTAACTGCTTCATGTAATATAATTAGTAATATGTTATTTCAGGAGTAATTTAATATAACTCTTCACAGTAGTTGCCAAAGCAAGGGATATGGTAGTTGAAATTCTCAGAATAACTGAACTCATTGTTGGACGGGATATGATAAGAGACTAATTAACTTGAAGGTAACAGTTACAATATCTGTCCGTTCATCAATTTCATCAACCTACATTAAAATGGAAGAATATATTAGTGAGGTTAATGCAGATGCATATGCAGTAAGCCATTTACGAATGATACAGTAATTACGTACTCTATATGGCATAATAACGAAATATTGATTGACCTTTCTTTCTTGATGTTAATTTAACATGTTGAAATTATCCTCGCTTGTCTGCATAATGTGCGCAAATAATTGTAACAATTGATATTTATGTTTGTTTATTTTGTAAAGTAAGAAAGGGCTGCGTTTCTAAGGAACATAATTGGCAGATATACCGAGTCGCATTGTTTGAATTTGTTTGGACTTTACCGAAGATTGTTTCAGTGCGAGTCCAGACCAAGGTCTCATGGGTAGTTTTCGGAGTTCTCCGATCAATTTCAGGCAGCAGGAACTTAAGTTTGGCCGGCTGAGGGCAATGCCCTACAAAAGGGATAGACTCACCTGGAAAAGAAAATCCGGCAAGCCGATGTCTAAGTTTTGGAATTGTAAGAATATTTATTGGAGTATCCCTCTACGCATCTCAACAACATACGAGATCGTGCTTGTAGTGTATTAGTGATTGAAAATGAAGGATGTAGTTTTACACACATTAATTTAATTACCTAACGCTAATAAAGTTTATAGCTCTTGATAAAGTTGGGAACCTAATGATATTCAATAAGTCACTTATTAAACTATTTCGCGTACATTAACTGGTAACCGTGGTAGAGATATAGGAGCAAATAGAAGTTCTTTGCCGCTTCAAAACATGGTTTCTTGTCCTACTCTTAATTTTTGTTACGTCCATTTTGCAACTTATGACCATGGATACGTTCTCCAGTGAAACGCTGTAAAAGATTGTCCATTCACAAACAATGGCTCAAATTACGAAATAATGTCAGATGATTTGCCAAACTTCTCCAAATGAAGCACTGCCAGCAAATTTTCGGGTCTGACGTAAATACATCGCCCTTGGGAAGGACGGCAGTACGTCTTGGATTGGTTATGGTATGCCAGCCTCGGACGTTGTGCTATACTGCTATGTACTGCTATTTTTTTTCTTTTCTTATCTATCTTTTTTGTTGCTAGCGTGCCTGTGCCTACGTCACGCAGTTGAGAACGTATGCCGACATCTAAATTCATCATCGTTCAAGTATTCATGTTTATCTTCTAGTCTGGACTTCAGCACTCCACCTACTTATTACCTTAACCTTGCTGCTTCAATTTGCAGTATTATTAATCATGTTTTGCAGATTCGCAACGAAATTCGACTCAATCACGGGCGCGTGCTGGGCCCGCGCACGTTGCACGAGCAGGCGGCGTGCAGGTTGGACCTGTTTCCTCCCGGCGCCGCGGGTATCCGTGCGGTTTCTCGGTATCCGCGATCCACGCGTTTGACTAAGATCGGTCGCGAATTTTTGCCGAAGAAGAAAACGGTCAATATTGAGAGGCGCATCTCAGCTGAATTAATGAATTGATTACTTCGTGTTTCCGAGCGCGCGAGCTGCCGAGAAAATGATGGTAGTTCCAAGCGCGTTAACTGCTACGGTCGTTATTCCCGTAAGTGTAGTTTTTCCCCTAGAGGTGGAAATGGTCCCGCTGGATAGTGAGATTCTGAGTAAATGATAGTGATTTCGGGCGCATCAAATGCTAATGTCATTATTCCAGTAAGTGTAGTTTATTTCCTCTGAAAGTGGTGGTGGTGGTCCCGGTGAATAGTGAGATCTGGCGCCGAACTACCATCGCGGAGCAGGGTTTTCCTCAACCTGGTATCTCCCCCAATATTGACGCATCGATGCGTTTGACGGTGAAATGCAGGGCTCGGATTCTGATGACTTAACAACTCTTTGAAAATGACCTATAGAATGTCTTAACAAGAAGAAGAAAATGACCCATGAAATAACTTAAAAATAAGAAGATGACCCAAGTAAAAAAACTAAAAAGTTTGTATAAAATATTTATTCAATGAATTTTACAATTTTAAATAAAATGTATTGATATAAAATTATATATAATATAAAGTTTGCTGTATCGAATTTCCTACAGTTACTTAAAGTTACCTGCAGTAGTGAATTTCGTCATGAAATGATGCTACAATAAAAACTTTGTTTTACTGTGTACTAAATTCTTGAAACATTCATTAACAGAAAGCACGGAAAAAACGTATGAACGATCTGGTTATGAACATAAACTGAGATCGTCAGCCATTTCACGAACGGTCGTTCCTCACTTTAAGTATCACTCACAAAATTTTAAAGTAGTTGCATTCTGGAAACGGAAACGGATTTTTATACGGATAAGTTGCATTGTCTACCATTTCTTAAATCTTATTTGATAAATTGTATCGGATATCCGGTGCAATTTAATGTTCATTACTATTTCAGATCTCATGTGACTTCCCCCTTCATTTGAAAGTTCAACAATATTTAGTTCATTCAAATCCGGTAGACCCGTCACGAAAGGCTCTGATGCTTCGGAAAGGATTCTCAACACTGATTACCTGATGTGTTACGGCAACACAACGAGAGTTGCGTGAGTTGTTTTTGAATGCCTCCCAGAAAATTTCTGGCTCTTCATTCATGGGCTTTTCGATGGGGTGGCTTCCATGGTTCTTATTGGCCACCTTCCTCCATACGCAGGGACGGGGATTGTATTGCCGAATGGAAATTGGGATTGCACGGATTGTTTTGTTTAAGGAGAAGACGGACAAAGAGAGTGTAACTCCAGTTTCGTGGGCATCGTGTACTCAACTTCCAATTGGCGACACACTACCTGCTATTTTACACAGCGACTTAACTCGTGGGCGGCGAGTTCGACTCGTAATTATTTGGAACATCCTTTTTAATGCGTGGAATGCTCAAATTGCAACGACAGTTCAGGCGACTGTGAGCCCATTTCGAATTTTGTGCGTTTAAGCGGTGCACTTTCTTGCAGAACCAACAATAATATTAATAACAATGACAATAATAATTGTGATAACGTAATGCTAAACGAATTTTATAATAAGTATTTCATTTCACATTAATTGGATTGAATAAAATTCAGTTTTGCAAGATTTCTAAAGCATTTTAAGGGAGCCTAGGAGATTCATTTAAAAATAAATAAAAAAAATAGAAAATTTAGCGTGGGTTTTATCATGTAAAAACAAAATATCCTATATACGGATATTGCGACTTCTCCGCTCCTCCAACGCTTCCTAAACATAGATTTGGAAACTGGCCAACTCTAGCGATGACCACGTGAAAATGCGAAGCCTCGCCACTGTTTTAGTACGCAAAGAACAGTCATTCTTGCAGGATTCGTAAGATCGTATTTGTGAATATATTTAATTTATTGTGGTGTGTGACATTTGCAGAGTATTTTATTTGTTGTTCTTCAGTAGTGTGAATTCTAGTGTTTGGAAAACCATTTTGTATGTTTTTTATTCAGCGGCGATTTCTCTTCTGTAGGTTTCACAAACACCTGGAGAACCTTCAATTTATTTTATTCTGGTTTGGTCGATGATAACTATAAATAAATTACTTTTCTTTCCTTCTTTCAGTATTCTCAATGATTCATTATTTCTCTCTTTTTTAATTCTTCTTTTCGTATCTCTCTCTTTTTTTTGGTTATTTCATTTTGAAACTTTAACTCTCTTGTTTTGGTTCCTGAGTTTCTTTCTCTTTGTAATTATCGTAATTAATTTTACGCGTAGTGAAGTTCCATTGTTTGAACGAATATTTAAATTTTTCCAATTTGTAATACGTGATTTGAATGGGATAAAAAAACGTATTTCGAGTCTCAATGCGATCATTTTTGTTTAACTATTTGTTGTTCCTTTTTAGAGAAATCAAAAGTCAGTTCCTGTCATGCTCATTCATGCACTCTCATGTAATCTTTTGTATAGTACTCAGTGACCCATTCACGAATGAAAGAAAAAATTCCAACCAGAATAGTTAGAGATGGGCCATAGTTGAAAGTCGTTCCATAGTAGAGTGAATAATGCGTAAACTCCAACAAAAGATGCTCGGCTGAAGAGAGACCAAACCACCACGCAGAATTTTGATGAACCCGGAAGTCCATTACTGGCCCAACCCCGATGCTGTTCTACTAACACGAAACTTTCAATTACACTTTCTCGAGGCGTCGCAGAGCTAGCGGTCCTGTCAGGACGTTCACTTCTTCTGAAGAATGTGAATCGTTCACGTTGCGTCGCGCAATTTTCCCATTGACCAAACAGCATCTCCCCCTAACGCAAGTAAATACTCACCGAGGCCTCGCTCGTCCTCACTCTCTGAGTCGCTTACCCACCCACCGTGCAGTACCGGCAGCGTATATTATCCGCGCTCGTTTACGTGAGCCCTCGCCCCGCTAGTTGCGAGTGGGGAGTTTTTTTTTCTCAGAAGGAATTTTACATTAAATTTGTTGTTCATTTTTCGAAGCAAAATAGTTTCTATCACACGGGAGTGAATACTTGTTTATCGTATTTTGCCTATACGCTCGTCGCTATCATTGATTCTTAATTCAACTAGTATTGACAAAGGAGTTGGGGTAGGTATTCCGGAGCTCAAGAATACGTGCGCGTATAATAACCAACTCTGACAGTTGTCATACATTACTACACACATGGTACCACCTACGTCACAGATAAATTAAATATCAAAACATTACTGTTAAGCTTATGTCTTGGTATCATGTTCATAACTTTCGCCACAGACGAACCTTATCACATCGGCGACTTCGTTTGACTCACATAAGCGTGAACGCTGAACCCCGGCTGTAAGAAAGTAAACAATTTCTCGAAGCTCATTGCTTCAGAGCAGATCACATGGCGCACCACAGCACGTGGCGAGAGAACAGTCGGAGTCGCTTATACGCTGCCACGCCGGCACTGTAGTCCCTGCCACCCTAGTGCAGACACATTACCGCGAAAAGGACAATTTTCTACGGGTTAAATACTTCTTGCGGTCCTAGTTAAAAGATTTCAATCATGAATGGCCATCCTCATTAAATTGTTTGTCACCGCATCCAACTTCATGAACTCTGCCACCGTAGTGCTTAATGAGCAGGTACCTCAATTCTAAAATATCTATGTCACATTCGTACTACACAAAAATAAGAACTAAACCAGTAGGACAGTCCAGATGAGTGCAATAGTTTCTATAATCCTGTCAACTACATCTCGAATTCCTAGTGCGGCTGCGACTACTGAGCGGTAACACTGTCACTTCTGTAGCAGCATTTACTGGGAGGTTCTAGCATTCGAGTCCCAATAGTGGCGGGTTTTTGCTTGGTCGAATTCAGCCTCTGAAGCAAGAATTCTAGTTGCCGGCGACTCTGATCGATAGTTTTTGTGTTTTCCAATAAATACTAAGCGAAAACTAGACCAATGTTCTAAAACAGCGGTTTCGGACGGCGAGCGACCTTAACTCCTTCATCCTTGGCCCCTGCCGTCCTCTCACACATACATTTACACTAGCATGCACTACAGTAGTACACAGATTGGGAGACCAATTAGGAGTTTTGAGTTTGGCCTGTGTGCTGCGTTATCCCTCTGGAAGGCTTACTTGAAAGACAAAAGCGCGCCCGGAAGCCGACTTGTGGGTCGGAGAATCACACATTGAAATTGGGGAGGAACCCCTCCCGAATCACCTCCCAGATCCACACCTATGAAGGTAAATACTTAAGTAGGTGATGCGCCCAGTTTCTGATTTCATTATTTCAATTCAAACCTCAGTAAGACTAAATATTGAATAATTTGATATTTTGTTGTGTTTATCTCATCATTGTTTGAGATATAATATATATATAATATATATTTATATATATAATATATTGTTTGAGATGGACACAGAAAAAAAAGGATTTTGTTCTGACGCGTAGAAACATTTAACAATGTGAACTCATTTCCACATTTTGTTATCCTGCAATCTTTCCCTTACGCCCATCTCCAATCAAAAACTGATACAGCCACTCGAAAATCCTATGTTACGTTTTTTATGTTCGATAATCTCTTTATCCTCCTGAACTTGCCTCTTCTGGTACATTATCCCACAGAAGTAGACACATGAAAGAAAGCTCGCCCAGGATAGCCGACGTGGACTTGTCTCAAGAACAGCTCATTACGAGAAAGAAAATACCAACTGTTTATTATTTTGACATTCACAACAGGTACTTTTTGTGAATCATATTCCTGACAATTTATTTGTATTTAATTTTATTGTATTTAGGTCTTTTATCAGACAAATATCTTAGTCTTATCTTATCTCCTAATGTTTTTGTAGGAAATCAATGCAACTATTGCGCGATTACAAAATCGATAACTTTTCCATTCACATTTTTTTAAATTTTACTCTTAATTGATAATTTCAAATCACTGATGTACGTGATTTTAGTAATTCATTTTTTTCTTCTTCAGACAGGAAATGGGAATTAATGTCACTTTTGGGACAGTAACTGTCGTATAACATCTCTAAAAGGTTGTCGTGGGCAAGGTTTTCTGTGTTGTACCTCCACTCCGGAGCTCTTTGTAGAACCCTTTCTTTTAAAACACGCACTAGTTGCTCTTGTCACAGTACTCACTAACACTAGAGAGGTAGTTAGTTGCATTACCCGTCCCCTTGACATGCGTGTTCTAGCCGTCGATGACGTCGATCACTTTTGCTGAGACTTTTACACTGTTTTCTTACCAGTTATTGATATTAATTGCCATTTTTTGTATACTTCTATAGATCTCCCTTTTCATTGTTATGTCATTCACGTACTTTCGCCACACATTTCATTGATCATTCAACATCTTTACAACCACTGTTTCCAGAATAGTACTTCGGAAACTTGGTAATTGCCTCCGTCCTCTTCTGTCGCCATGTGCGTTTCTCTCTATCTTCTCTCTGTCCCCTTTCCGACGGTTTCATCGCAATCATAAATTCATTTAAAATTCTTCTAACACGTCGATCTAACACTTATCGTGTAAGTTTCGTGAAAAATTCGAGAGAAACCATAATTTCTGCGTTTCTGCCAAGAGTTTTTTTAACAGTAGCTGCCGTTATCTTCAGAATCATTGTTTTTATATTAATTTCAAATTCACAGTATAACAAAAAGATAAGATTCGGGAATTAAAAATGAGTTGTTTTCTTTCCCATTGCTTCCAACACCTATAGACGTCATATGTTGTGGGTCTTCTTTATAAAGCACAACTTCACAGTTTCCTTAGTATCTTCTGCAACAGACCCATGCATTCAACCCTAGCTCATTCTCTTCTTATTTCCCTCGAGATTGCACCTCATACAGACCTGACCACGTCTACGGCAGCGTGCATTTGGCGTCACGCTTTGGAATCCTCGTTTCGTGCCAAGGTCGTTTACGCGTAGGTCACATAGGTCATAATTTGAAGGTAATTTTTCTTACTCAGAGTCTAAATTGTGAACATTACGTGCTGACGACTTACGCATAAGTGTCGGCTTTGAGGATAGCGTCTACACATGCCATGAGATGTTGTTAGAATAGCCATAAAGATGAACATGGGAGTTGGAGCTGAGAACGTATGTAAAAGAAAAGTGAAGAAGTTGCGTTGTAAGTGAAGTATGAGAATTCTAGTACTTTTGAGATACATAAAAGCCGGAATATACTGACGAATACATTATGAATAAAATTTATAGATGTATCATAGAACTATACTTTCTAGGAATATTAACTCTTTCTTGAATAAATAATTTTCAGAGTATAAAGCGTATGATAAATCCAAAAGGTAATAAATGCTATTGAAAAAGCAATAATGTCAATGTTTTGTAGTTTCCTACAGAAGCAAGATTGTTTACGAACGCTTATTAAGCAGCATAAGTTTGTCAGCGCTTGGCATAAGATTCATCTATCTTAACGTCATTTCAGATCGATTTCCAAAACTTCGTTCTGTTTTGTATCATTTACTACCGATCCTTTAGTGGATGGTTCATCACTCACTTATTACTAATAGTGATATGTTATTTGCAATAATATATTTGACCAATTAGCTATTGCTTGCTAACATTTATGTATTAACTGACGCGACAGTTCGTTCTTTTCTGTCTTCTTGAATAAAGAGCAACAAGGCACATTCCGTGTTATTGATCAACGCATGACTTGCTGCATTATGTAAGATACGATATAACTCTCTGAACTTTTAAAGCAAATCAATTATCAGCTTCGAGAAGGAAGTTAAGGGATGAAAGTTTCATTACAAAGCTGTCGCCTTGAATAATGTCACTATTACGGTCTGTTTCGCAACTAATGATCGAGGTCATTAGCTTTTTCGGTTCTTCTTTCTCACCTCGTTACGGGTAGGAGCGCTGTCTTTTGAGAGCCGAAACGCCAGCTCATTTCACGTGGGCGAGAGAAAGGGTTCTTCCTTTGACGCCATACTTTTGCTCTCTTGCGCGTGAAATTGAAAGATAGCTACAATCTCGTAGAACGTCTTCCTTGAGGGTCGTTACGGCACTGGCCCTTCTCAACCCCGTTGGGTGTGTTTGCATCCAAAACGAGTTATGCTAAAATAACACTGTAATATGTCTTTCTGTTTCTAAGTCATGACAATTAGTTACACATTCAGCAATACATCAATTTTTAATTAACTGTTAACATTACTTTCTCGCGTTTAAGTAGGATCATCATCAGAAGACAAAGTTGCTACGCTGCGCGAAAAAACTGCGAACATTCGGCAGAAATACTTTTATTACAGGGCTCTGATAACGAAAACTCCAGATGCTATATTTAGAAAAAACTTCCAACATATGGTGTAGCTAAAACCCCTGTTTTGTGGGTTTTTTATATCGAAACATCGATTGACGGCAAAATGTCTGTCAGTCTGTCTGTGAACAACCCTATCAGCTAAACGGTTCAGCCGCTTTTCTCCGAAATTCATATTCCCCAATTGATTTGGCTGACGTCACGACTTCTTGATTTTGAAACTGATATTGTAATTTTACGGGTACTATATATGAAGCCACTGAACATTTTCAAAATTTTTAAAACAATGGCGCCATCGATTTTGATTAAATTTAGTTGTTTTCTTGTTTTGTCTCATTGGGCATCTACATTTAAGAATCTGTAATATTTGTCAAAACTGACTTACTTAACGGTGGGAACATATTTTCATGCAATACTGATATTTATAATTACAACACATTGTCGTAGAAATCACGTTCATAAAGTATCAGTATGAACAGCTCACTATCAGAAATCCACATTCATGTACGTTACTTTACAACGCATTGCCAGACCATATTAAATAATGGAAGTCTGTTCAAGAATTAAGTTAAAAGAAAAATATTTTCTGCTGCACAACTGTTTTTACACTATGCGAGACTATACTGATCATCCAAAAGAAAAATAATGTTATTTTAACATTATATATTGAATTACTTTAAATTTTATTGTATATTTTTTTAAAAGACTTAATAAGTTTGTAACAAATAATGTACTTCACCTTCCGGGTCAATGACCCTCATCTTTATCCGGTTTTTGTCCAGTTTCCCTGATTCATTGAACAAATGTTGAGATGACCCCTAGTTTTGCTTCTGGACGTAAATGTAGTTACGAGTTACTATTTTGTTAGCAATGCAGAAAAATCATACTTGCAATTCTTTTACCGATGCAAAAAAGTTTTCTATAACTCGGGAACGAAAATGTGTATTTCTTTCAAATATTGCATATCTCGCGGTGTTTTAAATTTTATTTTCAATTATTTATTTATCTTTAACTTTTACTCATCTTTCAACTATTTATAGTTAAAATGACAGGAAGGGATTCTAGAATACAAGAAAATGTCCGCAGATGATCTTCTCCCCCATACATCACATACAGTTTTTACGGTTTTTTAACTAAATAAATCTAAATCTAAATTTAAGGCATATGTGTTTTCTCCATATTGTTGAGGCGTTGGTGGCTTTTTAAATAAAATATTTATTTGCTGCCTGTTCAATTACATTACAATTTTTCAGGGAGTTGAGTATAGTACTACATATGGTAGAGGAAAGAGGCCAGCATTTATTTGACAGGTAAATCTGTCTGTCTGTCCTCGCGCGACTTCCCGCGTACGGACCAGGCCTACCAACAGCACCCCCGCCTCGCGGCCATGGGTTACGGGGTACATAAGGTTAGCATGAAGATATCCCTATGCCGCAGTATGGTGTTCTCAACATGAGAAGGGAGTTTTCTCATCGTCACATAGAAACACACTGGGTCATTGCAAGGAAAACGCACACTATGACATTGGCCGACCGCGAATCCAACCCGAGGTCGCGTTATGGGAAGCAAGCTCGCTGACTAAAGAGCTAAACCGTGAGGGTTGACAGGTGTCCGATAATGAAATAAAAGTTCTATACTTAACTTTAATTAAGTCATTGAAAAATAACGATGAAAACAAAAAAAAAAAAGAAATAATGTGTGGCCTTTAGCAGGACAACTTGTTCTCTTATAACTAGGGGCCGATTTTAATGATTTTCTTCTGTGCGTGTTTTGTAGATTTCGACTGGCATGCCGTTTTTATCCTTTTTTGGTAATTTTAAAGTATTAGTCGCTGATTTCATTAATATCATTTTAATGGTACTTGCTACAAAGAATATTTACGAGTTATACCAAATGTTCTCCGCAGAGTTACTCAGCAGCCTATTCGATATCTTCGCTCAGAACTTGTAATGTCAGCAGCTGTAAGTGTGTAATATAAGATTCCTGTGTTGCGCCTGACAGTGCCATTGTCGGGTAAGCCGATTTTGGGATAAATGTAGACAGAGTTCCTGGTAAAAAACAGTCCAAACCAAAAGTTTAGAAGCTGAATTCACTTGAACGAAAGGATTCTTCGATTTCTCAGTTTGTCTGTTCAGTCATTACTCAGTTCAGTCACGTTAACGTCACTTTTCTTTGCTTTTACAGCTTTTTAAGAGCTTTTTATTGATCGTTTTTATCATATTTTACGTCACCAAAGTCTGCCCCTATTCATAACTCATAACCATCGTTCCTTCCATCGTTATCAGTCTTTCCTCATGGTAAACCTATCCATAGTGTGAGCTACACATCTAGAGAACATATCGAGGCCGGCTGCTGTGATTGAATAATTGATTGATGATTGTCGCCACGTCAACTACTAAGGTACCGTATTCGGTACTATCGGTATCGTATTCGGTACCGTATTCGGTACTACTACTTCGGTCGTATTCATTAGTACCGTATTCGCAGTGCATCTTTTTATCGCGCAAGATAGTGGTGATCGTCCCCCGCTAGATGGCGCAAAATGTTATTATTTATTTATTTTTATTTAATAGGTAATTATTACAGACAAATTAGCTTACTTGATCCTATGTGGCTAGGCCGACGGCCTTTAAGCCATTACAATACCTACATCCTTTCGCGTTCTAATCTTTCGAATTCTGGTATTCACCCCAAATGGTCTCTCCAACGCATCAAAGCCGCGGAAAAGACACCATAAGGTACGGCTCAGGAAAAACCCCCTGAAGGGGGAAAAACCTGCCGTCAGAAGCCGAGTACATTCTAATCTATCCGACGTTTATTTTTGCTACTTTATTTTCTGGCGCGGGCGTCCCGCCGTCTCCTTCCAGTGCTTGGCCTCCTCAGCACCTGAAATCAAACAGCGCCACAGAAGATCGTCCGCACCAACGCCTCTGCCCTTATATTTTCGCAAAATGTTGCCAACCTACCATCGCGTCGGCTTACAGGGATTTTGCCCGACAGCTATCTTCCACCAGAGGAGTACCCAGCCGGGACATGCTCGAAGTTCCCGTGCGATCTATCGGCTTATGTGGTAATGTAGTGCATGTAAGTGTAAGTGTGTATACGTTAGGGGTTAGGATAGGAAATGGAAGTGGAAGGAAAAATTCCATTTTCCGCCTATTTCGCGATAAATAAGAGCAGATATTGTATTTTAAAGAATGGTCCAAACCAAACGTTTAAAATCTAAGTTCACTTGAACAAACGGAAAAAGCCTCGATTACATCAGTAACATATCGAACAGCTTGAGTTGTTCATCTGTGGTGATTTTTATCAAATTTTTACGTTATTTTTCTTTGTTTATACAGCTTTTTAAAACATTTTAAGAGCATTTTATTGCTCGTTTTTGGCAATGTTCTACGACATTAACATTTACCCCTAGCTATGATTCTGTTCTGGCATTCACCTGATATTGACCGGAGAATTGGCGGAAACTGCTCAGAATAAGCGGCTGCTAGAGTTCCTAGCCAAACGAGGCAGAATTTCACTACCATATCTATTATCCTTTGACCACAAGAAAAAACCTGGTGTAAACACACTGACGAAATTTTTACGGCACACTACGCTTCTGATTGGACACCTCCTAGCGCACTACTTTCGGTGACGCGAATTCCATTCCCTGCAGACTCAAATGGAATAAGAGCTGTCAAACATATATCATGTTCATGCAACTATTTTACTTACGATCAGTATGCATCAGAAAGTGTATGTCCATAACCGGATATCAATTTTTTTTGTATATATTTGTTGGCCTAATATTCGGAAGTGCCTAATTACAACTCACAACCTGCAACAATTTAGCAAGCGTTTGTGTTTCGTTTGTGCACTTTTGCCCGTTCGATACCAGGAATGAACTTTCGATCGAACAACATTGACTACAAAGTCATCGTAAGCTACAATTTACTGGTTTCTTCTCCTTTTCCCTCTTCTCTGGCATTTGTAATTGTCCCTTGTCAGTAAGCGGTTTCCTGAGTTAATATACGCTGGATATGGTTATTCCAGTGAGCAATGCGATTTACTTCACCGATTCTCATGCAATCACGAATTGAAAACGTTGAGAACGATGTGCTTTTCGCTACTCCGAAGAAATTTCCCACACTTCTGTTTAATACGGACTGCAAATAAGCAATTAATCAAACGATCACAGTTTAAAAAGAAGTGTGGCAGGCAAACATTGCATTTGACATTTTAACAGAAGAAACAATTTTTAATTCAATTTTTTTACATTCTGCCACCAGATTCTTCAGACAGTGCTTTGGATGGAATTTCACTGCTAACCTGTGAGGGCACATCGTAAACGTAAGTAGTGTGATTTGAAGCCAGTTATCCGCACGTTTTGACTGGTATTTGGGGCGCATTACTGAAGTGCAAGTGAAAATGTTTTGTGAGTTCTGACTGAGACTTGTGCCGGCATATGTGATCGTGGCGCAAATGACGCAATAAAACACGAAAACACCATATACTTTGCTTACAAGAGGAGTGAAAATAAAGTGAATGGACCTTATAAGTAGGGGACGTATTTTAGTGAAATGTCATTTGTTTTCTTTCTTTTTGCGTTAGAACAATGCCTTTTAATATAGACATAATTATATGTTATGATAAAAGTAAATGAAACGTATTTAAAAGTCATTTTTCATCGATTTGGACTGACAAGTCACTTTTTTCTTTTCTAAAGCCTTTTTCACTAAAGCATTTTTAATGGTAATTGGATCACGCAATATTTTCGAGATGCAACAAATGTTCTCCACAGAATTCTCGGCTTCTTCGCTGTAACACCTATCAGTCAATTCTCAGTTCGGCCGATTTCGGGATAACTAAAGATACAGATTTCCTGCAAAAGACCGGTCCAAACCAAACAAACTTACCAAACTTCTACGTGAACGAAAGGAAGAAACCTCGATTATATTAGTAACATATCCAACAGTTTATTAAAGTTTTTACATCATTTTTCTTTGCTTTTAAAGAATTTTGAAGACATTTTAAGAGCATTTAACTGATCATTTTTGGTGATGTATTAGATCATCAAAATCCACCCCTACTTATTAATTTCCAAAATCGACTACCATCGGGACGCGAATCGTAGACCTCACGGTCAGAGACACTGCAGTGGCAATAGTTGTTGCGATGAGTCATCTCAGCCAGCTCACATTGTGAAGATCGGAGGCTACGAGGATCCAGGGAAAAAATGACGCGGCCATCTGCGTGCGTCTTGAGTTTTGAAACATGAAATCTGCCATTACCCTTCTTTCAATATATGAAGTCAAGTATTACAAAGTGCTATTAAAAATTATAGAAGAACAAATATTACAAAATGGTACAAAATTATGAACTTTTTACTTTAATATATGATAATAATGTATAATATATGGATAACAATGTATAAATATAATAATATATGGATACTTAGTATTCAGCTTGTTTTGAAACAAAGAAAAAAACTATTTCCATAAACGACATATTTCTGGAATAAATGAGGGATATTATTACTTATCTTATTATTATTACTACATCTTTATTCTTTTGGTAATACGGTTTTTTTTTCAACTAGTTTGACCATTGAACATGCTAGGCTATTTCTACGTTATTTCTTGTTTTATAAAGCGATTCTCACCGGTAGAACGCATGATTAGAGCCTTACGGTGAAGGATTTTCGACAATAGCTGCATAGCTATGTCGTATTCAGCCGCAGTCTACAGGAGAATTCTAGCGGCCCGGTTCTCTGATCGACAGTTCTCCGTGTTTCTTCGATCAATACCAGGCGAATGCCGTAGTAGTACCCTAATAAATTGTTCCCGGTCCGCGCGCGATCTTTCTTTCCACTGCCTTGTCCTATACTCACCTCTTACTTACTTACACACACTCACACTTACATGTTCTATACTACCACAAACGCCAGGAACCAAATGCTTGTCCCGGCTAGGGGCCGTGTCCCCTTTGGAAAGAAGTACCTGGGGGATTGTAGGGGACCTCCCCCTCAACCCTACGTGCAAGACGGTGCAGGATCTCACCTTCCAGCGGAGAAGAAATCAGCGCCACCTCCCAGGATAAAACATTCACTACACAAACAGGGCTAATGACAATTGCATTTGACGTGCCCCGATACATCAATCAACCAATAATTTTTTTGTATTTCTTTTCGGTATTTTCCTCTATTCTATTTATTCGTCATTCTAATCGTTTAGTTATAAAGTAAACGTTAATATAATTGCGAGAAGAAATATGAAATTTTGAGATCGTGAACATGATCCATTCACGTAAACGTTATGACGGCTACTTGTCGATTGCCTTGGAATATCGATGATTCGTTGTAACTCATGAACTCCGTGGATAATTTTACACAGCGAGTCAAGATAATGATAATGATAATGATAAAATGTATGCTCTCGCTAACCACATTATCTTCTGTCAAGAAAAGTTAAGTTTTGTTCTGTTACAAAATAATAATATAAAATATTTGAAATGCAAATTAAAAGATTTGTTAAAACACTTGAACCAAACATTCGGAAATCATTTTTTAACATGCCGTCGCGAAATATGCTTCTTATGCTTCTTTTCCGTGTGCTAAACAGCCAATATTTTCATTCAACTAATAGTCTGCGAAACATTACGAGGTGATTCACATTGCGAGGCATAAAAAATAGTATTCGCAACACGTGCACGAGGTGATTCACGCACTGGTCTTTAGTTAAGGTCGGGTGTCTATCTCGACTCGTGCGCGAATCACTTGTTTCGCATACTTGTTACGTAATTTACTATTCTCATCATGAGTAGTTAAACAAACAGCTGTGAACATAATATAATTTTTTGTTTCTTTTGTTGCATGATTTTGCTCTATAAGGTTGTTTTCATATTATTTTACTGTTTATTTTAAATCTTAGAGTTCGCGAACGTTTAGGTTTCATGTTTGGGTTTAAATTCACCTTTTAAAATAGTTTCAAAAAGTAGATCAACGGCTTTTACGTTCGATGATTTTGTTGTCGATCAAAGACTAGAGCCATAATTCTGAGTTAATAGGCGTTATTGGTACTGGGTTTACTTCTTTTACAATTTGCATTCCTTGCCCTTGCTTCCATTAATGCGTATCGCTTACTCACGTATTCTGTGTTAGTTTCTTTATATAGGAATTGTTTGTACTCCTTGAAAATTTACAACGCTCCTTTTCTTATCACTTCGTTGCCTATCTGACCCTGTCGTCTTCTCTTTCCTTCTCCCTTTCTCCGGGCTCTTACAAACAACTTTCTCGAGACAATCACTACCTGTGTTATTCCATACTTATCTTGATTTTCTGTTTATATATCGCATTGGTATGTTTCATGATCGTAACATTTTCACAAAAATTGGCACAGACGTTTTCTGTTTTTAGTTCATTTCCGCCTGTTATTTTCGCTAAACAAGCGTGCACGAAGTTCGACACGAACAAGCGTGCACGAGATGCATATAAAAGCAAGTGCAAAACTACAGAAAATGAATCATAAACAATTTGTTTTAGGGATTTTGTCATTTTAATTTAATCATAATGATGTATTTTATAATGGTTTATAATTACATTTGGTTTTATGCCCTTTTATGTTTAATTTTTATCTTAAAGTCTTCAAATTTTGATTTTTTGTTAAGTACCGGTAAATTGAACAGAATCGCTTCTTAATAAAACATTCTTCCCGATCGTCCTGTTTCCGTCGCCTTTATCATTCCCACTTCTATTGCCATTGCCACAGCCACTATTGCAATCACCATTACGCTCCCATAACCACCAGAACCTCCTCCTCCACTGCCACGAGTTTCATCGCGACCTTAACCTACCGTGTCGGTCGCGTCCGCCATCGCCTGGTGCCGCTACCGCTGTCACCGCTGTTTTGTCTGGTGCCGGCTGAAAGGGCAGTCCAGTGACTCAGTGTAATTTCCAGGCTTGATCCTTGCATGATGATCGTCACCTTGACTCAAATACCTCGTGCGCCATTAAGGATGCACGCCCATAGTCTCAATCTTCATCCGCGTTGACGTATGGCCATTATAATGGCATAAGGCAGGATGATCTTTACATCCTTCATGCGAAGTATTACCTCTTCGTTTGCAAAAGCCTGCACTTGCCTGGATCTGCATCGATAAAGTTATTCGAAAATGCAAGGGGGTGTTTTTGGTTGTTTAAAAGGGTCAAAGAGCATGTTCGTTAATGAACAGATGCATCAGCATGTACGGAAGAGCTTTTCGTCTCGTAAATACCGTAAAGGCAGTCACGACTCCTTACATATTTTCAAAATAATTGCTGGGAAGATTGTCAGGATCAGTGTATCGGAATGCGAAGTGGGATTATTACGATTTTTTACAAGAGTAAACCTTGAAAATATTCTTGCCTATTCCTTAATGATAGTTTTGCCTTTTGAGTAAATTTTGCTTGCGAACTCTTTGCAAATCTCTTGCGAACTCTTTGCTCTCTCAAAATGTTTCTCTCACTAACAAGTAGTGCTTTAAGTTTATTATTAATATTATTATTATTAATTAGTTATTATAATAAACTACATATGGATACTATTACGTAAATAATTATTTATAATAATTTATTATTTTAATTACTCGTATAGCAAGAATGCTTCTTTTCGTGTAGTTTCCCATTTCATTTATTGATGTCTCAACAATGAAAGAAAATATTTAACTTTGGTGAAGTATGTACCGGATACATTGCAGAATCGTTATATTTATGCTTCATACTTTGGGGCTCTGATGTTACGTACATAATGGTACTTTGTTTTCATTACTCATGGTATACGTTTGAAAGAACGGTTGATTTTCTAAATAATTTAAAAACATATTTTTGTTTATATTCCATTTTGAAGCAGATATTTTGTTAATACAGCTGAATTAAACCAACTATTTTTATTCTTTTTTATTTTGTTTGTATTAGCAATAAATGGTAAATAATGGAGATTGAATGGTAATCATAAAAGGAAAATGTGCGAAGAAAATATCGGAACAAAAGCTGAAAATACATATTTTATGATATATAATACACAATTTACCAAATTTAAAATATACTTCTATTACATTTATTTATTAAGATCATTGAGTGCGATAAACATTATGGTACTCTCGTTTTAGTTGTATAAAAACAACTTACGCAAATACTCGCTGACTACAATGCCTCGATATCATTTCATATTATTACGCAACATTTCCAATGTATTAGATTAATACTTCTACTTTATATTTGGAGTACCACTTCACTCTCATAACAGGATGAGGAAGCAGAATGATTCGAGTGGCATTGCATGGGAACCCTCATCGGCACAGAGGATCCTATCTGGGTTTTACCCAAGTACTCTATACAAGACGTTCCGATCTCTTTCTTATCCTTGACAACTTTTTTCAGTCTGACACCTACGCGCCTCCTATACCAACATCACAGTCACACTCGAACCCTCATGTAAGTACTTCCTTGTGCAGAAAAAAGGGAGCTACACGCATGCCGGTATATTAACAAAGGAGTCCGACTCGGTATGCAACTTCGCCGTGACTGAATGTCATGAGTCGTGACATTGGGAAATAAAATAAATATATTCTTACTTAAATAAATGAGGATCAAGTAAATAGTGTGTGTGTGTGTGTGTGTTAGAGGTGAGTACATTGTTTTTTTCCGGAACTACTCGACAGTTGGTGCTTTATGAAATTTCACGAGGTCTCTTAAGTACGACTCTCTCATTATTCACAATCGTTTATTCACTACATCCTTCTGCTGCCATTATTCTAACGGACAAATCGTGGAAGGTGTTTATACTTTTTTTAAAGATGAACCGCCACGTATCTCGAAACATAATATAAATTCTTATTAATTTAATAATTGTTGTCAACATCTGAGTAGATTGAGTTGTCGGCTGCAAGACATTTGATGATATTTCACAGTCATGCTTAGAGCCCCCTTCATCTAGCCTTCGCTTAAGAAACCCGGCATTACCCGGGCATTTATTTAAATCCCAATCATGTATTAGTTGCATGGCGTACATGACGGTCCCCGGATTTTGCGTAAATCTTTTATTGTTAGACCTTAATAAAAGCTGGTATATTTTGTCAAATGTTTTGGATACAGCCACTTATTTCAGATTTTATAAATTAGGTATTAAAATTATTACACTGTACTCATTTATAAACAAATATTTATTAAAACTGATGCAGCAATAATTTTTAAATGGTTTTGCTCGTACATGCGCATAACCAGTATGGCAGTTCAGAAAAAATATTAACAATTTACAGTAGTAACACACAATCGATTCTTGAGTCCATTATTCATCCAAAAGTTATGGTCCAAAACACGGAAAAACAAATTATTCAATAATTTCTACTCCTCGTTAAAATCCTACCTTTTACCATAAACTATTAAGTTAAGTCAATCAGCTAACCCTTTAACAGAATTCAACCTTGGAAAGAAAATCATACAAAATGGTTTTCTTAAAACTAACATAGACACTGCTCAAAAACAACAAATAAATTACTCTCGTTTAACAATACCGTAAATAAAATATATTTACAAACACTTCCTTTACGAATTCTGTAATAACATGGTATAGTACATAAACAGTCCAATACTTCTTACATAGTAATAATATTAAAAACGTTTATGTGCGCATCATAGGAATAGCAAATGGTTAATGTGAGACAACCTCATCATTGGAGCCTTATTGTCGCATGCCGTCAGATGTATTGTAAGAAGAGACATAATGAGAATGACAAATCAGTCCTCTCGCGGTATATTAGAATAATGGGAATGTCTGGATGAAATATTTGCATTTTTAGTCAAAATCGAAACTATTTCACTGTTTTTTTCGAGTTCCTGTATGTGTAAAAAAATTCTTGACATGGCTGGAAAGTGCTTAGTATTCTCTCCATATCTACGCGCGTATATTCAAAATACGGACCTGTTCAAAGAACATTTTCTAGTACTATAATTAAAACTGTAATTTCTATTTAATGTATTATGTGAAAAACGAAGTAATTATAATTTTAGTAAACATTTTTATTAAATAATTTAGACTATAATGAACAAGAAAAATAAGTTAAAAAACGCCAGAGTATGATAATTTGTGACAAATTATTATTAATATTGCTTGATTCTCAAAAAAGTCGTATTTCATAGATACGTAAATGTGTAAATGTAACAACACTGAATTATTTCCACGTTGTTAAAAGAGCAGAAAATGTATATATTTCCTTCCAAAGAATGCAAAGAAAATATGTAATTTATCGGAAACTTTTTAGGAAAACAAGCTGAAAGTGGTAGTTATAAGAAGTCTAACAAATAATGTTTATACAATGAGTTGAACTTTATGAATGAATGACTATATAAACGTTGTATCCACATGTGTCCACCTTTCCTTAAACATACTCCATGTTGCAATACGTTACATTGCTCTTTGGTCAAGCTAATTTGTTTTCCTAACAATTTATTCAAAGCATAAAAGGGTACCTAGGTATACCTCGTTACGTAAACAGCTCATTAGAAATTGACATTTTTACAAGACACATCTAGTGCAATCGCAAGAGTTTGTAATGGATTATTTAACCGAATAAGAGGAAAAAACCGACGCCAAGAAGGGTACATAAAAAAATCGAGATGATTTGTCATGCAGTCAAATAAGGGAAACGCGCACTGACAATGGCCCCGCCTCCTACACAAGATTGCGCCTTGAACGCGTGGAGTTAGTGTTTGGGGTTCCATACAAAACGAGTGACGCTACGCTCGGCTGCAGGGCGAGCTTCCGCGTAGAGATGCAGGTGCGGGTTTGGCGCGCCACGCCGCACTCGTGCACATACGTACACAGATGCTAATGAAGCAGCCGGGGTCAGGGAGAGGACGCGTTGCGGACAGGGCCGGCGACCATTGACAGACGAAGCCGAACGCCGAGCCGGGAATAAAAGCAGCACAACGAGTGCTCGGTGAAGACAACTTGGTGGAAAAACAAGCGAGCGAGGTGCCGTCATGAAGTGGCTTCGCGATTAATAGACGAAGATTTATTTTCGTATCAAATGCGTATTTTACTCTTCTCAGACAGACACTCAAATGTGTGAGTGAATATAATATTTCCTGTAATGTGGCGCGACAACTACATCGTGCGCTAGTCCCGTTAGTGTAGTGCATGTTGTAGCCGGATGTTGGCGGTGTTCCCTCCCCGCTGGAACGTAAGGTCTGTCGCCATTCTACGCATCGACTTGCAGTATTTTCCACTTTCAGATACCTCCCCTACCAGGCATCGCCCCAGTTGTTTGGGGTTCCATACAAAACGAGTGACCCTACGGTCGGCTGCAGGGCGAGCTTCCACGTAGAGATGCAGGTGCGGGTTTGGCGCGCCACGCCGCACTCGTGCACATACGTACACAGATGCTAATGAAGCAGCCGGGGTCAGGACGCGATGTTGACAGTGCCGGCGACCATTGACAGACGAAGCCGAACGCCGAGCCGGGAATCACAACGAGTGCTCGGTGAAGCCAACTTGGAGGAAAAACAAGAGAGCGATGTGCGGTCGCAGAGTGTCGTCGCGATTAATATACTCCCATTTAAATACAATGCCACTTCAACGTCACGAGCTGGACGGAGATAGGGGGGGACTCATCTGATCGGGAGCTTCGATACGATTTCAGTTGTTGGTATCGGAGCTCCCGCGAGGAAGACAATGTCCATATCTCCGCCCTCTCGTGAACTTGAGGTGTCGTTATGTTTAAATCGGAGTATAGATAAAGAGATTTTAGTCCCATTCCTATTTTACTCTTTTGCTATAGACATTGGAATGAGTGAGCGGTGAACATGTTTGTCAATTACCAGGTTATTTTCTTGCTAGGCAGTTCTGAACATTTATCGAATTCGAAAATAAAATCTAAAATTCCAGGCCGTTTGAATCGCATGCAATAAAGCTAACTTATAATCGAAGGAAAATTTCATTTTGTTTTATTTTAGAAACTGAATGATTCAAAAACGAAACAAATTCAAAATAATTTTATAATAATACGCAAACATCGTCAATTACAAAAGAGTTGATAGTTCGAGTGTTAAGAAGATTTGTCGTCAATATTTCAGTGACTAATGAAATTACACTAATGACTGAGAACAAACATTTGTTAAAATAGGCTTTTGAGTAATACTCTTACCACTGGAAATGCTCTCCTATTGTTATTTGTCGAATCTCTGTACGTATATAAAGCAGTGTATTTCATACAGCCTTGAAACTTCGCATCGTTTAGTAGATTTTATTTAGTAATAAATGTCTTACAAAAGTGTGTTCTGAAGTCAAAGAGTATATTTATGTTCTCTTCCTTTTAATGACAAGGACAATATAATCAGCGTGAAACTAAGTGTTATTTAGGTAAATCGACCTTGGATTTAACGAAATATCTTTTTATTCACTCTGAAAAACAAAAGTACAAGCATATGCACAGACTCTCCCGCATTCATACACCCACATGTTTATAAGCTGACATAGAAGTAAAGGAATTCATTACTAGCGACGAAAAATTGTTACACGATGGTTATGCGGTAATGAAAGAAGTAATTTGACGTGTGATGTTGGAAGTTGCTAATCACATTGCAAGTCATCGTCGGAGCTGAAGCTGGCATTGCTTGAACATTCATGGATCATTTTAAAGGCTTCCTATTACCACTAATTTCACAACCCGCTCCATTATGCGTAATATTTATTTCGGACTATGAGTACTATACTATGACTCATATCATAGGTCAAATTTAAATATCATTGTCTCTAATTATGTTCGGTTCGTATTACTTTTGAATTCATTCACAAAATTTACACGTTTCATTAAATTGTGTAGAGAGAAATCAATCGAAATAACACATCTCAACTTTGTGTCTAAAAATAATTTTACAATTTTGCAATCGATTAGATACATTTTGTTCGAAATTAGTTACTCTAGATATTTGATTTACAACTTTTTACATAATAAATTTTTATTTCCGAAAATTATTAATCTTTATTATATTTTGAAAATATGGTATTTATAATATTAGGTGTGAATGTAATTGTCTTTCAATGGATACTGTTATCAGCAGGGATTGGATTCTGATGACCTAAAAATTCTTTGAAAATGATCTCTAAAATGACTTAAAATAAGAGAAGAAAGGCTTATAAAATGACTTAAAAATACGAAGAAAGTGACCTAATTATTTAGAAAATTCTGAATAATTTTATGATTATATTTATTCAATGATTTTTACAATTAAAATAAAATGTATTTATTTCAAATTATATCTAATATAAAGTGTTTATTTTAATAGGAAATGTAATCGTTAGCACCTTCTCATCCCTCTTCTCATATCTTTCATTGAAAAACTAATCGTTACTGAGATTATCTTTTCAAATAAAAATACAGCCACATAAATATTGAAAATATTAGTTAAAGAGTCACTTTAATGTACCTAGAATACATCCGAGGCAATCGCCATGTATTGCGAAAATACAAATAACGGGAATATACTTTACGAAACTTATAAAATAAGCCTATGATTTTCACGTCGTGGCTCGTATGCCTTCATGTCACACATTATATAAAATTATCTGTCGAGTAATAAATTTTATCAAGATTGATTTCGGGCATTAGCGGCATTGCCACATCAAAGTAATACTGTCTAATGTCCAAGTGGTAGTAATACTCATCTCCAATAAGGAACGAAAGTCACTTCTAGTGGACTGTAACTAACGGGAGAAAGAGAGGCGGGTCCTTGATGAATCCCTTACAAGATCGGTGCTGAAATATTGCACGTGATCACGTAAAAAGCGATCGCCATCTTGAAATCGCTGGGTTCGAAAGTTGCGTAAACAGAATCTCACGACTATCACGAATCGGCAGGCGTAATAATAGAGGGAGGGCGACGAAATGCCGCGCGGAGAAGAAAGCGTTATGTGGAAGGGTTGCACGGCGCTTTAAGGCGGAGATACCCTACTAACAGGTATTAAGGGAAACAGTGATCGTAATATGAACCATGACCATCGGATGCATTGTCGATGAAAGTTATCTCGCGTTGATTTCAATCGCTTTACGTTGACGTAAGTATGAGATAATGTATTTGCTGGAATAGAAATTTACAGGAGACAGGGACTATTGACGACAAGCTTTTCAATATTCCTGAATGAACGGAGTAATTGCTCAGTGAACATCCAACTTGAAAGCGATACTCGTGTTAATACGTTTTATAAAATGCATATGTTTTGAACTCTGATCTACAATCATATCCATTTCTTTTTTCCATGTTATTTTATTATTATTATTATTATTATTATTATTATTATTATTATTATTATTATTATTATTATTATTATTATTATTGGTGGTGGTGTTGTTGGTGTTGTTATTGTTATTATTATTACGATAACTACAATAATTAAAAGTTTGTAGGGACAATTTTCAGCGTAAGAAAGTCTAATTACGATTTTGGAAACCGAGGAAAGTCTATTACAACAATTGATAACTTATTTTGAAAGTTACTTATCGATTAATTAACATCTTGATTAATTCACAGAAAAGATTAAGGAAAAAAATTGTAAATAGTAAGTCCATCGGAGAATAATATATGGATATTATTATAGTAATTTTAAGTGATAATTCGTAACAGTTATTTTTGTTTGTCGGGAAGTATTGCTCCATTTCCATTCCACACACGTGGTATTAGGAACTAGAAAACATTTATGCTAATATGCATAATATAAGCGTATATGTACCGGCCAAGGTTTATCAGGGCATCAACTAAGGTCCTGGATTCCACGGGGGTCAACGGGAGATCGTGGATTCGATCCCCGACGATGGCAGGAATTTCGACATTAGCTAGAGAACTAGGTCGAATTCAACCGCTGTATGGAGGAGACTTGTAGTGGTCCGCTTCTCTAACAGGTAGTTTTCCGTGGATTCTCCAGTCAATTCCAGACAAATGCTGGAGTAGTACCCTCACAAACGGACCGCAGGCGATCTCCCTTTATTCTTCCTTGTCATCTCTTCAACCCGTACACACTCACTGGCATGCATTGCACTATCACTCTTACTGTTAGACCAGTCATAGTTTAGAGCTCGTCCGAGTGGGGCGGTATACACTGGTGATAGATATCAGGTTGGGGAAAATCTCCGCAAGCTGATATAGATCGATGCCGGATTTCGCCATCCAGTGGGGGAAGTTCACTGATGATGCACTGTACTTACGGGACTAATCAGTTGATGCACCCGGAATCACTGATCAATTAATCAAAAGTATACGTAAAAGAGAGCGCTCTGAACATTAGTCCGCTGGGTTAATAAAAAAATACAAACAATTTTAAATTCAAATACATAAACTTTTATTAACATCTCAAAATACTCTGACTAAGTATATTGAATGTGAGTATTTCGTTTTGGCTAGGAATTCATCCTCTAAAATCTTTTGTTTGACACAAGTTTAATTATACTATGAGCAAACGATATAGGAAGAAAGAGAGGGAAATTGGTATGTTCAGCCTTAAATGAAAAACAGTTAGTGCAGTTAGTAAAGTATTTCATATTGTTCAGAAATTCATCTATTATCAATTTCTTCCTATCACACACGATGTGCCGTACTTATTGGTCAAAATGAAGTAAATTACAGAAATAAATGAAAGGGAAATGAATATGTTCAGACCTAAAAAATACTAAACAATTTCATGCTTTGAATACATAGAAGCTATAAAACGGACATTTTCAGAAGTTTCATCATTTTTAGTTTTCATAGTTACTATATTACAGTTTCATAATAAAGATGTATTAACACATTCCATTCAATTGGAACATCGGTATCATTCGACTTGAACATTTGCTCGGTGGCAGGCAGATTAGTGACGCTGTATGTAGTTGATTACGACGTGACGATTGTACTACCTTCGAAGAAGCCTGTTCAATTTCCCGAGGTGCCCATACACCTGCCGAAACGAGGACCCCTGCGGCTCCGAAGGCTGAGCAGGCGGCGGGAGGCACGGCCAAGAGGGAACTGATTGAGATGATGCTGCTCGGAGATAAAAGTGGAAGTGGAAATGGAAGAGGATGATAGGCGAGATCTTATGATGGGAAAAGAACTGGTAAATCCCTTCGGAAGAGCTGGAAGGCAGGGCGACGAAAAATTCTGGGAAGTCGAGGAACGGATGGATGAATGTGAAGAACAGGGACGGAATAAGGGGTATTAGAATGGTTTCAGCATGGAGTGACAAAAAATATAGATGGTGCGAACAGTGCCCCGTGCCATTTTGACCGGTAGAGACGTAGCGAAAGTCCGGTACCTCGGAGGCGACGCGAATGATTCAGCGGTTGGGAAGTCAACCAAATAGCGAATGGTATGGGAGAATGGGTGCGGTGAGAGCAAGAGGGGAAGAGTGGCAAGAGAGGGGAGGTGGAGGCAAGTGAAAGGGTGGGGGTGGTGGGTGCAATGGGAATAGTGAGGGCGGTGGAAGAAAGGGGGAAGAGTGACGGCTGTTGATGCGAGGGGGAAGGATGGGGATGGTTCGAGCAAGGGGAAAGGTGGCTGGCGGGAGCAATAGAGAAAGGAGGGGACGGAGATAGAGGAAGTTTGGGGGAGGTGGGAGCAAAGAGGATGATGGGAGCGGCACGAGCAAGGGACAAGAGTGGGTGCGGCTGGATCAGCGACGGTGGCGCGATGCTGAGGAGGTCGAGGGATGGTAGTCAAGTTGTCAGCTAGGTCTCCCAGGGCAATGACATGCCGGCGGCAACAACGCCTAACGGAGAGCGGATATCAGAAGCAAGAGTTAGAATGTAGGCGGGCTGGGGAGCCTACAAGGAGGGAAAAAGGAGGGGAAAAAATTTTGGCAGAAAAAAGATTTTTAAAAGTTGGACGGCTTGTAAAATTGTAAAAAAGGTTTTTTTTTGAAAATTAGACGGTGGACGAGTTTGGTTACTACTTCGAAAGAAGCCTGGTTTTTTTTTTCAATTTCCGGAGGTGCCCATACACCTGCGAACGAGGGAACCCCTGCGGCTTTTGAGCTGAGCAGGGCGGCGGGAGGCACGGCCCAAGAGGGAACTCCCTTGTGAGATTGGATTGCTTTGCTTCGGAGATAAAGAGGTGGAAGGTGGACAAGGGAAGAGGATGATAGGGTCGAGATCTTATGATGGGAAAAGTACGGGTAAATCCTTCGGAAGAGGCCGAAGAGTGAGGCGACTAAAGAATGCTGGGAAGTCGAGTAACGGATGGATGAATTTGAAGATATAAGGAAGGAATAGGGGTATTGAATGGTCTTCAGTATGGAGTGGCAAAAGAATATAGGCAGTACGGCACAGTGGCTCTGTGCAGACCATTTTTGAGACGCGCGAGACGTAGCGGGAATAGGTCGGTACTTTCGGAGACGCACGTGAGTGATTCAGCGGTTGGAAGTCAACAAAATTAACGAATGGTATGGGAGATGGGAGCGGTGAGAGCAAGAGGGGAAGAGGGCAGTGGGTGCAGAGAGGGGAGGGGCGGTGGGAGCAGTGGAAGGGTGGGGGAGGTACCAACAAGGGGGAAGGTTGGCTGGCGGAGCAATGGAAAAAGGTGGGGGACGGTGGAGGAGTTTGGGGGGCGGTGGAGAAAAGAGGTTGGTGGGAGTGCGGCACGAGCGGAAGGGGCGGAGTGGGTGCGGGTCGGATGCAGCGGAGCGGTGGCGCGATGCTGAGGAGGGACTGAAAGCGGTCGAGGGATGGTAGTAAGTTGCTCAGCTAGGTCTCCAAGGGCAATGACATGCAGGCGGCACAACGTCACGGAGAGCGGATATCAGATGCCAAGAGTTAGAATGTGTAGGCGGGCTAGAGGGGAGCCGCAGTGTTGAATTCAAGAACGATGCGATCAGAACAGTAGAAGAATCGGGGACGGGGTTGTGGAGAAGGTGGAGTCAAGGAGTCGGCAGCGAGTCTCCGACACCGGTGTGGACGATTATAGGCGGCGATTAGGGCGCCATCACGGCCGCTACGCCACTTTAACGCGGCTGGATTGCGAGGGATAAGCCCGCGCCGCGCGCCGCCCGCCGCCGCCGCACGCCG
>BOPP01000012.1:9297382-9381132 GCA_017312745.1 Gryllus bimaculatus
CGTCCGCCCGTCCGCCCGTCCGCCCGTCCGCCCGTCCGCCCGTCCGCCCGTCCGCCCGTCCGCCCGCTGTGCGGAATGCCCCTGGATGCCTTCGTGTAGGGACCTGCGGAACTCTTCATGCTATTAACCCTTCAGTGGTGGTGAAAGTACTTGCAAAGCCAGCGGTCGCATGGTTTTTAACAGAGGTCTATTTGAAACTAGTGGTCCTACAACAGCATAGACTCTCTCGCGTATTTTCTAAATTTGCAAATTTCGGAAATTCAGAGTTCAATGAAATGTGACCAGCGCCTTTTTAAGCATTCCTTCGTCTAGCAATGAAAAATAATCGAAGAAAATAATTTCTACGGGTATTGATCTATATTTTATGCCAAATTACACAAAAATGCTCACATTATCTAAATATAGAGCGTGAACTTATTTAAAGATCCGTTTTACGGAACAGATTTCATTAAAGAAAACGTCTTGCTTCAGTATTACAGCTGTAGAAAGACGCATCCAAAAAATTGCACTTTTGAGATTTTCAAAAAATTTGAGATTTTAACGAAAATGAATCCTACACCATTCTCTTAAGGGCGCTTGACGCTAACCGAAGACCAAGGTTAATGAAAACAATTGGTGCAATATTTTTAGAAATTTTTGAAAATTTGTTGCGCCTTCATTGAAAAGTAACCTTAAGAAATTAAAAAAATCTGTTTAAATTTCCCATAACCACCAGTTTATTTCAGATAGATTGGGGAATATCAATTTTGAAGAAAAGCGGCTGAGCGGTTTTGAGGCTAGAGTGTACCACAAATTGGCAGACGGACTTTTTGCCATCAATGGATATTTCGGTACCTGGGACTCATAAAACACGGACTTTGTCTACACCACGTGTTGGAGTTTTTTTCTATATTTTTAAAATTATTTATCCACATTTTGTTGCCAGTGCCCGGCTATAAGTTTTTTTGCCGAAAATTCCACAATTACAAGTTGTCTGCTAACGAACTACTTCTGGAAGGGCGAGAAAGTGAAAATATCTTATTAAGATTCTGGTGTGAAAAAAATATGTTTGAGAAATGGGCAGGTTCTGGTGTCTAAAACAGTGATCAGTTCCAAAATATAATTTTCTTTGTTGTCTTGTTGACATGCTGCATACACGAAAAAAAAGTTGCTTGGGATCTTCAGAACAGTATCATGAATCTGGTTTACTGAATGTTTGTTTTTTTGAGAACGTATTGTGCAATTGATAAAATTTATCTTAAAAGAAACGATGATTGGAAAATTTGTTTAAACTTTTTGAGACTAAATTATGAACGCGTTTGAGAATCGGAATGGTATAGGGATTTTCTTTGTATGTTCTGGGCCAGACCCACGGAATACAGTTTATACAAGTGTTGTGTATTTATATACACACTTGTGTATTACGACGTTCTATTGAGTACTGCTTTTTATTAAAGTGGATTGCTCCTATACACTTCGGCCAATTTTCGAATCGTCAATTGAGGTCTGTCAGGACGACATCGATATTGCAACAAAGTAATGTATTCGGAGCAGTTTTAACTTCATCGGTAAATTTCGGCGGTTACATTTTCGCCAATAAAAATGTATGAACTTATCTATGTCTGTATTCAGTACAAAGTCCGCAACATTTTTTAATGGAGAAACAATGCAGGATAGTGTAGTGAAGTTTGAACTTTTTGCACGTATTATCAAAAGCCAATTTATTGGTGACTTTGATCACTAAGCATATATTTGTTATATTGCGTATTTCCTCTAAATATAGTTAAGTGTTTAATATTGAATTTTTAGAACAAATTATTTACAGGCAGTTTATTCTTCTTAAACTTTTTGACAATGCTTCAAACCCTACATCTTTAAATTCTTTTTCAGTTATTACGTGTTTATTCACGAATAAACACGTAAACGAATAAAATTCGCCCTTTTCCCATTACCTTAGTCAAAAGTAACATATGGATATGTTGTATGGGATTCGTCTAACATTTGCGACGAAGTCCATTATGTGTAAGTAACAATTTAACAAAGTAAGTAACAATCAATTAATCATATTTTTCCTTTTGACTGACATGGTTAAATGTGCGGGATACTGGACACTAATAGTGACAGATGTTCCAATTCATTTTTTAATTAGTCTGAAGACGTAAAACGCCAAATGTATATCTTAAACTCTCCTAAATTTAAAATTTATAGTGTTAAATACAATGTTTTAGTGAACAACAATAATGGATGATGCTTTAATTTTTTTATTTGAGAAATTATTGCTCTTCATAATAATAAATATTAGTTGCCATTCAAGTTGCAAAGAGACGTATACGTAATAGAAATATGCCATTTTTGCATGATTTCACAAGTCGGAACAATCTGTCAGAAATATATCTCTGTTACACGCTTGTTTCATTATCTCTTGCTTTCCACAAACAGTTTTCTACTACAATTTCTTTGTAAGAAACAAGTAGCTCTAGCCTGCCTAGCACAGGTTCTGTTCACGTCTTCTGATTAACTCCTGTGTCATCTTCTGGTTTCCTAACGAAGAACACCTTTTTCAAGAGACGCCCGGCTTCTACAACTGCCATGTTGCTGCTCAGTTCACAAAGCACTGTGCCACTTTGCAACTTAGTTTATTTAAACGGTTAGTTGCCGTCGTGAATTATTTATCTTTCCACGGTTAATTGGGTGCTTTTGTGTATTTTATGTTCTTCGCTTTTTATTCGTTTTGAATCATCGTGATGACGTAGAAAGAATTGAACTGTTTGTATGTAAAGAAAAGAAATAACTTCTTAGGCATTTCATGGTTAAGTTGCATTACTTCTTGCTGTTAAATATGGAAGGCAAAACGATTACATTGACAGCAGAAGCAGTTTTGCACAGGTCAAGGTAGGCAGGAATGGGAAAATATTCGAGACTTGAAATATTTGTTGCGAATGACCTTACACACTTACTAGCTATGCAACGACTGGCAAAAATATTTTTCCCTTTCTCTGTCTTCGGAATGATTGCAATGAGCATAATAAAAGTTAAGATTAAGAAAAGTCGTTACAGAGTAATAACGGCAATATTACTATCACGGTCAAAGTAAAGAATGGTAATAGACCCCGGTTGAAACCAAAAATGCTCATGCCGGATGGCCAAAATTTGAAGAGTTTACATGTATTTCTCACTTTACATGTATGCACACAATATACCCAACTTTTCCCTTTCACATTTTAATGGTTTTAAGCAGTAGCGGATCGTGTGTAAAATAATTGATTCTTGAGAAAAATGTTTTGGTTATCCCACAAGCAAAAATGTGTAATAAGCAAACAATGAAGAGCTTTTAATGTTCCCTTTAACTTCTGAAAGCCCTTTAACTTCTGAAAAAAATTAAACCATAGGATCTTAGCCCTTGTCGTAACGAATCGACTCAGACATTGCAAGATCGATGAATGAAAGGAAGAACGAATGCCGGGAAGGGGGACCTTGTGTAAACGCAATTCTAATGACAATGGCTTTCTGTTTACGTAGTTCGAATGACAATTGGAAATTATGCGTTGCACAAACTCAAGGATGTTTTATATTAATCCCGAGGACCGAAGGCCTTTGCCTCGTCACCAAACGCTGACACGCAGGGAGAAACGACAAAATGTCAAGTTAAATGTGTTCCAGATGAAAATACTTTGGCAACTTTTGGAAATTATGCGTTGGACAGACTCAAAGACATGAATCGCTTTTGCCGAAGCCTAGCGAAGTCGATGCACACGCTTAGCGAATCATCACTGGGCCTTTGAAGTTTGAAGTTTCGACTCGGTTTGCTTGCGCTGGATTGGCGCGGTGATGTTTGGAAAGTTGTGGCTTAAGTGAGCCGTTTTGTCTCGTTCTTGACGATAAAGCAAGAGTATCGGAATGCGTCCACAGTATCTAGTTGTCACCTGGGAGGCCTGGAACTCGGACTAGCATGGTCAACTGGCGGCTTCCCCTGACTCGCCGTCATTTCACCACCAAGTCCGGAAAGAGGTGTACACGCGCCATCTGAGAAGGGGAGGTAAGTACAATGCGCACTCCAAGAACCACGAAGAATAGTTGATTTAGACGAAAGCATGTTTGCCTTGCATTTTCCATTAAAGAACCAAGATTTGAATAATGTTTAAACTTTAACCACTGATTTTTTTAAATTAATTAATTTTTAAATTTGTATAAACATATTTTTCAAAAGGCGGATTCATTTTCGTTTTCTGTTATGATACAATAAATAACATAATTTGGAATACTTCTACAATTTGTAATATTATGACATAAATTAACAAGGCTCTGTTATTGACAGACAGATCTTTTAACAGATATATTAATAATCTTTTGTTTGTTAAACCTAATCTGAACGTAAGAAGTTAAAGCAATTGCACTCTTAAATACACGCGATATCAAAATCACCATCTAAAGAAATGTCTCAGGGAACCAACTGATGACACTGTAGTCTCTTTGATCGGAAGGTCGTTGTTTCGAGTCCTGACAGAGACACAATTTTCGACACTAGCTGGTCAGCTAGGTCGAATTTAGAGTCCAACGAAGTCCTTTGGCGGCGTCGCTAAATCTGCCCTTGAGCAAACCACCTGGATTAATTTATTGATTATTTTGTTTCCGTCAGTAGCTACTATAATTACTCCCGTAGGTGTAGTGCATGTTTTGGCACGTTAAGAAATAGTAATATCATCCGCTGGATGGTGGAATCTAGCGTCGACCTACATTTCGACTTGCCAGCGAGGCTCCGCCACATCCAGGAAAAGTACTAAATCTAGTGAAGGGCATGTAAGTGTAAAAGGCAAAATTCTCTCACCGCTGGGCACCGAACTGACATCAGTTAACGGCTCCGGGCATCAACTGATGTCACGGTAGAGACGCTGACTGGGAGGTGCTATGTTCGAGTTGCGACGGTAAGAGGATTTTCAACTCTAGCTACATAGCTAGGTCGAGTTCACCCGCTGTCTGGAGGAGAATTCTCGCTCTGATAGGTGGTTTTCTCCGGAGAAGCTGCTCTGATAGGTAGTTTTGCGTGGTTTCTACGATCAATATCAGATGAATGCTGGAGCAATACTGTAACAACCGGGCCACGTACAGCGCGCTATCTTACCTTACTCTTCGTCGTCCTTTTGACACCCCTTACACACATTTACATTAACATGCACCGATCTGGGCTGTCCGGGTAACGCCGCGTCGAAGGCTGACATTTCGATCAACATATCGTGGTCTTCATCAGGGCTGTAGTGCTCTGAAGAAGACCGCGCCGTCGGCACCTCAGTCTTCGATGCGGCCAGGACATGCTGGAACGGAAGCTAGAATCCATTAAGAGGCCTTTATTATTATATTATTATTATTATTATTATTATTATTTTATTTATTCATTATTATTATTATTATTATAGTCGCGTAAGGCCATTACTGACCACGCTACAAGATAACGGTGTAATTCTTCCAGGATGCTTGTTCAGCTGTATCCTTGACTTACGACAAGGTTGTTACGCATTTGAAGTGTGAATATTGAGATGATAGGTTGATGATGAGGGGTGAAGGGACAATCACAAATACGACCATGTCTACGCAGGACTCTGCAGGAACCTGTAGCCTCCTCGGCACAGACGACGGCTGCCACAACCGTCTGCGCCACATTATTATTATTATTATTATTATTATTATTATTATTATTATTATTATCACCATCATCAGAGTCTGACAGTGAACCCGGTAAAACGTCAAACCTCCGGCATCGCTGAGGTCGCAAAAAGTTCGTGCTAGAACGGGACCGCCGACAGCTGAGAAGAATCATTTTATAAGGTATAAGTTTTATGTTCAAACGGAAGTTCACTGTTCTCGAACAAATCATGATCCGACATTAAAGCTCAGTATACATTTTACATTTCTTTGAAGTAAAGTACATTGTATGTACTTTTTGGTGGAATTTGTGTGGTATATGAAAGAGCGAATGATGTAATGTGTACAGTACGCAATTATAATTAAAATTTCTTTCTCTCTCAAACCTGATGATATAACATTTAGAAAACGAAGTAAAATTATTGGAAAAATTGTACCTCGTAACGTGTAGTTCAGCAAAATCATAGTAGGTTAGAAATCCATTGACAAGTATTTAATATATTCATTTATTTGACGTTACGTTCGTTAGTGTAAAAACGTTGAAAATCACAAATATAGACGTTCAACTTCCTAGTTGTGTGAAAGATAAATTGTTCGATAATTTGTTAGTCTCACTTTCTGAGTATTCTGCCATGTGATTTCTTTTATTTGCAGAGATCATCATCAGCCTTTGACATGTGTTTATTTTCTGTACTTTTGTATATGAGTAATGGGCTTCACCCTTAAAGGTCACGTGACTGGAGATACGAGTAAAGTGCATGTCAGGAACGTTTTCTTTGTATTTTCAGATGTACAGTTGAGTATGTTACAATGCCAATGTCACTTGAAAGACACATCTACGTAAACAGAATTACATGTTCCGCAAACATTTTTCCCTTTTCTTGGAAGACAGTTGTCTTTCGTTGATAGTACGTTGTTCAAGAACATCGAACTATATCTTACCACGTAAATATGCTGTAGAATTTATTTACGTGCTTTAATACTTTCCAAATACTTTTTGTATTTTAAATTATTTTTCTTTTAATTCTCTAAATTGTAGAAAATTGTAAAATTCAACTTTGTTTTTGAAGCGTCAAGAAGGTTGTTTTGTTTTCTGAAGCTGGACGTAACGTGAATAGGGTGCTAAACCTAAAGTAGCTGACAGCGAAACCGAGTGTGGGAGAAATATGCTGAGTGCCTGTGACCGGCAGGTCCTGAGGTTGGAGTCCCAACGGTGGCAGGATTTTCGAAACTAGCCAGATAGTCGTTGGATGGAGGAGAATTCTAGCGACTGACTGAGCGGTAGTTTTCCGTAGTTTCCCCGATCAATACTTGGCGAATGCCGAAGCAGTACAAACGGTAAGAAACGGGCCACAGACGCGTTGCGCGATCTTTCCTTTCCATTCCTTGTCATATCCTCACCCCTCTTAAGACACATTCACTTACACTTACAGACACTGCACTAACTCGCATATCGAGAGGCCGGTCGGGAGCTTAGAGTTTGTCCCGACTGGGGCGGGGCCCAGCTGGTGGGAGATATTGGTTGGTGAAAATCGACGGTAGGTCGTCACCGGATCTCGTCATCCAGTAGCGCAAGATCACCGATATCTCCACTAAAACATTCACCACACTTACGGGACTTATGACCTCAGCCGTTGTCTTGCCTGGAATCACTAGCAATCAACTTTTAAGCTTTCAAGTAGTATTACATTGCGAAACAGTTACAAATAATGTGAGAAAAAACGTAGTGTTGTAACATTCCAACCGTTTTTTCAGAAATTTCGTAAGGGTTGTGATTTTGTATTGCATTCATCAAAAAAGTGTGAATTACGTGTAATATTTTATTACATTCATTTCACACTGGAATAACCAGAGTCCTCATGCGACCATGCAAGTATTTTTTTGCTATTCATTGAAGAATAAAAACCCAGACATGATGTGAGGTGTTTGTGTACCTCCCAGACAGCAATCCCGCATCCTCGCCTTTGAACGTCTTGCAGGCATTAAACGTTCGCCCCAAGGTGTAGGGCGCGGGGCTCTGTTGCAAAAAGTGAAAGTGGCTAAGTGTATCGTATGCGAGCGTCCTGCCTCCCTGGGCCGACTGACGGTGCGATAGTCCGACCGGGAGAGCGCGCGGAACATAATGGCTCCCGGAGACAATAGAGGCGCGTCCGGCGGCCAGGCGCCTTATCGATGGTCGGCAAGCCGCTCGCAGCGCTGTCGGCGGCCGCACGTGAAGAAAAGGGGATTCCCCGCTGCGGGTGCGCTGAAGAGCGTCTTTTGTCCGGGGATTCCGTCATGCCTGACAGACTATTTGGGGTCCTCCACTTCATTTGGGCTGCCAGCGTGAGGGCTTGAAGAGGTGGTGATGACTTGATCTCTTCCGTGAGAACGATATTTGACGCGAAATATTTTTAGGAATCATTAATAGGATTTTCAGGATTGACGACCTGGGAGTCCGAGGTGGCTAGGGCGTGTGACGACTCAGCGCCTCGGTCGGAAAGGTCGTGTGTTCGCGTCCTATCGTGGGAATGGTTGTTTGTCCCTTGTCTTTCATGTAAGTGTGTTGTCGCGCCAGGCCTTGTGAGTCTCCTGACCTCAAGACAGAGGAGCCCGCGAGTGTATCTATTGTAAAACGGTAATGTGTCCCCATAAGGGACATAATGTGTACTCGGCACGGATAGTCGAAATCGGCATTCTGTGAAGTTAGAAAAAGTGCGCGGAAGCAAAAGGATTTTCATGATCGGTCGGTCCAGTGAGAAGTTCCAATGCACTCTTGCTCCTTCTATTTTATCCCATGCTCCCCTTCTTTCTACTTCACCTCACCAGTATCTCGTGTCATTCATCATCACCATCAGTACTATTTTATGACATACTTTCTTGTCTTCATGTCTCTTGACCTTCTTCTCTTTGTGGGAAATAAGTTTATATTTTACTAAATCTTTAAAAATTGATTTATTACAGAATTAAAATATTACTTTTTTAAGTTCATAATGAAGTAGAAGGGAAACTAGTATTGCTAAAACTTTTGTGTACAGGTTTCATCACACTTTTAAATCTATTTCGATACATCGTTACACGACATCGCACGTTTCGATACACTCGAGATGTAGAAGATTGTACTCAAAAGGTGTATAAGATTGTACTTAAGAAAAAGTTGTCGAACAATTATCATGTAATTGGGCATTGCGGGATGTAAATATCTGTTTTCTTTACCTCAAACGTCTTTTCAGAGTTATCTGTTGCGCTCGTTTGTGCTGTCGACCATCATAATACTTGCAATGAAAGATGACTCTTAGCAGCTGTGCCGAGCAGATCCCTTTTGTGAGGGGTTGCATCAGACACAAAACTAATTTTAGTGTTAATTTGACATGTATTGAAGATACAATCAAGTGGTGACGAGTTAATATCTTGCTCTATTAACTTCGAAGACGCTCAGTCATTTTGTTGTTAAAAAAAGATCTGTTAAGACTTCATCAAGTACATATCAGTTCTTTAATTTCTTTCCAAATCTTGTCGATATAAAACACGTTGTTTACAAGTTACGTTGTATTGTTTAGCAATAACGGATAATTTGTTTCTATATTGCTCTTTTTATTGTTACTCTGACTTTTTCTAACATAAGAGTGATCACAAAACATAGATTGCAATTAATATTACTAGCCAGTTTGTAATATTATAAGCCCAAGGTTAATAATATAAGTACTCTATTCTGTTTGTATTTGAAAATTAAATTCAATTTCACCTAGTAAGTGCAAAGCATTTTTGATTTCGTTGAACCATTGCTGTCAGCTTTTAAATTAGTATTGGAGAGATATGCAAATTACATACTTTGGGACAAATGAAATACATGTAGGGAAATCTCTGAATTGAAGTCGGTATGTCTAACATTTTCTACACACTTGCACATTCAGTTTACGAAAAGCTGTAGACATATTTGTTTAAAGAGCTTTGGCAATCAGAATATTTCAGAATTTTTTCAAAGTTCAATGATCATGCAAATTGAGTTTCAAGATCAGCCAAGTAATAATATTTCCATATCTTGAGTAGGTTAAATTATTTTTTGTGTTGCAAAAATGAATTTCGGGTTGGCTGAGTTTTTTCAGTTCCTACTGACATCACATTGTTAAGAAAGGTCACGATAAAGAAACATAATCTCTAACTATGCATGTCTGGTTGCACATTTCCTTGTCAATTGTATCGCGGAGTCTCTCTCAAACTGCTGATTCCAGATGTGAGGAACCAGACAGTTTGTTGGAGTCCTGAAAAAAATCCCATTGAGGCCACCGAAGTGCATTCGAAAGAAAATAGTCCTAGGAAGGGAACATCTAAAATTATTTTTAATTGATGCTTGAAAGTATCAAGCTAAATCACTTTTCAAGTTTTTGTTGCAACTTTACGTTGAACGATTGACACGTGATTCCGGGCGCACCAACTTCTACAGTCATTAATCCCGTAATTGTAGTGCATTTTTTGCTCGGGAGGTGGCAATTTTCTTGCCCCGGGTTCTCCCATGACCGGAGCACCGCCCAGCCGGGACAAGCTCTAAGCTCCCGACCGGCCTCCCGAAATGTGTGGTAGTGAAGCACATGCAAGTGCAAGTGTGTGTAAGGGGTGAGAATAGGACAAGGAATGGGAACGAAAGATGCCACGCGGTTCATGTCCCTTTTGTAAGGGTATTCCTCGGGCATTAGCCAGGTATTGATCGAAGAAACCACGAAAAAACACCGATCAGAACAACCGGCCGCTAGTATTCTGCTCCAGACAGCGCACAGTCCGCAGGAGTATTCTCCTCCAGGCGCTGCAGCGACAAAACTCGACCAGACTATCTGGCTACCGTCGAAAATCCTACCAACCGTCGGAACTCGAACCTCAGGATCTCCCGGCCAGAGGCACTGCACTGACATCAGTTGATGAGCCCTGAGCCACCTCTCACGGTTGTATAGATATTTGTTGCAACACTATATTGCTATTTTTGAGAGTGGGATCTAAGGATCAATTTCGAAAATATTACAATAGTTATCCATCAACGGACCCCATTTGCTCAATACCTCAACGCAACAAGATACTTCCCTTCGAAGGATAACGCAGCTCCCCGCCCACTGCGCTCCTGTGGAGTTCACGGTCGGCCGCCTGCTCTGGGAGACCTGTCTGGCGCGGCGGTGAAGGGCGGGCGTGGGCGGGGATGGGCGAGGCGTGGGCGGGGCCAAAGGCCGTCGCAGCGCCCCGCCGTCGCGTCGGGCGCCAGCTGAGCGAGGTGACGCGCCGACAATGGACAGGCGACTCCGCCCATCGTGCTGGCGTTGGCGGTAGCGGATCCGGAAAATGTCCAAGGAAGTGGACACTCTGTTCCGAACACTATGTCGGCGAAGTGTTTTACTCCGTTTTTGAATTATATAATCAATAAGGAGACTGACAATTAACGGAATAAAACACTGATGACAGTTGTTTTATACACGTATACACAAATCGAATTTTATTCTGTATATTTTTTTAAAAAAGATAGGTCCTTATTTCATAGTGAATTATTTTCATTAATTCATTCTTTATTTAACAAGAGTAACAGGGCGAACCCTCAAGGTTGGTGGTTCAGTCTTTTTTCTTTTTCAATATTTAGAAACTAAAATGTCGAAATTGACTAAGAGAAGTAGCGTCAAGCGAAAATATTTAGAAATTTAAATGAGAGAAATCAATATAAAGTCAAATGCTTTTTAATCGTAATTAAAGTATAGAAGCTGCAGTAGGTGAAGAAGAAGAAGACATACTAGTGACATCTTCTGAAAACTTCGTATGACGAAAATTTAACAAGAAATTTTCTATTTAGTTCAGGTTTTTGTGTTAGTTTATCTTTGAGAGTTATATTTACTCATATGCAAATAGAATGGCTAAAATTATAAATTTCAATTTATAGATATTGAAATTCCACAGTGCCAGATTATTAGCTTAATAGGCTCTCACGACACAATAATGTGAAAATATTATTACTTTAAAAATGTGAAATTAAACAACTACCCTGGCAATGTAAAAAGTTATGATACTTGTTCTATTTGGCCCTTAAGATTAACAATTAAAAAAGTTATGACTTCAATTTTCTTTCATGTTTAGATAACAATATAAATTTTCGTTTAAACAATTTTGGGACCTCCAATACAACGGGAATAGGCAGGTGGTTAGCCTTATTGAGTACAGGATTCTACTCTGGAGAGATGGATGTTACTTTTGGAGCATTCTGCAGGAAACCACAATGTTTCAGTATAATTTCGTAGTTTAATATCATTGACAAGGATCTAGGGCGTAATTGGTGAGGCATTATACATTAAGATAAATTAATACTACCCAGTATTTGGTAAATCTTTCGTTATATCATAATATAACGTGTCATAACGAACCACGAATAGCGGCAAACAGCTCACCTGGTTCTTACAGAAACCATGTGTTATTTATTTAATTTCAAAACTCCCGTCAAGCGTGTTAAAATCACCAACTTTTCATGTTCCGACGGGAGTACTTCGAAATAATATTAGTTCGAAGAATTTCTTCACACCTTCTTACTTCTCGGATATGTAAATGAACTTTTTTAACATAATTAATTTTGAAAATTATTTTCTGTGGGAAGAAAACGTCATGTTCAATATTCTGTGTACTACTTCGTTAAAATTTTCTAGCGTCTGCTCCTTTATGCTGACTCTGTGAAGCAGTGAACTCGAAACCTTTTCGTAAATATGCCCGTGTTGTTTTCCAGGTCGTCCGAAAAGGTTGTGCATAAACAGATCTCTCCCGGTAGAATATGAATGAGGTCGTGCGCTTGGTAGACCCGGAGCCAGTTAATTAAAGAGCTTCCCAACTAAGATAAACATCAGTTGTTGGAATGAAACACAAGCAACCGACCTTCAGGGTGGTGTGATCCCAACTGCAACATTTCGCCAGAATCGTTTCGAACGTTACGCATGCGTGGGTTCTTTGAGAATGTGTGTATGCTTGGGGGTGTGGGTGCTTGTGCATGTTGTGTGTGTATGAGTGTGTGTTGGTGAGATGATCGTTAGATGCACTTCGCACGTAAATATCGGCAAGATTTATAATTCCGCAATTACGAAGTGCTGAGGCTCGGCCGCGTAGGGGAGTGGGGAAACCTTGTCGACGTCCGCCGCGGCCCAGCAGGATGCATGTGACCTTTCGCAAAGAGTTTGTTAATTGTGTGCGGGCGGCCGATCGCGTCTTTGCGTCGTTGCGTCAGAGCGAAAGCGAACTCTCGAGTGCAACGTTTGCGGAAAGAAGGGCGCTTTCTTCTTACTTTTCCGAGAACATGATCAAGAATTGTATCATTACTATCATAACAGAATGCAGCCGGCTCGGATAGTCGAGGTCGCTAAGGTCGAAGAGGCGTAGCTGCCTCGTGCCTCAAGGGTCGCCGATTCGTATCCCGGCCGGAGCATGGATGTTTGTTTGTCTATACGTTTATAATTATCCATTCATCATTATCATTTCATCCCCTCCAGGGCTAACAAACTTGGGGTGTAAAAATGGATTCATGATAGAAATGCTGATTCTCCACCCCTACCCCCAAAAAAGTCACGTGCAATTACCCTCGGGAAAATATGACTGGGCCTTGGTCGTTACAGATGCACGTTCTCGTGGTCATACGATGGCCGATTTGTGACGAAAACAACAACAAATGCATTGAATCTGTTTCTTTTACCAGTAGAGTTTAGCTCGGAGCCAGCATTGAGCCGACTCTGATCCGGAAGGTTGTAGCTAGATAGATAGGTCGAATTCAACCATTGTTTGGAGGAAAATTGTGGTGGCTGGCTGCTCTCAGTGACAATTTTTCGTGATTTGTCCGATCAATACAAAGCGAATGCCGGATCAGTACCCTAACAAACGGGCAACGGACCGCCCGCGCTCTAACTTCCTCATTCTTGTCTTCTGTCCTATTACTCTCATACACTTGCATTCATGACCCTAGCAAATGGAGATAAGCTTGTCCCTACTAGAGTGGTACGCCCCTTGTCTAGAGAAAAACCGCATTCTGACATAAATTTCAGTGCCTGTATCTCACGTTCCAGCGTGGGAGGAAAAACCATAACCATCCGGTATACAACACGCCTTGTACTTAAGTGATATAATTATCATGTCCATTGGCGCGAATGGAACTCTAATGTAATCAATTAATCTAGAAGTGATGTTGTAGATTACGACGTAAGGAATGTGGCTTGAAGCTCTCAAGGTTGTAAGGGCTGAAGACACAGCGTATCCGAGTTATGTCGTACGTTTGTTCGCACGAGGAATTTTAAACCGCAATTTCTAATGAAATAACCAGTGAAAATGAAATTTGAGAGAGCTATGCTGACGGACGAGGCAACAATAAGAACCGGCATTTTGAAATTACCTCAAAGACACTTCCGCACGAGTTGCATACATTATTATTATTATTATTATTATTATTATTATTATTATTATTATTATTTGGGGGCTACGAAACCATGAGCATGAAAACTTGCAAGTATGTACGCATAAGATCATTCTCATTGTTCGAGGGGCAGCCATGATGATTCGTTCCACACCAGTGTTTTGTTTACTTTGCGTGGGCTAAGGCCATGACTTCTTCGGGTTACGCGTTCGATATCGACTGTTTTGCCGCACACGAATCGCACATTAATACTTTCCAGTAAATAACTAGTAAATATAAATACTAGAGTCAAAGTAAGAGTGCATGGAATACCAGATTACCTAAAAGGACAATTTGAGTAATAAGTAATCAGAGTGTATTTTCTTACGAACTTATTTTCACTTTCAAAGAAAAACTGTTATATACTTCATTTTATTACAGAATTTGAGTACTATCCAAAGTTTCTCTTAGTTCACTTATTTCTCGGTTAAATAGTCCTAGTAGTTTGGGATAATGTTCAAACTGGCTACTAGTGTACATTTCATTTCACGGTTTTATCAAGTTTTGAAACATTTCTTATGTTTAATTAGGAATAGACATTCCACAAATGTTTTATATTGGTAAGTTTTGTTTAATTCTAGAGAAATTAAATTTTCATTTTATTCTTTGTAACATGCTTGTTTATCAACCTTCTAGACATTCTGACATACTTCTCTATTACTGCACATTAGTATTTTGTCTGTTAAAACACCTTTAGAGTCGTGAATACGAAGTCCATTTAAACAGCTCCCGAAGAAAACGTCATAATTATGCAGTATAATTAAATTTTTCGCACTTGTGGATGGATCATAGGCATAGTGTTTAGAAGTCTGAAGGCCAGAGCTGGGTCCTACGACTATAATTATTCTCCATTGTAAAGGTGGTACTATATAATTACTAGACATAGGATGTTAAGGCACTAAAAAGGTACATATGGCGTTTAAAAAGGCACAAAAAGTTTCAAAATAGGAACCGAAATAGTCATTGAAAACTGAAAATTGGAGGGAAAAAAGAAATGTATTTATGTCACAAAAGACAAAAAAAGGCAAAGTAAACATTAATCAGAGTAGTCAGTTGTCCAAAATTCATATACATACATTAATTGCTCTTAAATATTTTCATTAGAATAAAATAGGCATTTTCCTAAACATTCCGTCTACTCATTACACTTCTCGGTTATGCTGATCACGGTCAGGTCCCAAGACGATAAAACACTAGCTGGTCATAGAACATTAGAAAATATTTGTTCAGACTTAATCGTTTCAGATTTTAATTACATTTAAATTGATTATTTTTCATTTAATGTGTAATTCTTTCATTTACGAACAAATTGTCTTCCGTTAATTTCCTAGGCTTAACGTGATGACTAAGAGCCATTAAGGTCAACGTTCTCGTCCTGTACTGTTAGTTCGCAAGGCAAATATCAAGAGAGGTCTCTGTCAATCATCATGGCACCCCTTCACCCGAGTGAGTTCGTACTGCAAGGTAAACAACACTTTTCGGAGAGGTGAAGATCCTGCTTATGCATGCCATTCACCACCAAAGTCGCAGGATTTCGCAGCGCCAGACGATGCAAGCGTAATTCTGATCCGTCTCTTTCATTATCTATCGTGCACTGAGAAGTTGCCTGCCTTCTGTGAAGCACTATATCATAATAAGGACAGGCTAGTGCCCGGAGAGCGTCTGCAGTGATGTAGGTGGCTTGCATCACTGCTCTGAAGTGAGCGTTGCCATTTCGTCCCTGATTTACTTCTGTCGGAGATCCGCGTGTAATGAGTGGTAATGAGGGCACGGAACGATCATCATGACTGGCGTGGTATGGTTTGCCAGGTGTCAAGATGAAAATAGGTGATCCGCCGGGTGACTTGGCTCTTCGTTCGTGGTCGGAGGGAGCGTGCGTTGTGAAACCGTCTTTGAGACCTTCGTAATCGACACACGTGTTCACAGGTCTACAGTGTCTTAGAGACAATAAACTTCTCTCTCCCTACGCACTCTAATACAATTTTTCCCCTTTCTTTCCTCTCGTTTATTGTTTCTCTTTGTCTCTTCCATTATTTTCGCTTTATTCTTTGTGCCTTTAAATTAATGACTCTCTAATTCAATTTCATTTCAATTCTTTCTTGTTGAATTGATTAATACCTATCTATTTATAATTTTGTAGTACATACGATTTAAGCTCTTTTTCTTATCTCTTTCTTTTCGCCTTTTTGCATTAAATGTGATATCATTTTAACAAGATTGTACCTAATTTTTGCATTACATTTTAGAACTTCAAAAGAATTTTAATTGCTCTTTTCAACAAAAACCTTTATTAAGAATCATTAACAACAACAACAACAGCAATAATAATTATTATAATACTTATAACAATAACAATAATAATAATAATAATAAAAACTTGGAAAAGAGGTTTGTTGTAAATATATTATTTGCTATGCAACCACATTTTCCTGCATGAGATCAATAAAAAATCTCAATTAAGTAGCAAGAGGAAAAAGCGACATCCTTTCACAAAATTGCACATCTTGTCCTTGTAGTTTACAAAAGAGATCTTGCTACTTGAGTCATTGGCATCTTTTTTAGTCCCATTGAGGGTACTTTTCGATTTTTTTCTGCTTGGTCTGTTTTCAGACAACTATCTTGTGTGTCAAGGATAAACAATATAATGATTCCATAATTTAGTCGGCTCTTTTGTTGTGCTGAGTAAAATAGCGTTGCAGCCTTCTTCAACTGCAGTGTTGCGGCCTCTAAATGCACCACTTCGCACTGCAGTAAATCACGGGGAGTCCCTATGTAAGGCGGAGTATTTGCAGGGCTCTTGGAGAAAGTTGTACCAACTAACAAAACAACCGCTCTTTCCAGATGTCTTTCAGAGGTAAATTAACATGCTTCTTCTGTGTATCATAGTGGTCATTTATAAACCCATATTTAAATAATATAAATGAAAACATAACTCTAGTCAGGTGACTCACGGGCTGCGTACTAGCTTCGCATTGTGCGATTCTCGGTTGGAGCAAAAATAAAGTTATATCGTTCCTTTAAAATCGTCTCAGTTTCCGTAGCTGTGTGAAGAGGAAAAGCTCAGGCAGGCGGAGTTTGCTAGTTACGGTGAAGGAAGTACGTCATGTTCGTCGTATTATAGCCCCATTACCCATAGTGTGAATTCAACTCCTATCACAGGGCCCTGGTAACAAAAAATGAATCCATTTATATTATTTGTAAAATATTACAATACCATAGTGTTTAATAATAACTATTCTATATTTTTCGACCTGTTTGCCAACGCTATCAGTATCGAATTATTTATTAACTTTTAATTATTTTACTTCCTCGCATTCTTTTTATTTTTCGTTCCAAATGTTCTACGATTTTAAATGGGTTTTACAAAAGATATTCGGTGATAAATAGTGATATAAATACTATTGCATAGCCATTACTAATGGCAAGTAAGTACGTGCCGATTCAGCACATTCAGTTCATTGAATAACTTTTCATATTTTTTTCACTGAAATAAAACAAACAAAAAAGTTAAAAGAATTTTTTAAAAATTGGTAACATTAATGGTTTCCGACGCTGTATTTATTCCAGCTAACGTAGCGTTTCCGTTTCTACAAGGTAAGGTTGCCGGCCCATACGCTAAAATACCTTTAGTCGGATAGAGAAGGCTGAAACCGCAAAATAAGAGGCAACCGCTGACAAGTGGAAACGCCGATAAAAGTAAGGTAGCATTAATTTTTAAGATATTCACCTGAGAGTTTTAATTACTTTTTACTTCAGAAAATTGGTAAATTCTCTATTGGTGTAATTTTTTGAGGAGGTAGAGACATGAACGATATGGAATTTTAAGCATATCTTGCCGTCATTTGAATGAAATGAACTGCAGAGACCGAAAGAGCCTTTGGCGATTGTGTGGAGTCCTTATACCTGAGGAGCGTTCGTGTAAATTCCGGAAACTCAGATAGAATTATTTTTTTTGCATGAAACTTCAACGTGAAAAAGCGTACGCCTAACGAGAGCCGCGGCTCATAACGTACGTGAGAATTATCACTGTCATTTGAGTCGAATTCGAAATAACTCAACCCAGCTTGAATTACTATGTGGCAACAGGTTTGCCTCTGCAACACCGTTGCCGTTGATCGGGAGATCAACGTTTGAAACTGTTTGCCATTGATCGGGAGATCCTATGGGGGTTCAAGGCCATACGATGGAGGATTTTCGACATTACCACATCGGTATTTGTCTGCGAATTATATATGGATAGCCGTGAAGCATGTCAGGGATGCTTTAGATTCGTGTTGAGGAACTTGCAGAAGATTGGCAGAACTTACAGACAGCTGCACTGACGGGCCGTCCTAGTTGGGGTGCATTTTCTTACAAAAGCCTTAATGCTGATCATTCGTCTCAAGTTTCTCAGGATTGGATCAGAAGAATTTTCAGAAGGCCTTGCATTTCCGGGCATCTATACTTTTAAGGGAACATCAAACGTTTCCCTTTGATAAGCCATCATAAATTGGACTAGTTACTTGTAGAAATCATGTACGTTTCAGGGAAGAACGCTTGGTGACATCACGATGAAAAAATAATCCTTAAGTGGATGCGACGGAGTTGATGAGCTAATGAGCAAGCAATAGCTTAATTATTAAACAAGATCTAAAGCAAATGAAGTCGTAGGCTTCCGCGGCCAGAGTCATGTGCATCATCTTGGCTGTATCATCAGGTCTGTATACAGCATACCAGCCCTGAGGAAGACCACGACAAGATGGTCGAAACGTCGGCAACGCAGCCTTCGACGCGGCATCACCCGGACCGCCAAGATCATGCACAAGATCTAAAGCATGAAGCCTTCATGTGTACGGAGAGATGACCCATGAGGAGTCCTTGCCCTAGCTTGGTTTAGAGATCTAATGGGATGTTTCATATTCGGCCTTGCACTTCTAAGCGACCACAAGGTGAATTGGAAAGGATGAAGAGAGACCACAGGCGTTTCCTACAGGTTTTGCATTTAAAACCCAAATTTTTGTAGATTTAATTTGATTTGAACACTCGAACGACGTGGGTAGACATTTTGTCTGCTTTGAAGTTTTAAGTTTCTTTTGTGATTACAGTTATTAACTTATTTTTATGATATTTTATATTAGAGGATGATCTGTAAAATACCGAAATATAATTCTTTTAGCCTTCTTAGTTTTCGAGATAATTGCTAATTCTTGATGTTTTGTCACAATGACGGGTAGCAATCAAAATTACTTTTTCTTTTAAGTGCGATTGAGACGACGACAAATGCCATGAGCTGTCACAGTTAACGCCTTCATCCAGACGCTGGACTGTTCAAGATTAATAATATTGATTTAGGATGTATTTGTAAGTCCTGGGTATTGTATGAAAAGATCATTGTAAACAATCTTCCCCATGCGGCGGTCGTATTTACTGAACCGGGCTGAAGACCTTCACGCATCTGTGCTATAGAAGAAACATTTCAAGAAAGCCTCTCTTGTCGCAGAGTAGCAAATAAACGGTGACAGTGTCAAATAGGATATTGGAAAAACAATAAGTCCAATGACCCTGGTTCTAGGTGCGAAAAAATCGTTTGTGGCAAATGTGGCGACATGATAAAAGTAATTGTCTGTTTGACTTGTAAGCGAAAGTAATTCAATACATATATGATTTACTTCAAAATTTGTTTGCCTAAAAATGTACAATGTTTCTTAAAATAAAATAAAAATTGAAATAATAATTTTGACCGCTCTCCGTCGTTGTAGGTAGAATAGCAATGACGTCTTTCTAGTGTCAACTGAGGCACGTGCAGAAAGTTTCGTTTTGAACTTCATTTTCGTGACTTCTATCTCATGACTATTAACTGTCTTTCTCGTAAATTCGTTAGAAAATTCTACAAATGGCTATCCATTAATGAGCATATTAAAGTATTAAAAGTCACACAGTCGGCTGGAAGTTCTTGCAGAAGTATAGATATAGAAAATTCCGCAAATTCGGCTATTTTGTATACAGATCTCTAGGCATTGACATCCTCCGTAATTTCAACCCGAGTTTCTTAGTATAGGCTAGCCATTAACAAACCCTCGTAAATTCGACCAGAGTTTCTTACTATAGGCTAGGTATTAACAAACCCCCGTAAATTCGACCGGACGTTCGTACAGGAGGCTAGACATTGCTAAACTCCGGAATATTCAACCAGAGATATTTTTTCAGAAGGATCGATAAGCAAGTTCTTTCAGAGGCCGTTCGACGGCGCCCCAGGCAGGCACGGTCTCTCGGCGCGGGGAATTTTTCTCCAGACAGCGGCTGAACTCGGCCTAGCTCTCTAACTAATGTCGAAAATGCTGCTGTCTTTGGGACTCGAACCTAAGACCATACAGTCAGAGGCACTGCAGTTCATGCCCTGAGCTACCCGGAGCTTTCCGGGCCCCTACGTAGCCCGGAAAGTGTTAAGCTCCCGCCTTGTTACCCGACATATGTGATTGCTTGTGATGTGAGGGCTTGTATATTTGGGAGTATGCAGGCGGAAAGGGGAGGGGGTTAATATCAGGAAAAAAATAGTGCGCGATCCATTATTCATTTGTTTAGGTTCTGATCCGACAATCGCTTGGTACTGATCGAAGGAATTTCGACCGGAGTTTCTTACTATAGGCTAGGCATTAACTAACCCCCGTAAATTCGACTGGACTTTCGTACAGGAGGCTGGACATTGATAAGCTCCCGAATATTCAAACAGGTATTTTCAGAGAATCGATACGCAAGTTCCTTCAGTGGCCACATGGCGGCGCGCCAGTCGGGCGCGGCGTCGCGGTCGCGGGGGTGGGAGCGGCGGCGCAGCGCGGCTAATGAGCCGACAACAGCCTAATTAAAAGGTGACCGGCGCGCCGCTCGGCGCTGCGAGGGACACTCACGGCGCAGCGCGTACCTCGCCCTCCCCCCCTCCGCCCGCGCCTCGTGCCGCTGCAGGGAAAGTGAAGCGCTGCAAGGTCGACGCCTCCTCCCCGCCCACGCCGCGCGCGCGTAGTGCACAGGCGGCGGCGCTGGAATCTGCTAGGTAGAGCAGGCGAGGTCGGGTGCAGAGTATATTTAACACGGAGTCCGTTTATAAGGTTTCTTCACACAACAGCTGGGCCCATACTAAGCAAGATTTCGTATTTAACACCGAGGCTTTTTATGGGTTTATAGACACAACATCTAAGATAAGATAGGCCAGGCGAGATCCGACTCAGATTATATTTAACAAATGTTTTTATTTGGTTTCTGTACACAAGCTGGAATAAACTAAAGAAAGGTCGCTGCAGACTTCGTATTATCACCGAGATATTTGATGTGGTTTTCTAGACACAACATCTAAGCTAGACCAGGCAAGTTTTCGTTGCAAGAATATATTGAACACCGGAGTCTGTTTATAAGGTTTCTACACACAACAGCTGAGCTATACTAAGCAAGGTCGGCTGCAGATTTCGTATTTAACACAGAGAATTTCTATGTGCTTTCTAGACACAACATCTAAGCTAGACCAGGCGAGATCCGACTCAGATTCTATTTAACACATGATCATTTATGAGGTTTTCACACACAAGAGTCGGACTAGACCAGACGTGGTTGGCTGCTGAATATTTAAGATGGAATATTTTTCTAAGGTTTTAACACACAACACCTGTGCGAGGGTAGGGGAGGTCGGCCGCAGATTATATTTACCACGGAGTTGGTTTAGAAGGTTTCTAGACACAACAGCTAGAGTAGTCCTGGGGAGACTGACTGCAGAAAATATTTTGGACAGAGACCGTTTAAATTGTTTCTTTAGTTTAGGACATTTGAAAATACTTCAAAAAATAATAACAATTTTTATATACAATGAAACGGGGTTAGACACAATGAAATCTGCTGAAACAGTCCCATTAATTAATTAGTTATTTTCATACTATTTTAGATAAACCGTTTATGTGTTTAATGAAGGATATTTTATCGCTCTATCTACCACCTTACCTCACGATCGGCAGACAGTCTCATTTCGTAAATTAACCTGTATTTCACGGCCACAACATCAAGAGTTGACTATTTCTATCCGTGACGCTAGAATAAGCGGAAAACCAATGGATAATATTATACTGTTTCTAAAGTATCTTGGTGCGACCCGAACCAATGTCAGATTTCACAGAACAGTGACATCTCGAGCTGTTTACCTTGCACCGTTATTAACTTGTGTTTCAGGTAGCGATAAGTGATATGCTTACTACTCTGAAATATTTTTAGACGTTGTCTAGCAGTTTCGATCTAGTTAGAAGTCATTCTCACAAATGTAAAGAAACAAACATTTATGTGAAAAAATAATGCAAAGACCAGGCATTGAATGATTTTGTGAAAGATTTACAGAAGTGTGCGTGCAAAGAGGCTATCGGTATTATATAGATTTATTATAAAAGAAAACTTAGTTACAAGTATTGCCAGTTAAATTTATTGCAAGGAGCCAAATTAGGACAGATCTCCGCTTCCCATATTCACATATGCTCTGTTACGGGAGCATTTTTTCTCTGAAACAATAAGGGACGCCCAAGGCAGGTATCACTTAACTTTATGCGTAAACTCTGGTATAGAGATACACGAGGATGTACGAGAAATAATCCCATTACCATATGGATCATTATTGTTTGCTCGTAGGATTCATGCTTCTCTCGTTGGAACCAGTAATAGATGGTGACCACCATGACCGGGTTGCCTTTATCCTCCAAAGATTTAATGTTAAACAAGTCAATCAATATTTGATTATCATTTATGAAAAGTTAGTGTTTGTCTGATTTGTACTTTACCTTATAAAAGTCCGCAGATGTCATTAATTTATATTACAAAATACACGTGTGTATACGTGAGTATAATATTACATTGTAAATATTAATACGCATAAAAATTACAAAAATACGAATAATGACTAAAAATATGACTATGCAACGAAAATCAACAATTCTCCGAGGGGTTGAATGTTACGTCAGTCTCAAGCTTCTATTAATAAATCATTTAATATTTTCAATAAGTACTTATGTAGAGTCTGAAGAAACTTCCTCTTTGGATCCACCTCTGATAGGTGTCTCGTGAATCTTGTTACTCTCTTAGCCGATGAGAATATTCTTCGGCATTTATAGTAGATCCTTCGGTATTTTAGTTGTAAGGGGACTGGAAACGGAGGTGTATCAAAAAAATTCAGAGTTCAATGAAAATGAGACCTGCGTCATTCTTTTAAGCGTTTCTTGTTCTAGCCATGGAAAAAATTTAAGAAATGATTGGGAGTATTTTGTGAGAAAATGTTTTTTATAAATTGCATAAATTTTAAGCACAAATTACACAAAATGACTAGTTTTTTTCAAAACAGTATGACTTTTTGTAAAGAGATAATTCTGTTGAATACATGTTGGTTAAGGAGACAGTATCTATCTAATATTTTGTAATTTTGACATGCTAAAATAAAAAATAGACCCGTTTTTGAGAAAGTAATTGCTTTAAACGTTTTAATAATCATCTATAATTCACCGAAAATTATGTGAAAACTACTCCAATTTTTCAAAAATTGTACATGACCTAATTTAAAGATCTGTCTTTGAACAGCAGATTTTATAAAGACAAAAATATCTCTCTCTTCAATAATGTTTGTACCAAGATGTTGAAAAAATTGAACTTTTGCAATTTTCGAAAATAAAGGATTTCAACGGAAATGAGACCTATACCTTTCTCTTAAGTACTCTTTAAACTACCCGAGAACAAAATTTAATAAACAATTTTGCAGCCAATACTGTGAAAATTTTGAAATGTTGAAGCTTTATATAAAGTAACTCCAAACTCAGTGGGATTTAAGTTCCTTAAAATTGAAGGGATTTTAAATAACAACTTTAGTCCAGAAAGTGAGATTTTGAGTTACTAGAACTGATGCTAGAGCTTCATATCGGCCATTTGCTGACTGTGTTCTGAAAAAAATCACCACTGTCCTTAGTTAGTAGCTCCAAAATTTTGGTGGTTTTGATAGCAGAACCATAGTCCAGAGTCTTTGTTTGGAAAAAAGAAACATTGGTCTTTAAATTTAAGTTGATTATTTCTTAAGCATAGCTTATCACAGTTTGTAAAGGGTGATAATGTTTATTTTATGAATGTGTTTTTTCTGCCTAACCAGTATTTTTGTTCTGGAAGTTTGATGATGGTGTATAAGCTGTTATTGTGGCATATACGCCCTTTGTATCGTGAATTTGTGCAAGCAAGGTATATAGCAACGCCTAAGAAATCGATTATACATCAGATGTTGAAATAACAGAGTTGAAGTAAGAGACGTAAACCAGAGTTGAAGTAAGAGACGTAAACCAAAGAGAGAAAAGAGGATGCATAAAGAGCAAAGAAGGTTAAAAGGGAAGCACATTTTAATCACAAAAGAATCTTGAGAAGTTTTCTAAATATTTATAGTCACCTGCTAACAGAGATTTGAATTTTAAATAAGTTATGAAAGGCAAATGCTAATATGGAAAATGAAAAAACTGATAATGATGAAACAGCAGTGGCGACGAATAATAAGTTGGTTTGATAATTAGTTGGTTTGATAAGTTGGATAATCCAAATTAATTCAGTCTTGCATTCCTTCAAATATTAAAAAAATACTGCCCCAAATAAATAATTTTAATATACAAATTTCTCAGTTTGATTGAAAAAACAAACACCATACTTTATCCAATAATTTCCAGAACACAGTTCAAGTTTGTACTACACTCAAACGTTCGTCAGTATTTAGACTTGTGTACAAAAAAAGGGTTGGTTTCAGAAGGACATGTGCGAATGGAGTGCAATGTGAGATGGAGGAAGATGATATCGAGAATGTGAAATAATTACACTTTCAATTCACAGTGCACAATATTTATTTCACAATGCATTGAAAAATGCTATTCTCAATAAGCCGTGAGACAGTAAGCCAGGCGTCGCGGCAGTGACTTGTATGATGTCGGACGACATCCTGTGAAATCCCGCCCCAGGGCTTTTGAATGGATGCACTCAGTTCCAGAATATTGATCGGGCGAGGTGTGTTCTATAGAGTCCCACTGCATCCCGCACTTGCTCAATAGGGGAGAGATCTGGAGATCCTTCGAACGCTGGAAGTAGCTTGCAGGCATTCACTAACGATGGCAATTCATGCCGATATTTCAGAAAAAATTTAAAATAAATTGATTTTTTCTAAGTACTTTATAAAAATCATTCCTATCAAACTGACATGTGTCTATTGTTATCCAACATCAAATGAGTTTCGTCAAATGTGTAAGAACAAATTTTACATAATTTTAGTGCGTCTTTCTCAAAGCTGATTTGACGCTGAATATAAATGGCAAAGTACACAATCTTACTTTCATATTCTAATTATTTTTAATATTTTTGATATTTTTACTTTTTCATCAAACTTTATATGAAATATTGGACAGTTAGGTAAACATTTCCTTTTCTATTGTTATTCATTCTTGATGGATATTTTTGCTTTCCTTTAGAAAACCTGGCTTGTATTGACATGCATTTAAAAGAACTTACATGAAAAGAAAAATATTAATATTTTTCCACTCTCCCATTTCTATTGAATTCAGTCTTACTCCAGCACCGTGGCCACCTTACTTTGTGCTGTAATAAGGAGTTTCTTGGGCAGCCAAGCGGTACACCATAGGAAGATTATTGCGTGTGCTAGCCATCATATGTGTCTCCTGTGTAGCAAACTAGAAGGTTTAATATTGATCGTATGTCAACGATGAAATTAAAAATTACGTTACTGCTTTGTTTAATTACGTTTCCCACAGGCTTTTATACACCAATTTTAGAATATTAAAGGCGAAAGAATAACTGGACTTAAGCTTGTTATCCGATACTGTGAAAATTTGGACTTTCATCCTCGTGCTTTTTCCTCATGTTTACTGCACATTGCTTGTGCACTTTCAGATCATTTTTATTATACTACAGGTAACTTACAATTTGGTCATATTTGGATTTATTGTATGGCTTCCGGTTGACACACACACGTAACTTGTTTTTCAACATGAAGTCCGTTTCGTTAGAATTTTAGAACATCTTAGCAGCTGCAATGCAATTTACTCGTGTTTATTTCGATATCCGTGGAAACCTGATATTTACAGCACAGTTTTGCGTTTATGACATTGTTTCTGTCCATTTGGTTTACAATCAGCATACATTATTAACCACTCTATGAGAAAATACATCTCCAGCTGAGTAGTTAACGATACACAGCATAAAATACATTGGGTCCATAATGAGCATTTTTAACAAGAGGCGTATTTTCTCCCACATCTTGCAGCAGGGTGTCGGCGAATGCTATTTACGGACTTGCGATCTTGGGTGTTGCAATTCCCGCACGGTTTCTGCTAATGAGTAGTCTAGATTGTGCCGGGTTGCGATGCAATGTGTTCTCATCTCGTGTTAAACGCTTGTTGAGCGCTTGGGAACATCGGATCTTTAGATGCTTGTCTCGCGGACCCAAGTAAGATTGGAGGCATGCCGCTCTGTAATCGCCTCGTATATTACGCTCTAAAGAAGATGAAGTCGTCATGTCAGCTTCGTAAAACCGGCAGCTATTGACGTATAAGAGTATTTACAGCTAGATTTTTTTTATCGTGAATTGTGAAAGATTTAAATTCTTCACAAATCTCTTCATTTAACATCAATTAGTTTTCCTCACGACACCGTTTACATTCTGGGCATACAGGAGGTTCCCCTTTGCGTTTAGTTATTTTTCTACAAAATATATCAATCGTCTTTAGAAACCGGATGAATTAGAGATTAAAATATTTATTAAAGCATTACAAAATAAAATATTATTAATTATTAAAAAAAGTATTTTAAAGTAAAATATTATTTTAAAGGTCACTTCAAGCTTATTTAAAAAACAACTGAAATTTAGAAAGAGATAAGAAATAAATAAAGTTAATAATCTTGAAATCACTCTCTATGAATGAAAAATTAGAGTGTTGGTCGTAATCTTCGAAAGGTACTTTTGAAAATGATTTCAGATTTGTGATGCAAACGCTTTCTGTGAAGGTTTCTCCGTTACATTTTATTTAGTTATGAAATAAGTAATATCATATAATAATAAAAATAAAGAATAATTTGCAGTTTGCTTGATAATACTGCATTGCAAACTATTTAAAAATTGAATTTATTTATGTATTAAGTTTCGTGTTTTAAGAAACGTCCAAAACATAGATATGAATGCTATTAAATAGTTGTTTAAAACTCAAGAAATAGTATTCCTACATTTGTTGCAAACAAATTCAATAATATTTTAATTGCAAGGAAATGCGTTTTGATTCAAAAGAGCTGCATCGTTGCAAAATAAATCGAACTTCACGATTGTTATCGTGACGAGAATTATTGAGTATCGTAGTATGTTGTATATTGTTACAAGTTCTGGAAATTGTTATTCTCCTATAAAAAAACAACAATACTATTTACTTTAGGTAATATGTCAATATATAACTAAATAATTTTGTACTATATTTACTAATATTTTGATACAAGATATCAATACACCACATCGGGAACATATGTAGAATTGTGTGTACACATGAAAATCCCAGCAACTAGTATGATCAACACAATTTTTTTAAAAATCCTACCCACTTATGAAACTTTTTGCTACTCCAATTCCAAAATCATCAATATAAAAGCATTTCAGTTTAACCAGAAACAAAAATACCGTTCTAGTAAGACATGATATAACGAGTTGTCTGTACCGGACTGCAGTAAATCACATGTGCACTCCGTTCTTTGTTCGTGAATTAATTTACGACATCGTAAGGAAAACGTTGCGGCGCCGCGCATTGTCGTATAACGACGCGAATAATCACGCCGCGCCGCTCTTCTTGGCGAACCTGACATTGGCTGGCGCGGAGAACGCGATGCGCGCGGCGCCGCCTGCGTTTAAGATCCCTCATTGGCAGCGGCTGCTCGTAAAATCGGAATCACCTTCACCTTTCGCAGATGGAGTTGGTCGTGTGACTGATTGCACGCACAGACGGGCGCAGGGCCCCGGAGGACAGTGGCTGCGCGCGAGAGTCTTCATGGGCGAAACGTTTTAAGACGAATGAACCTAAGGCACACGGTGCCGCACCTTCGGCCTTTCTTTGACTTTAATGTTTTCTTTGCGCTTGCTCTTTTGAAGTTTCCATTTTAATAATGATGTGGTGACAAATACAAGATATTTATGAACTTCACACTTTTTTTGAGTGTCTGTTAAGTACGTCATTTATTTCTTTGGTAAGCAGCAAATATTTACATCACAAAATCTGTAACGAGATTAAATAAAAATTGACATTAACTGGCAAAATAAAATTTTGTACACGTAGGCTTCCGCCAACGACGCGGCGTCACCCGGACAGCCTACAAGTCAAAAATAAAATTTTAACAGAATTTGATTGATTGGTATTTTAGTGTCTCCAGACGCGAAAACTTCCATGGCCATTACTCCCGTAAATGTACTGCTTGATATGTTCGATGGGGTGGCGGTGTTTCTCCCATGCTGTAACGTGATATAAAGCTCTACCCTACCCATCAGCTTGCTGGGGATTCCCCCTCCAAGAATCCCCTCCAGCAAAGCTCCGTTCCATTCGGGACAGTATTTAACACTTCTCCGACCGCTCCTTTTGGTTACGCTTGGTTCCAGCCGACTGAGAGTTTGTCACTGTTTTTGTATTTTTACTGAAAATAGGGCTTTAAATATATTGTAATATTATTAAAGTAACTCTTGCTTTTTACAATGACATGTTTTATCAATAGAAAGGGTAATTCTATTAGTTTTGAAATTTTCATTTAAAAGCGTATGTTTATAAAAAAACACTTTATTCATTATTTCGTAGGCTCTTATATAACCGTAACGGTAACAACAAAAGTATGCTATTTTTTCACCATATAATTTAAATCAACAATGATACATAAACATACATTTTTTTAGACTAAACTATAATTGAGCTGCATTATCTTGCAAACACGTGACATCTTCGAAATGTAGCTCTCAGCTGTTTCAGGCGCAAACTTTTCTTATTAAATAATTTCTTATGCAACACATTAACGATTTACAAGAGAGCTTTAACGTACTAATAAATAACTAACTTAGTTATAACCTTAAGAAGAGCGAAGCCACTCTCTCCGGAGGCGCAAATATCAAAATGGAAACTGATATCCCTTTGTAGGTGATGCGACCTGATTGAGTTTTTTCTAAATACATAAAACACTACTGGCAGATGAAAAACGAGCGGCGCTCGGAGACGCGTCAAATGAAAACAGCCATGTAAGCATATCGGAATGAAACATGCCAAATGTGACAATTAATTCCAAACTGAGGCAATTAATTAGCAATAAACTGTCTGAGGGTTTCGGTCGAACTACAACCCGAATTTAACTTATGTATGTTCTAGCGTCGCGTCAAGCCAGCTCACACCCGTTTCGCATCGACAATACGTGGGAGTTAAGTCCAAATTGTGTCAATTAATTAGCAATTATGTAGCAATAAATCATTTAATATGTTTCATTCCGGTGTGCTGACATATCTGTTCCAGCTTGATGCACCTGGCGCTCGGCTAAAAATCCGCGTTTCCTTAGCACGAGCCTTGAAACATGAAACGAGCGGCGTTTCGTCGGCCCAGCATGGAAACTGCGCGGTTGCCCGAGCAGTGCTGGGTGGTAGTCCGGTATTTTCATTCATTGAATAGTGATTTCGGGCCCGTCAACTGCTAAGTTCATTAAGTGTAGTGCATGTTTTCCTCGGGATGTGGTGGTGATTTCTCCCCTTCCCCGCTGGATGGTGAAATCCGGCGTCGACCTACCTGTCGGCTAGCAAGGTTTTTCCAACCAGGTATCTTTCACCATCGGGGCACCGCCGCAGGCGGGACAAGCTCTAATCTCCCGACTGCATGTGTGGTAGTGTAGTGCATGTAAGGGTAAATGTGTGTAAGTAAGGGGTGAGGATAGGACAAGGAAGGGGAAGAAAAAATCGCGCGCGATCCGTTTGTTAGGGTATTTCTCCTGCATTCCCCTGGTATTGATTGGAGAAACCACGGACAACTATCGATCAGACAAGCCAACCGCTAGACTTTTCCTCCAGACAGCGACTGAGCTCGACCTAGCTGTCTAGCTAATGTCGATAATGCTGCTGCCTTCGGGACTCGAACCTAAGACCTCCCGGTTAAAGGCCCTGCATTTGATACCCTGCGGTGCGTAGCCCGGAAAGTGTTGAGCTCCCGCCTTCTCTCCCGACATATGGGGTTATGTAGCGCTTGTATGTTTGGGAGTACGCAGGAGGCAAGGGGAGGGGACTAAGATCAGGAAGGAAATACCTGCGCGGCTCATGATTCATTTGTTAAGGTCCTGATCCGGCATTCGCTTGGTATTAATAGAAGGAAATACTGATCAGAGTAACCGAGTGCTAGATTTATTCTCAAGTGTTTGAATTTTACCCTTTGAATATTTATCAAAAATCTACTATCATTCAGACCCGAACCCTTAAACCTCCTGGTCAGTGTTGCTGTGGAGACAAGAGCAATGCTGCCCACTGACCCCCTACAGTCAGTTAGAGAAGTCGAAATATACATAACGTCAATCTTGAGTTAAACGCTTATGAAACAAAACAATCAGGCAACAAACAAAACAATTACAATTTATTTGAAACTAACGACTTTGTAGCTAAAATAATGCTTTAAATGAGTATACAATCATTAAATAAGAAAGACCAAGTGGTGGGGGAGATAAAGAAGAAAAATAAGTAGAATCAAAATACTCACTTTTAGTAAGTGGAAAGTAGTTTTATCTTTTTCTATATACTAAATCAACACCAAGTCAGAGAACAACTGTGGTTTTAAACCAGCCTAACAGACGAACTTAAATTATTATTGTAGGTCCAAGGTACTACACTTTCCCGTATGTACTGGCTGAAGAACAAAACCGGTATTGCCCGATCTTTATAAATCGGTATCATATATTAGACAACGGAACTAATTAATTATTTCGGTAGTGTAAAATGGTCGTATTTACATTAGGTCACGCCCCGCTTCGCTCTGCCCGCCTTCGGCACACCCCATCCTCCGGTCCCGCATCCGGACACCCCATCTGAACTGCTTCCTCCCAAACGGTAATGCCACAATGTATTGAGGGCTGGGTTTAAGCTATCTAGCAAACTTTATATAATTTTGAAGTGGCTACATAGTAGATTTTCAGAATTTTGGGATTTTTTGCATCAGTAGTTTTGCCTATGCATTGAAATCAATTTGTTAGTTTCTGCTCATATTTATTATCGTTTAGGTCAAGTTATAACCACAATTATATGCTCTGTATTGTATTTCCCCACAGAGGATATCTCCTAGCGTTGTCTAATAGAGAATGAGCATAAGAATGAATATGAAATGCATTCTATAATACTCCGTGTTTAATTTGAATTATTTTGTCACACATAATATGTAAAATATATGGGTCCATATAAATATAAAATGAAATTTTTAAAATTATAACATATTATTTTTGAATAATAAATATATATATACTATCAGCTATGTGACTGTTTTTTATAAGGGGTACCGTTTGTGATTCTCTATTTTGTTTGCGTTATTCACGATTTCGAACTGTCGATTTCTCACTACGTTTTCTAGCATTTTCACCTCTTCTTGAATTATTTATTGAGCATATCCTGTCTCTTCCCATCTTCTTATCATCTTCCTGAGATACTAGCACATGACAAAGATTGTGCTTGTTTCAAGTAAGTTACGCGTGTGATAGATTATTTTGGAGGATATCTAGTTATGCTCGAAACTTACGAAGTTCTGTAATATGGAACAGTTATATTTGTATAGTATAAATATTAGAGAGAATAATTATAAATATTTAATAGATACTTTGGGAATGCATTTTAAGTTAAAGGTCTGCTGTCCTGGCACAGAGGCTTACATGTTTAATTTTTTCCTGTGTTTGTTCCAATGAACTAAAAGTAAATACAAACCTGGATGTTTCAGAACAAATACGTCAAACGTAATAGTCTCAGAAGCCTCGCTGTACCACGATGTTCCTACCTAAATGAACACTAAATTTCTGTCTCATAATAATTTATTTTGCAGTTTATTATAAATCATAACTGCTTCCAAACTACATTCATGAATCTTTCGTCAGATACAAGAAAATATGTTATATCTAATTTTCTCGATATTATTTAACAGAAGAATTGGAAATTGAAATGTACTTAAATCTTACATAGTTAAAATTACTCTCGTCCCTTAGAAAATAAGAAAGAGAAAAAGAAGAAGAAAAGTGAAACGCTCTGAAGAAGAATGAAAATTAAATTAAAAATTTAAATTATAAAGTAAGCATGAACCTAGACGAGAGCAAGGCAGACAAAGACGTATCTCCTTTTTATAATTGTGACAACGAAGTTGTAATTTCATTCTCCTTGTAGTATTTACTTATTTATAAAATATATTATTCGAAAATAAAATGTAATGGAAACGGTCTCCAGAGGGTGCCATATATGTAGTTGGTCCACTCTTGCTTTAGGCTGCATGAGCCTGTGAAAGTTAATAAAATACAAACAAATATCAAATATTTATTTTTAATCCAATATTTAATATTGGATTAAAAATTATATCCAGACGCTGAAAGGCACAAAGGGAAAGAAGAAGAGGATGAAAAGTAAATATTAGATATTTAATTTAATTTATTGAAATATCAAGAAAAGAGAGTCGTGACTACAGAAGAAAGGTTCAATGAAAGTCCTGACAATTAAGTATGAGAGATTTTGTGTACTAGATTTGCTTTCCGCCACTGTGTGGCAATAGCTTTGATACACACAGCGGCCTTGAAGTGATTGTTTCGGGCGTGTGCGTAGAAGACGCCTCCACCTGTGATTTATGCGGCCGCACCTGAATCTGGCGTGGCCCGTCTATCGCTGGGTCATGACCACAGAACCCAGACTCCCGGAACTGTCTTCGGTAATCTGTCGTTTCAACTGCATCGCATGTGATGACCAGATGTAGTACATAAAGGCAATACACGATAATTCGTTCTTGAGAATAAATATCACGGACTCGAATTTACGTGTTGGGAGTAAATCTGTAATATTTAATGAAAAGTTAAGTAAAGTTGTGTAAGAAAAGTTGTACATAACTTGACTAAAATTCGAGTGTTCATGGTTTGTGGTGGACAGGGTTACATAAATAGTGAAAGTCGCTAATTTTACTTTCTCTTCTACCACATACGTACTCTCTACGTAGTAAAGAGAAATTACTGTAATGCGGTGCAACAAGTAATTCTCCCTGTCGGTCTTCTCAAAATTCTGAAATTAATTGTGAGTATGATATAAATTTACGTTATTTCCATTGAAAAATTTTGCCTCTGCATCAATAATCTACTGCGAGTGCTGTTAGTCTGCTATCGGGGATTCTGTTTCGATATTCATAACATATTCTCCAAATTTGTCAAAAAATCTCACTAACTTAGGTTAGATGGATACATTGGAGAAAAAAAGGTGTATGAAATGTTCGAAAGGACGGCATAAGTTCCATGTGCATTACCTATTAAAATGACAAAACAACTAGAAATATAATTCTACAGACTTCAGACAACTAGAAATATATTTAGTATATCTAGATGAAATAAACAATACCTTTCATTCTGTAAAACTAATTTACTTGAGTTAGGTCTGATGAAATGTTACTGAAATATTGTTTGTGATAATTTGCATTTTAATCTGCTTTGTTTTGTGAAATCAAATTGTTGCTGAATATCCCAGCGAACAAAAACTCAACAGGGTGTGTGAACCCATTTCTGTGCGAATTGACATGTCAATATCAGGTTAATTTATTATCTTTCGTTCATTAAGAAAACGATTGGAAATAACTCCAATATTTTTAAATTGGTCACTTGGTCGATAGAATCTCGTGTAATAAGGAAGGTCCCGACTTGCTGCAAGTTAAGTGGGCATCATTTTTGTACGTAGAATATAAGAAACACAGTATAGCACCTCTAATTGCACACAGACTGAATAAGATATTTGCAGTGTAAGTGTATTATTATTATTATTATTATTATTATTATTATTATTATTATTATTATTATTACTATTGTTATTATAATAAATATTATCAATGCAACCAAATTATAAATGAATAACGTTATAGATCGCTATTTCAATTAAATTTGTTGGTCTTACATCTGCAATATTAGCCGGGATATATGTGATAGTTTGTACCAAGTCATTACTACATGTTAGTGGAAGATGTTACGTATACCATTATAGTATCTACAACACACAGTTTCCTTCAACTCGCTTCTTTAGAATTGATTACAAATTTAAGTGGTAATTTGTTTCGGTGAAGGTGGAAAGATATTATTTATATTTCATCAGAATCATATGCGTACTGCTTCACTTTCAATATTCTTGTAACTCCTTACATACTACTACACACAGGCTATTTTTTGATATGTTATTGTTTGCTTTGTATTCGGTAGCTTTTATTAATATAACTGCCATTTAATCCATAGATATCCTCTTCATTTTGGGCGAAGTAGACGTTTCTGCGATAAGAGAACGAGAATGTAAATAACATTAAGATGGTCATTATGAGGGAGGTGATCGTTTGCACACTGGCCGCGTGGGGCGCCACTGCTCGCTCGTGTCGTCGGTTTAACTGACTCCTGTTTTATCGACCTTCTCAAATAGTTTCACAGTTGAACAGCAGATGGCAGTGCAAGCAATTGGCGCGATTTCTTCACTCTTCAAACCGGAACTTGAACATTTGCTTTTCACAAAAACGTCCAGGTGAATAATTATTGTCTTAGGTCACAGGCATATCTTATTGTCGTAGATATTTTAAAAGGATGTGGTTATTTTTCTAATATTTTCTGTACTTGCTTATATTGAGAAAGAATTGTGTACTTTTATTGATTATCCTTAAATGCACTTTCTCAAAGAACATTTGAAAATATGGCACTATCAAGGGTCATATAAAATATTGTCTCAAAGTAAAACACTTTAAATTACTTTGTCGTTCCTTAACAATTATTTTTTGTGTTTCAACGATTGGAAACAAATTGATGTAAAATACCTCTCTTCAATTAAGCTTTTTCTAGCGATTTGCTACATTGAGGAAAAATTCATTTGATACTTGACATAAAAATGTTATAATTTTTAAAATAATTTTAGTAAGAAACAGAGTATCCTACGAGTAGTACCACAAAGGAGTCAAACAAGAAATATCTAGAGTTTCATTGAGAAAAAGCTATTAATTTCGTTAGAATTACTGAAAAGGACAAAGCTTTTAACTAGTCCTCCAAGACAAGACAGTAAGTCCTTTAATTAATTTTCGACATCAGTATCATCTTCATTCTTCAGAATTTTCACAATTACGATGGCATCCCAGGTTGAAAAACTCGAAATTTTGGACAAACAAATTCATCTTTCATATTTCTATGAATAATAAAACAATATGTTACGTTCACGCACACGGATAATATACAAAATTCATATGCAAAAATTAGGGTGATGATATAATGTTTGAGCGACAACCTCATTCCTTCTATATTGGTACTTAATATTTCTGAAACATTCAATACATATATTCAGAACCAGTAATAAAATAATAGCTTTTCTTCTAGTATTCATAGTTATATAAACTTGAATTAGCTTATAGTAAACAAAACACACACAACACACTACTACAAATAAGCTTGACTAATAACAGGTTAGTTTTATAAAGCAGTTATAATAAAATAATTTTTATATATACTGTTAATTATATTTGATATTCATTCGTTTTAAAAAATGAAAGAGATGTATGTGGAGTATGTAAATCTTCCTTGGGTACGAGGCAGAGTTACTCAAGTATCGGGGTACGTTTACACAAATCATGAAATACGTCAAAAACTGAAAATCATATATAAACAAAATAAATTTGTCCGTACAAATCTTGTTTGTAGTTATATTAATTATCTTTGAAATAGTCATTCTTTCTGATGAGTACGTAAAATGACAGCTGAAAAACATTTACATACGGATATTACTAACGACAATTCGAGTTCGTATGCCAATACTTGTTTTCAGAACTTTTCCTTCCTCAGACATAGTACAAGGAGGGAAAGTAAAAAGACTCTCATTCTCTTTTTCATTAATTCTCTTGATATTTGGTAATAGCTCCTGACTTTGCCTCGCAGTGTGTGTTGGACGCGTGAAAGTATACATAAATGTTGGGGAAATTATTTGAAACTTCATAAAACGTACAGAAACTTTCTTTAAAATAATGATAATATGAAAGAGAGAAAACTAGAATGGTATAAGTGCCATTTTATAAGTTCTGAGGAAAACATCTTTATTTTAGGTTATATTTCAGTGACAATGTATTTTCGTTGGAATATTGAAGAATTGAAATGCCGTGGTTTTAATAATGAAACAAGGCAGCATGACTTTACCGTAATATTTACGTAAATAAACCGATTTTTTAGAATATATAAAATATCACTTATACTGTTCTGGTTGTAATCCATTCATATTTTCCCTAGTGTCAAATGAATCTTATTTATTATGGTATTAGTACGAGTACTTGATATTTTCTGACATGTAATGCTAGAGTCAGAAATTCCGTTTATTTACTGGATTTCTATTTTCAGCTCTTTTGTACACGGTTCACAATATTAAAGGAACGCGATAAAATAATTTCAACGATGCGCGTGGATCATCCTCATCGCCTTAATATTTTCTTTCAAAGTTTCAGTCAAGAAATGGGATTTATATCAAGGGGACGCAAATTGCGTGCAAAGTACGTTGGAAATTACTTAGGATCTTCTGGTCGAATTCGAAAACAAATCAGTTCCCCACTAGGAGACCGAGACGCACAGAAAGTAATCGTGAGTGAAGGATCCGTAGACACACACACACACACACAGAGGCACACATGCACACTCGCAGTTACTCACTCTATAGGGATTGCATTGTTCTAGGCGAGCATTTAATTTGTTATTCTTGAGCAGTTTGCGTGTTCCATTTTGGAAACCAGAACTCTGAGCAATATTATAGAACGGAAGAACATGCGTATTCGACTTTGTACTTGTATGTTATTAAGCGTGAAAATTCGGGGGAAGAATCAAATGTAATTGTACAGTTTGTACAGAATTTCCGGAAATAATTGAGAATGATCTTATACTAGATTTAGATAATAACTCTAAAAAACTGATTAAATGTGATCTTTTGTGTGCATTTTTGTGCATATTAACAAAACAATGAACAAAATGTAGCAGTATTAAATTCTAACGTTTTGCATAATCAGTACCTGCAAGTACTTTTTACGGCGATAACAATTTTAAAATTGCAATATTACTACAGCATAACCCGTATGGAGGTTACATACAAAGTCATTGGATGTTGGGAATTGCTGAACGGAAGTATAACATTATCAATTACAACGATTTATTGATACGTCCAATGCCAGATACTAGGAACTTATTTGAAGCTAAGCATGCCATTTAGACATTTTCATAACAGTAAAAAACGTTTAAAACTGTTTACAGCGTCGGTGACGCCATATTCAACTATAAATTAAATATTTTAACTAATACAGCCTTCATTAATATTGCAAGAACGTAGTATAGTAGTTATCCAGTTCAATATTTCGAAATATAATCAAAATATTAAAAAAGCTGTAGTTCCATAATGCAACGTGTGAGTAGCCAATATGCCATGGCGGAGGGCTTCCTTCGAACCTTTAGAGTCACATGGCAGCTGTGACGTAAGAAATGATGCACTAAACAAAGGAATTCAGAAACTACGTGCGTGAGAACGCTGTATGAGAAAAGGCTGAATATCATGTTCAAATACTTGAGCTTTTGGTGAATATACAGTATGATTTATTGGTTTGGGATTTTTCCCTATCTGTGTGGGATGTGTACTATGAATGTGTGTCAATGATTTTTCCATTGAGAAGGAATACTAAGAAAACTTCTATTAAGAGTAACTATGTATTATGCATTAAAATAGAAAGATATTGATCAAATGGACGAGTATTACAAAAAGTCTAAACTATAGTTTGTACGTCAACACTGGTTGCAATCTTCAACTAAAACGGCTTCTTCTACGTATTTAGAGGAGAATCAGTCGTATCTAAAGGAAATATAATGAAAATCCGAGCAGGAATTTAGAAGAGACATTTTAAAGACGAGGTTAATTTACTTTCAAAATTCCATCGCGTAACGAACACCCGTCCGTTAAAATGCTTCATATATTACTTCTACATTAACACAATTTCTTCAAGTTACGTTTTACTATTTATTTGTAATAACACAATTGGACACTGAAATAATAAAATTAAACTTACATTCAATTATTATATATCATCATTATTACCATTACTATGTGGATGGATTATAATGAGCACCATAATCTCACTTTAACAACTACTTATATTTACATATATTTATATTTATGTGCAGTAATCAAGGGAATAAGATTCAAATGAGAAATAGTAGATAATTCATTTAGTTATCGATACATTTATTGTCTTTTTGAACTCCAAAATTGTAGAGAGCTTCCAGTTATCCCCGACAGGAATCTCTTCTCTTCAGAAACTATTTACATCAAACGTCAATATTATCGTTATTACTTTGTTTTCCATTCGTAAAGCGTAAAACATGTGTTCGTAAAGAACCTGGACATTTTAAAACAAGTGGTTTTAATTAATATAGCACAAACATTCTCGTACTAGTTTCTTTAGTTTGAAATAATTATATGTGTCGTCATTGCCAACAATATTATTTATTACAAGAGCATCTTTCGATGGCTTAGCCATCATCATCAGTTGTCTGCTGTATGGAAGCCACAAAAACGACTACGTCGTTTTTGTAGCTTTTGCAGTAGTTTTTGTGGCTTCCATTCAGCAGACAACTGATGATGATGGCTAAGCCATCGAAATATGCTCTTGTAATAAATAATATTGTTGGCAATGACGACGCATATAATTATTTCATTAGAAATGCCAACGATAACGCTCCACAACACCTATATTCTTTAGTCTGTCCTAGCTTTCGGTGTTTTCCCCTCACCCTCTTTCCAGCTGCTACCAATCAGGGCATATTTGTTTTACATTTTCTCAATTTTTTGCCGTAGTAATGTAATTGAAATATGACTACAAGAATATTATAGAAAAGTAAAAACTGGTTCTGTAGGCACATTTTCTTTGAATCATTTTGAGCCATTTACGAGAAAATATTTGAGCGTTTCTAAAAATGCGCAGTTTTGTACTCGTTTTCACAAAAATATTTGAAGTGTTCGAAAAACTTCAGAAATCATTTGAAGCACTAATACACTTAGCCCAATGAAGTATAAGAATGTCTGTAATGCGACGATGATTAACGGTATATTCGCAAAAAGCATTGACGCAATATTTGAAAAACCAAAAGAATTCATGAAAATTGCATTTATGTCATGTGATTCAGAATATTTAGAACAATCCCTACAAGGCGATAAAGAAAAAAATGGGGAGCTGTTTTTGAGAATATTTTGTTTTTATATTGTCCATATGTTACAGAGAAAATACAAAATTGTACAAATTATAAAAAATCAAAAAAGTGAATGACCGTGAGGGGTGTAGTATTAAGAAATCAATCGGTGTCACTGCAGTGTCTCTGATCTGGAGGTTGTGGGCTTGGAGTCCCCACGGTGACTGAATTTTCTTCGCTAACCTGATACCTAGGTGAATTCTGTCGCTGCATGGATGAGAATTCTAGCGGCCGGCTGCTCTGATCGGGACACGGACTGCGCGTGATCTTTCGTTCTTAGTCCTTGCCCTATTCTCACCCTTACTCACACACTTACATGCAGTGCACTGCCATCCACGCTGGGAGACTAGTCGGGAACTTGAAGCTTTCCCGCCTCGCGCGATGTCCCGCTGGCGGGAGATACCTTGTCGAAGGAAACCCCGCTATTCGACTGTTGATTGTTGCCGAATCTCGCCATCCATCGTGGCATGATCACCGCCACCTCTCGGGCAAAACATTGACTACAATCACGGGACTAATGACCGTAAAAGTTGACGCGTAATGTGCTTAACATTACTTTAAAAAAAATGAAAAGCGGACGTAGAGAAAATATGTAAGTGCTAAAAAGTAATTTTTTCAGAATCAAAAAACTTATTTCAGAATACGAAAATGGTTTCTTTCCAAAATACTAAGTATTTTACATTCAGGGTACGTGTGTAAATCTTTAAATATTTTTAATAAGATAGACAAATTTCATGAAAAAATTCCAATACTTAGGGTCCGTAAATTGCAGCGAATCAAATAAATCTTGGTACAGATTTCCTATACATATTGACGCAGATTTGATATATTCCTTGATGTAAGCAGACAACCAAGTGGTCCTAGCCAATGATGAGGACGATATAGACTATATGACTCGAAAATTAATTGAAGAATATGAAAAGTGGGGACTTGAGATTAATATTTCAAAAACAAAATATATGGTTGACAGAGGTAATGCTCTGGACCTGTTAACCCATAGAAGCATAATTAAATTGGTAATGGAATTCAACTACCTGGATGTAAGTACAAAGTGATGGGCACAAATAAAGTGATGGGGACAAATAAAGGGAGATAAGTTATAAGTTCTTTACATCTATTGACCTGTAGTTAAAGCTCAAAAAGAAATACAAAAATTACTCTGTACAAAACTATTGTTGGAAATCCATTCGCATATGGGGCTGAGTTATTGACTATTAATGCCACGGATAGGAGGAGAATCCAAGGAACAGAAATTAATTATTGGATGCGGCGTTGTCAGGTTAAAAGAAAATTCAAATTTAAAGAGTAATAGAAATAATGAAATCTGGAAATCAACCTTAGAACTGATAGAAACAAAGGCTTTATTATGTTATAGGCGTTTAAGAAGGTTGGATAGTAAGCGAATGGGGAATATCATTCTGTGTGGGAAGAAAGAAGAAATATGGGATGAAAGAAGATATAGAAGAAGACCAAAAAGGAAGGGGGGGATGAAGTAAGATCAATGATGGCGGTAAGAGATTTAGAAGATGATGTCTGAGTAGATCAAAAGAAATGGAGATAAATCAGCGAAAAACAACAACAACTGTAAAATACTCACTTTACTACTTACTACTGCAATTTGTAAGTGTATAATCACAGCTATGTAGCAACATTGCAATTGTGATTGTAAGAATTCCATCAATTTCAAGAATGTTCAATTCAAATTTTCGTTAATTAAGATACTAATCTTGAGCAGTTGCCAACACAAGAATTTTTTTTTAGAATTGTATTAATATTGATGTCTGCCTTAGTATATTAATTGTTCACTCTACATAGTAAATCCAATTCATATTCTTTGAAAATGCACGTCTTTGTGACTAAGCTATTGCTTGGAAATGAGTATGCACGCGGAAAACAGACAGCCCACAATCATTTTTAAATCTTTAATGCCTGCACATCCCTCGTAGACAAAAAAGCCAACCACACATAGCTATTAAAGCAACGATACTCTTTAATTTCAACCTAAAACGCTGCAAGATCCATATTTTCAATTCTTAGCGTGAAAATCTGTTGGGAAACCTTTCATTTCCCTTCCCACTTCCGCCGAAGATTACCAAGAGCCGGTTTTCTTCCTCCAAGCCCCTCACGGCCGGCCACACGGGAAGTGCGTGACCCCTCTGGCGTTTGATGATAGATATTATTCTTGAAACATCTTCATTCCTTTAGCACTATCTGTTCCCGTTTTTATTTGAAAATTTATATATCAATTAGTTTAAGTTGTTCAGAAACTTTATCGGATGTCATTTGAAGCACATGTACTCAATGCAAAAATGTTTATAAATCGTCGGTAATGTAAATATTAAGGAGATGAGAGAGATGTCCAATAATTTACTATGGTGTGAATTTTAAGAAAATAAAGAATACAGCAGATGGCGTTCATGCCGTCTCTTACAGTATATTTTCCACTAAACGTATGAAATATTTGAAAAAAAATTGGAGCCTTTGTTCTTTGTTGGAGCAGAAGTTCTTGTTTTGAAAATTTCTTAATATTTCACATACGTTATGCAAATATTGTGCAAAAGCCACTAATATTTATAAAAAATGTACATGGCTATAATGAAAGAACCTGTTACGGAGAACAAATTTAATTTGAAAAAATTAATCTCTATCTTCAATTTTGTAGTTGTAGGAAGACTCCGAAAAAATCAAACTTTTGCAGTTTCAGAAAATTTAGAGTTAACTGTAAACATCGGACCTATGCTACCTGTATAAGTTACTTTCATTCTATTTGTACAAGTAAGAAATTAGAGTCGTTTCGAGAAAATTGCGAAAATTTTCCAAAGACTTGATGACATGTACCCCCAAATATTAAAGAATGTTATTCAAAATTGCAAAGCTTCGAGTGAGGTCTGATTGACCTGGGAAGTATGCAAATCGTACGAATAGTTTAGGCGCAATGACTGTTCACAGAGGATAGATGGAAGGACGGATAAACGGACGTTTAAAAAAACACTGTTTTTGGTATCAGGTGACCTTAAAACCTGTATTTCCGTTGAAATCTTAAAATATGTTTTCCACAGAATTACGTGTCTCTGTACTAGAAATATTGCTTCTTATATGCGTAAGTGTACGAGAAAGTGCTACATTTAGTTCAACATTTATCAACATGTCTTTGCATATTTCGTGCAATAACATTAACTTTTCATTTTATTAAATATTATTTTGTACATTTCCGTTAGCATCCGAGATGATTCTGCCCGAGATTACCTCGAACACAAAAACTTATAATTCATAGTTCATTTGATAAAAATCAAGTACAAGTATTTGTTAAAGTATTTTGTACACTGTCAACATATAAATTGTGAAAACAATAATTAGTACAATATCGGACTAATCACGTTTATCGCCTACATAAAGGAACAAATAAAACAGTGCCAATCACGGAACAATAAATGTTTGATGATAGGACATTTGACGTTTTTTAAGACCTGACAAAGAGTTGATTCTCAAACTCATATGGCGTTGCTCTCATAAATTTAAAAAAAAAAAAATTACAAAGTTGGGCGATTCGGAATACTAAGACCAGCAGTGAGTTCTCAGAGAGACTTTGTCTCTCGAGTTAGGATCACAAGTAGATATTTTGTTTACCTGGAGACGCTGCGCCCATAGTTTCCAACATTTCTGTTATACTGCGTCCTTCTTCAGGGCGAAATACGTGGAGGTGGACTGTGCTCAGGTTTACAAGAGGTTTTCCTCTACCCGGCAGACGGTGTTTCCGGATGATCGGCCAAAGCGGAGAAAGCGGATAACAATCATAAGATAGGTAATCTTATGGTAATTTTATCGGGTGTTGGCCCCGTGTTGAAAGGAACCCGATTATATTATGTAATTAAACATTTTATTTTTGTAAACATATTCAATATCTGATTTTCACCTTTTTTGTACTAGACAGTTAAGAGCCGACAACATTAGGAAATGAGGCTATCTAAGCCATTTGGCAACATTGTGAATGGTTCAACACAAAATCAATTGTACTTACTATGTCATTAAAGTTAAAATGCCACTCTCCGTGTTGTACATTCCACTTATTTACTAGTATAATATTTCGTATAAAAATATATGGAAAAGGAGTCCAGAATTGGAGTTGCCCTTCTCTTGGTTTGAGCTGGGCACGTCTATGAAAGTAATTAAAAAATGCCATTCACGTCATAAAACTACTTCATTTCAACCTACGAAGCAGTACCAAAGCCGCCGATTTTATTTCGATGAGTGTGCGTGACGGTGTTGTGAAACCTCTCATTCTTCCTCTCGTTTCCGCTGCAGCTTCCAAACAGCCGGTTTTTCCTCTCCGCGCCCGGCAGCTACGCGAACGGAGACGCACGCGGCGCCACGAGCCGATTTGGCGTCCCGCGCGCCTGACCCTCGAGTCAGCGACCGCGTCGCGGCCGCTGCGTGCGGCTAAGAGGCCGCATTCCCCGCGAGAAAGTGAAAACGGGGCAGCAGATGCGTCTGCGGCGGCGGAGGAGGCCAAAAAACCCCACAGCCCTGGGGCGGGGGCTGGAACAATACGGCTTTTTTGGGTTCCGCGGGACCTCCGAGCGTGACGCTGGCCTTGCTTTGCCGACGCCGCCGACGGTTCAGGCGATGCGGGTCCGATGATCGCGCGTGCGTCACCGACGTTGTTGCTTTCGATGACGCAACTGCTACGGAGTTTTGGGGACAATGTTGATACCACATGTGCATCCGTAATGAACTCCACCGCTGATAGAAACAACCACCACCAACATTGCTTCCACCGCCGACATCTTCTCCACCACCAACATCGCTTCCACCACTGATATCTTCTCCACCACCGACATCATCCCTACCACAGGCATCTTCTCCACCACCGACATCGCTTCCACCGCTGACATCGCCCTACCACCGACATCGCTTCCACCACGGACATCGCCTTTACCACTGACATCGCTTCAACCATCGCCATCGCTTCCTCCACTGACATTACGGCAACATCGCCACCAGCACTACCATCACCGCCGACATTGAGAGTATCACCATGGCATTGCTACTACCACCGCTGACATTATCAAAATCGACACCGTCAATACCACCTCCAGTTTTGCCACCACTGCTGGCATTGCCACCACCACCACCGCCATCGTCGCCGCCTTTACCACTACCACTATCTACAGTATTGTCAACGACTACAGCCCTCTCTATCTACCAAAACTGACGTCGTCACCTTAACCACCTTCGATATCACCACCACTTCGTGACCTCCACCATGACCATCGCCACTACATCCACTGCCGACGTCACCACATCCACCACCGATATCGCCCCCTGCTCACAAAAATGACGTCAACATCCCGAATTCCATTGTTGAATTCTTGCACACAGTCGCTGCATCTTGCGTCAGTGGGGGTGTCACGAACGTTTTTACATTGGCATTTTTTATCGCGTATTTCACGTTATTACTATTGCCATATATTCATAGTCCATTACAATGTCTTCTCGCATGTCACAGGGACATCCATCATCTTGGTTGTCGTTTTCAAATCATGATGTCGTAAACAATTGTCACAAGCTTAGTGGTTACGGAGCAGCCATGATCTACGGGATCTGCAGGTTCGAATCCCGCTTTGGGCATTGATGTTTGTTTTAATGTGACATGGTGGTGTTAATGCAAACCACCGTGTATCACTTTCGGCACCCTATTTCTTTCCAGACCTCTCACCCTGAGTTAATGGTGTATGAATGTTGAGGAATGAATGTGACTGCCTACGTGTCAGGGGTAATGATGCGACATCGATAACTGAACATCGATGCTTTTTTACAATGTAGAAACATTGGTGTTAAAAATACATCCCCCGATGACCGCCAATGTTTTTCAAAACCACCGAGAGGAAGGAGGGTGGCCCTACGCCCAGAGCGCAGGCGTTGACTGCTTCTGAATGTGTGCCATCGGGGCAATTCCTCGAGGAAGACATAGTCTGCTTGACGAAGGAAATAGAAACAGCGTTCGATTGCTTTACACAAACCGACAGTACTATTTAGTTATTTCATGGTTTAACTTTTACGAAATTGTGCTTATGTGAATTTCTCATTCACAAACACCTAGAAAGTAAAAACATTTAGCACAAAACATCGATGAAACAAAAACATTGGATTTAATATTTTGATGTTAAAATCATCGATTTTTCTATAATAAACATCGATGTTTTGAAAACAATGGAGTTACAATGAGTAGGCTAGAGTCAAGGAACTCAAGGCTGTAAACCGGCAGGGATATTAACTGAGGACAGAGAGCGTCAGCGGATAACCGAAAGGTTAAAGTTTTTTTGTAACGTCCAATAGAGGTGAAGATGAAATTATAGTGTTAAGTCATTTCAATATCTTCTTTTCCTCGGACACAGTAGTTACCTTATGCTCTTATCAACCCTGTTGTAATTGTAACTTCTGACAACGCCCACCGTAACAGTCCACAGGTAGATGGGCGTTATCACTGCTAACGTCAATGATAACTGAAGTATTGGTATTGTGTTGAGTTTCAATTTTTTTTAAAGGTCGTTTTGTCGTACCAGATGCTCGGATGAAGTTGACAACATTGATTTCTTACGTTATTGACAATTTTTTATCAAAATGCTTACTATTATTTATGATGTCAACTAACCTGGACACTGGGTTGTTTTTTGAAAAACACTCCATATAGGGTCGAAACGTTAATTATGTAACATGCAAGAAATTGTTATAAAAACTCACAGTCTGTTTTATTGAGATCAAGATCAACTTGCAATAAAATTAGCATTGCAGCAGATTGTATTCATTACGATAGATTTCTTCTTGATTCCACTTAAGGGAAGATCGCATTTGCCGTCCCCGAGACTCTTCCACGGCAGTCACTGTCGCCTCTACCTGGTCTCCATTCCCGTAGTAGCTAGTCTCCATTCCCGCCACCACAAGCGGTGCCGCTGCTCCTATTACCGGTGTACCCCAAGGTCGCCACGCCGGTTTCTTCGCGTGCTCTTCTTTCACTCCTCCCCCTCCCCACGGCCTTCTTCCTGCTTCGCTGCCTTCGCTGCCGCAATCGCCACTTCGTGCTGTCCACCGGGGCGCCCATTGTTTTTGAGATCAGGTAACCGTAGATTAAGTTGCAACAGCTCGCTTCAAATTTGGAAGATCACGGATTTTCCCAGACACGCAGACAAATAGGCTATCGTATACGAAGTAATGAACTATCTTAGATTATGTTAATTTCTCGATTCGGTGGGCTCATGTTTTTCAACGTTGTTGATGGAAAAGTATCATGCAATTTACTTTGAAGTACCCAATAGCTCGTTTCTCCTTTAGCCTGACACGAAACGCAACAGGTATGATATAAGTGTTGATAACTATGGATTTCATTCACAAAGAATATATTTATTGCTTATCTTAGAATTTTCTCAACGAATTAATTATACAGATGAGTACACTTAGACGATCGGCAAGCAAAACTTGCATAGTTAAATACATTCTGAAACTTTAAGTATCTGATTATTGTGTCCAAAGCCCGTCAAAAGTTCGAAGTTAAACTAAGGTAATAATATTATCATTTCCAAAATATAATTGTATTTTTATTATTGTTATTAGTGTTCTGAAGACGTTTCAAAATTTGTTATTTTATACTATATATTCTAATAAGATGTCCACGTACTAATTCATTCACAGAACAGCATAATAGTTCTCGACGGGTTGACTACACCCCTACGAGTCTTGTTTGAGCATCCCTGTTCCAGGTGCACGATTCTCGTGCCGGAACTAGTGCAACCTGACGTAAACTGCGAGGAAAGGAGGCGGAGGCGGTAGAGGGGGGGGGTCGTTCGTGATGTAACCGGTTTCCCGTGCCCCCTTGATTGATGAGACTGTGAGGTCATGTATTGCTTGTTTAGTACTTGCAGTTCTTCGCCTAGGTAAAACTCGCCCACAATCACATTGACCTGGGCTTGTGAAACTTGTGATGAAAAAAATTTAAATTGGTGCCTAATTCGAGAATATTTTGAAAAAATGTTTTCTGTCTGCTTGATTAGTCACAATTTCGGAAAAATGTTTCTGTGCATAGATGTAATAGTAGAGGTTAAAAACAACAGGGCACAATCAAATTTTTGAATCAAAAGGGTTATTCACGTCGATCTCTGATGAAAAACAGTTGAAAATCATTAACTGTCATATAAAAGTAGCAAACAAAACAAGCCATTCTTAGGAAAATGGACACATATTCTGGATCTGCTTAATTTACTGAGAAGGTTCCAGTAGGAGAAGGAATAATAATATGCGAATACATTAAATTTAATGTAGAGGAAAACAAAATAAATGGGGTTTATATGAATAACTGGTTAGTAATATGCATCGAAAATTTTAGATTTGAGAGTCTCAATGAAAATGGGAAAATTTACTTGAAAATACAAGCGCTTAAATATTCAATTGCCAGAAGTTGATCAAGGACAATGAATAGACATAGAAAAGAAAATATACAGAATGTTGTAAATCTGGTGAAATAATTCGTAAAACACTGGATGTAAATAAAAATGTGGATTAAAAATATATTTGAATGTGAATAGATGGATGTTAAAAATTCATCAACTGTAGATTGTGTTCGTTCGGACCATGAGACCTGTCTGAAGATACTTTGCATAATAATGTGAAAAGATAATAAAATAACTACTATTTCGTATAACTACTTTGTTTGCATACGATTTCCACTTAATTATTTTTTTATCAAACGGACTCTGGTCCAGAGTGGCGAGACAAAACATCACATACATACACATCATAATTAAATTATTCAAATTCAATTAAACATTTTTCAAAACATCTATTTGGTATTAAGTGAAGCTAATTGTTAAGAAACCTTTCAAAATATTAACACTCTGTAAAATTACTTTTGCCATTAATGCAAAAGCGTTAAAGTTAAGTTAAAGTTACAGCGATTTCCTTATAAGCGAACAATTTTGTTTTGATAATCCACAACTAATGATCTAGAAGATGGAATGAGTGTAAAACTAACGAAATTACTAAATGCCAGCCAACTTTAAGCAGGGAAGGTTGATACGAAAGTATTAACAGGAAAGTAGAAGACTGGACACAATGGAGAAAGATTAAGGGGAAACCATTAAATAGGCACACCACTTCATGACGCTTTTGAGGATGTTGCTTATGATGATGTCATTGATATTTCCACCTATGTACAAAGTGAAACATTTATCTTTATCCTTAGATTAAAAATAATATAGTTCATGCTAAAATATCAATACTAAATTCCATTCCAATAGTTTTCAGTTATCAAATATTTCTCACGTACTCATTTTAATTTTTTATTCTGTGAACCACTATATTATCCAAAAAACTATATATTCGTGTTCAAATATTCATATGTTGCGATGCTGTTGATCGTGTCAGATGATGCTCAGGTGCTTGTCGTGGTTACACCAGCTTTTTGGTATTCATGCGGAGAGGTCTTGGTCAGATAATGCCTGCTCTTCTGCATTCATCTCCCGAGCATCTTGGATGAGCTTTCTCAGTTACTTGTTCGCCACTGCACCCCACCTGTCCGTGATCCCTTTACACGCAGATGCATCTAATAAATCATCTTCAACGACGCCGCAGGGAGAGAGAGATTCAGTTTTGATAAGTCACCGACCCTCGTCGCTTTCACTGTTATGTTTCCTCCTCTCAGCAACGAGGTTATTCTTCCTAAAGACGCATTCACCAGCATATTACCTCAGTTCGAGGTTACTCTTTGTGCTTGATTGAACATCTCTTTCGCCCTAGCTTTTACGTTTAGTACAAATACGACTTGAAGAACGAAGTACGAAGATGAGTTCGCCGTCAGAAATTTAGAGCTCCCTGCTGATGAAGTGCTTTCTCCGACAAACGAAGTTACGTAAGGAGGAAACTTGCTCTGGGTGTAACGTATGCTAATCGCCAGGCACTCTCTCCTCCGGTCGATGAACGTCGTGTGTCGACGATGGAATCGATTGGTGCATTGAAGCTTGCTCCTTCGTGACCTAGCGATTGGTCGATACTCGTACATTGTTTTACCTGGGACGCTTCCAGACGAGAAACCGTTACGTAACAGAAACAGCGTCGTCTGTGAAAGACGTGATAGAGTTTCTGCCGCTCGCGTGCGGCGAAGGAAAGGGATCGACGTGTTGATCTTCAGGGTCAAGAGCCACCTCCTAGTTCGACGATTAGCTTCCATTTTCATGGTAAATGCTGGAAGATCAAGGTTGCGAAGGAAGAGTATATTTTGCGGTTACGGAATTGGCTATTACACGAGCAAATATTTATAAATATCGTAAACCTGTGTTTTTTTAAACAAAATGGGTGTAGGTGGGGTTTCGTTTGCGGTGAACATTCACTCATCGTCTGTATATGGCTTGAACGGAAAGTGGATATTAGAAACATGATAGTTCATAAAATGGCTTCTCAGTGACTCAACAAAAATGTTCACTTATAAAATCGTGTTAATGCTGAAGAATCCTTCAGTCTGTTTTAATATTAAAACATTGCATTTCGAACAAATCAAATTAAAATTAGAAATAAAGTGTTTTGAGCTCAGATAATATTTGGGGAATTTATTTCTTTTAGCGTCGTTGGCCATGAATAGGGGTTGTGATGGATAAATTAAGAAACATATTTTTTTAAACTATTTTGAGTTATATTTTATTAGCAAAATTGTAATACATAATCGATTTAAGAAAATACAGTCACACATTTTCTCATTTAAAAAATCATTTTCTCCTCGCTCCAAAACAAACAAAAAAAAACTTTCCATAGGAAAATACTCATCATGCGTACGGAGATCACAATCACAATGCGCAATGTAATCTGTAATCATAGAGAAGAGCATGAGACCCGTAAGTGCCGGCTAGCGCGCCGAGCGTCGTGGGCCGTCTCCGTGTCGCTGCGTGTGTCGTCGGGGCGCTCACTTCCTGAAGCGGGGCGGCAAGTACTCGTTGGCGGGGCCGCTGCCTCCGGGCGCACCACCCGGGAAGCCACCTGACGGCTGGTCTGCGAACGCGCCGCCAGGTCTGCCTGGAGGGCCGTAGCTGTTGGAGGGGCGTTGGCCAGGGTAACCGCCGGGACCGCCGGGACCGCCAGGACCACCGGGACCGCTAGGACCGCCCGGACCGCCGGGACCACTGGGACCGCCCGGTCCGAACCCACCGGGACGCCCGCCCGGACCACCCGGACCTCCGGGGCCCGCGGACGGAAACTGGGCTTCGCCCTCGTACTGCACGTTGGCGACGTAACCGTTGGCGTCCGCGTGGTACGTCACGATCTGCTTGCGGCCGTCGGGAAGCAGCACGTAGTACTTGCCGTCTACGTTGCCCGCGCCGTCGCCGCTCTCCTGGTGGCCGAAGTCCTGTCCGCTCGTCGCGTCTTGCACGTCGTACTTGAAGTTGTACGGTTGCGGCTGCGAACAAATAAACGGAACTTCAGATCTTCCGCAGATACAGACACGGCATAGGCTTACGTCATCCGAAACGATTGTCGTCCACCGATGAGCCTGTGTTTGTCAAATATGTTTTGTTATAAAAATGTACATGTGGAATTTGTTCACTAGAGGTTGTAGAGAAAGGGAGCAAATGGTTATAGAACTTTCTGACAACGTGTTCATAAAATGGCTAAGGAAATAGAAATTCACTTAAGTCAATAAGGGATTCGAGCATTTTTATGGTTCAGGCGTTGTACTAGTACTATTTTGTACTCAACTAGTACTATTTTGAACTAAATGCTAACATTAAAAGCATACTCTTCTACACGCTTTACACTGAGAAAGGTTACTAGAGAAAGGATTACAACACATGTGAAATTTCTTTCTTTACTCTTCTTGTGGCCTTGTCGTGCGCAAAATGAATGTTCACGTAAGCACTCAGGTATCTCCGTGTTAGAGACCTTGGAATTTTTGTAGTTTTGTTGCAGAATTGCACTGAATCTGGGATTGATTTATTACATGTCTATCTAGCGAGCTGTTGGAAGGACATCGTGGACAGGAAAGTGCTTGGTGTATCATAGGGGATACTTCCTCGCTTCACCCCTGCCCTCCTCTCCTCCTATTTTTCCACTGCGAGCGGTCCACCACGCCGCAAAAAAATTGCACATTTTCATATCGTTCGGTATATTCTATGCTCGCTTTCTAAGATCAAGCGGAAATAAATTTTATCAAAAATGGACACAAAAGCAGAAAAAACTAGTTTTTGTTAACTACAAGCATTAATTTCCTTACATCTTTGCTTCTAGTAATTATTAATACACAACAGAAATATCCTTTGCCTGAAAGCCTCAAACAACAGTTTGAGACAAGCGGATCACGTTGGACGAACCGTGAGGGCACCCCTATAAGAACCTAATCTTCTCACAACTCTGCATGAAGTAGTCCGTGAGTCCCCGATAGAATGTGACTGCGTCTGGCCTAGGAAATGTGGATAGGGTCACTGTATTTTTTTGCAAGTGTAATTTATCTCATGATGGTTAAGTCTTCTGTCTTCTAGAGAAAGGAGGAAGAGCGAATATTATTAGTCGAAAGTTAGAGAATTGCTATTCGTGCACAGTCATGTGAAGACGGATGACATGACATTAAATTGATTATAAACCTTCTGAAAATGACTTGACCATCTATATTTTATTATCCTTAGTATAATGTAAATTTGGTTCAGCTGTATATTACGAAAATTCAAAGCTTATTGTACTCACTGTTCTAAGAATTGCGCTTGAACTACACAAAGTACCATCCAGTACTTCTAAAAAAAAAAATTGATGTTTCATACTTCAAAAGTGATAGATTTATGACAAATGGAAGACTGACGCATGTCTTGCAAATTACCACAAGGCGAATGTCTCTGTTTAACGCATCGCCTCTACCCGTTCGCGTAAGTAAGCCTTGACCTGGACTAACCCCTCAGCTCTGAAAGTCGAGAGAGAAAGTTAAAAATCGTGTTTGTTTCTTCGTGGCTAACGATTTGCGAATCTACATATCACGCTTTGAGTATTGGCAAAAAAGATGCAACAAAATAATAGTGCGTGCACTGAACGACGTGACATTTTCATAACATACTTCCGGCGAATCAGTTGCAAAATACGAAAGCGAGTGAACATCTGTAGCTTCCGTTTTCGGTTGGAAGAAAGTTGTAACGAGCGGTTGATAACACTGACAAACTCGAGCCATTTACTTGGAACGCGAGAAGAAGAGAAGTTGGAAAGGTTGGGGAGCCTATCTGTATAGTCAGCATGCCACACGCCCCCTGGAGATGTATTGTCACTAAGCCGCCGCTCTCTCTAAATACACTGTTCCGAATTGCTACGTTGTTTCCAATGTCGTTGTTCTTAATGCCAATGACGTTTTGAAAAAGCGAATCCTTGAAAACACCCGCGTCGCTAATGCTCTTTCAATGGTTTGGAAAGCCTTTTTCTTAGCAAGAATGTCTGGTGTGTCCATGAAAGGTGTTGTGTGGCATGTAAGCTTCTTAAAGTTACGTAGGCTCTTTACATTATTTTTACGTGATTCATTATTGTGCCAAATATTTTTTTTATTAAAAAAATAGCATTCCTCTCGGGAGGCTCATAGAGAACGTTCTATGAGATGATCCTAGTTTCGATTTCCGGCTGAGGCAAAAGTGAATATGTAGCTTTCTAATAGGAATCGTTTCAGTTTCTATGGAGGTGTGACGAAAGAAAAAGATCAGGTAGGTCAAGATAGGTACGGTACGGGAATACGCTACGCACGCCACATTCCCTCCCTCCCTTACTCCCAGGCGTGGATAATACATAAAATGAGAGCCAAGGCCTGGGAATACCGCCAACTGACAAACGTAGGATTAATCCGATCCAAAACTGCTAAATAGTGTAGGTAATGAAACCGGATGAGTCGAAGATGTCAACATAAATCTATTATATTTTTAGCTATAGAAATCTATGTTACAGAACTAGTTAGAAACACATAATTGCTTAGCGAACGAACACTAAAACATGCTAGGTATGTTTTAAAAAAGCTGCACAACTAAAATCTTTGTTGAAGCAATGTATATCTTTTTAACTTGAAACAGGAGAAAACAAATATATCAAATTTCCTTCCTATTAATAAAATTCTAAAATTTTCAAACGAATAAAACACGCCTAGAAGAAATATTGTGTACGATCCTCTTTGTATGTTGTGAGAGTGTGTACTTAACAACATAAACAATAACAAGAATGAAACGAATAACAAGCAGTACGTTTGACGAAGGAAGTCATGGAATTACGCTGAATCGAATGCAAGTATTGTATTACGCACTTCTAGCGGTTCCGGTTCTGCCACATCGGCCCCCCAACACGTCCACGAGTCGTCCACGAGTTCTTTGACGCGGGATTAGTCTTGAGCGCATGCCGCACTCTTACGCAACACCGCGCGCCCGTCCAGCGGCAGAGCGCGGCACGGCGCGGCGCCCTCGACGAGAAAAATCCTTCCGTGCGACAGCTCCTCGAAACGGAGACGGCGCGGCGTCTGCTCCGTCTAGTGCGCGAAGAAAGTCCTTCGGCTCCGCCGCAGCGGCGCCTGCGGGTGCTGGGAGTGAGGATTCGACCCAGCGGGCCGTTACCTAACGCGAGACGCGACGAGCCGCCTGGGGCGATGACGCGACGCGACCCTGGTGCGCGCAGAACCTGCACGGGCTGCGCCGGCGAGGCCGACGAGATGGGCAGGTTGCCGTGAAAGTGGTGCCGTTTGGTGACAAAGGCGTCCACGGCACTTCTAGCTGAAACGTACCTGCAAAGGTGGCTAAGAGCGTCAACTGATGTCACTGCAGAGCCTCTGACAGGGATGACCCTAGCTTGTCAACTACTAGGTCGAATTCAGACGTTGCCTGGAGAATAATTCTGGCGGCCGGCTTCTCCAGTCGGAAATTTTCCGTGGTCTCTCCGATCAACAACGGGTGAATGCCGGAGCAGTACCCAGACAAAGGAGCCACGAACCGCGCGCAATCTTTCCCTCCTCTTCCTTGTCCCATCTTCACCCTCTTAGTTACACAAACGTATACTCCCACACAGTCGGGAAACGAATCGAGAGCTGCGAGCTTGCCCCCGCTGGGGCGGTTCCACACTGAGGAGAAATACCCTACTGGGGAAAACTTCTCGCAAAGCGACGTAGATCGGCGCCGTATTTTGCCAGCCAGCGGGGGAGGATAACCGACACCTATTGCGATACCACATGCACTACTCTTACGGAAGATATGACCTTAGCCGTTGACGAATCCGGAATCACTGATCAATCAATATAGCTGGAACGTGTGTAAAAACGTCTATCGTTGTACGTGGGCTGAAGTTTTGATTACGTTCTATGCCTCTCCATAACTATTGCAAGGAACCGGTCAGCCAGCTGTGTTTCGTCTCTTCCGTTGTTCAGTGTTGTATAGACGCGCGTTGGATACCAATGACATTTTATTATCTTCGAACACAATTCAACCACACGTGTAAGAATTTGCCACGGCATTAGTCGACAGTCGCGCCCACCCACAAACTCGCCCACTTGTTGACGGGCAGTCAAGTGGAGAAAAGTTGGAAAATTGGTGGCAGAAGGTAAAATACCTTTCAAGGTAAGACCAGCCGCGCCTTAAAAGGTATTTTAATGCGTGTGGCATCTTAGCACAGCTGTCAGCTTAGGGTGGCGCTGCCCCGAGAGTAAATGTGCCAAGATTTAGTCCTAGCAGGCAACTGTTCAACCCTGAAAAAGGCAAGCGAGTGTTCAATAGATTGTTCAAATCAACTTCTTTAACAGTATGAATTGATCACGTGCTTTCCGCAACATTTTACTCACATTATTTTTCACACAATATGTCGCACGCAATGTTTTAATAGTATTCGTCTGTTCTAAAGTTTTAGAGATGAATCCTTGTCGCATGACGTCATCTTTTCCCTTAAATAAGGATTACGAACGCACGAGTGCTGCGTAGTTAGATATTAACAGTGGAATATACTCTAGGTTGGCAGTGTGTTAATCTAGATTGCGTTTGATGCTCTACATTGGTCTCAAATGACACAGAAGGAGGTGCAGAGTTCCTTTGATGTGCTGCATCAGGCTTTCCTATTCTTCTTCGTCTCATACGTGAGGTTTTAGAATATCGTTTGCATAGAACTTAGGAATAATTAGTAATAACTAAAATCATGTGCTACGGGGGACGTGGCTCCTCTCAAAATTTTGGAAAAGTCCTAGCAGCCTGACGTATCATGGAGCTAGACGTATTCTTTAAATATGCAATAACTGAGTGACCTCCTTTTTCAGGAAGACAATTTATGAAATTCTTATACATTTGCAGAAGAGGCTCTCCGTAAGGCATCTGGCAACCATCCAAATGGTGGCAAAAATCTGTTCCATTTATTGTATTGTTAAAGTTTTAATTCAATACTCATTTTAGAATATTTTCTACACTTACTCGTAAAATACGTCATATGTACATAAAAACGTTCAGTAAAGAAGGGTGCTTAGAAATGTAACTGTCCCCTCCCCGCCTTTTTTTTAGAGGCAGTGTACGCCTATGTAAATACCATACTAGAAGCAGTGTCATAGGGGAAGACAGAAGTCATGCATGTTGTGCGTGAGCGAGTTGTGAGAGAACGGCGAATTTAAGAAAAGGTAGCCCAAAAAGACGACCAAATAGATAAAGCAGATCATGGAAGTCTCAGTGTCAACGCAAGCTTTTAACTGATGAATGAAATTTGTCTTGCTATTTACTCAACGATTGTTGAGGCAAGGGATTGATTACGTTGGATATCTGGTATCTTGCTGTAAGAAACCAGTATTCAAGTCGTATTAAGAAAGACAGTTTGAACTAAAGATGAAAGCATACTAAAGTTGAAAGTTTACGCAAACTACAGCAGGAATTCATATCTTCAAGAACATAATCTTTAATGGTAATGTTTGAAGTCGTCTTGATTAAAACATTTGCTTAAGAAAAGAGCTATTGAGGACACGTGAGAGAAGCAAACAGTAAAAAACTGTAATGGTGCTGACAGTGATGTGCATTAGGATGATGGAGACGCGGCGTGAGACGTTTAACTGGCTCGTTACCTAACGCTCTCACCTGTGCTCGGAGAGAAAGGACTCAGTGACCCGGCAAAACCTGAGATCTTAACTGATTTGATGATGGAACCCGCAGGAGCAGTTGTAAGAGACGCAAAGCAGAGAAGATGATAGAAATGTTCTAAAAATGACATGTCATGCTAGGAAAGGAACATGAAGAATAGAGAAGGAAATACTAGAGTGAAACAAAGTGCGAAAGGTGCGAGAGGCTAATGATATCTTTGCCTAACGGTATGATGAAGAAGAAGAAGAAGAAGGAAGACGGTTGAGAATGCTGATGTCCAGCATGATGCTGCATTAGTGACACATATTTCTCAAGGAATTCTAGAGGAAACAAGAAGTCGTAGACATAATCATACAAGTGATGTGGGTACAGGATTCATATCAGGGTACACGTGATACACACATTGCACAAAAATATGAAAATAATCTTTGAACAAATAACAAAAAATATTTGCGGTTGAAACGAATTTTCTTCAGTATTCTCACAGTTTAGAGACGTATTGAAATGTATTGATTATCACGCAGTCACAAGGTGTTGTGTAAACTCATCTAATCGACTTTCCATATATAATATTCCTAACCTGCATAATGGTATTGTTAAAACGAATAACTTTTTCCAATAATGCCAAAGTAGCAGAAATTTAAATTACGTGAAAATTTCCCCATAAACTAAAAAAAGGAATTTTTGGTTTTTCATTTCGAAAGAAATCTCTTTCATTTCGCACTGGCGAGGTCCGCCACCATTATCCAACACCCGTGACGTCAGCAACGACCACCACCTAAAATATGTAACCAAGTCGTTAGGCGGGCAGCGGCCCCGGCGCACACAGAGCCTGCCCTCGGAGCCCCTGGCCGACCCGCCGAGGCGCGCCCCGCTAGCTCTTCCTGCCCAAGCGGGCGCCTCCCCCGGGATCCGACGCCGACGAACCCTCCCGCCGCAACGCTGCCCCCCCCCCCCGCCTCCGTCACTTTCTCCGGCGCTGCCACCGGCTTCGCGCCGTTGCACACTGGGCCCAAGTGGGCACAACGCGCTCAGGGCAAAACAGATCAATGAATAATTAATTTATGATGATTTATCAACGATGAATAATTGTCGACGTGAGTAGCCGAGATCACGAAGGCGGAAATGCCGGTTCGAAGGGTCGCGGGTTCTAATCCCGCCTCGGGCATGCCTTGTTGCTTGTGTTACGGTGTGGTGAGGTTACCCCTACCAAAAAGGATAATCTTGCAATCCTGGCCGGTTTGAGAAGGAAGGGACTGGGGCTATTTGCGGCCAAGTACGTGTTACATCCAGGCTGTGAGGTCGAATCCCGCATACGGCACTGACGTTGTGTAATGTGGATTGATATGCATTCCTAGCACGTAATGTAGCTCCCTTGACCCTAAAAATCTCTCCCCTTCCCTGGAGAAGTGTGTGAGCAGGGGATAAGAGCAGATGCGCGACGTAGGGGTGTACGAGTCGTAGCGTCATCTAGGTGTAGTCTGGCTGCTTTCCTTTAAAACAGGTTGGCTCCCGAGCGGCGCTTTCCTATGAAGTAGATACAACGTCCGATATTGCCTTACAAGCTACAAGGACCCTAAGAATGCGAATGCGTAATTATCACGATGGCCGCACTTGGAGTAATAAGTTTCAACTGGGGAAGGGGATGTCTGAAGTGACCGAAAAGTGCAAAGATATATAAGTCAGGTATTCAAATACAATTTGGAGGAGAATTTCAGCGACCGGCTGCTTGACCGGCAGTTTTTCGTGATCAGGGACCAAATCCCTCTGATCAAAACTAACCGAATCATGGGGTACCTCCCTAACAAACGTTCCAGACCCAGGAACAGCGAAATCGTTCTCTCATCCTTTCGTCTCCCATTACACGTGCACGTACATACGCACAAATAATTATATACACACAATTACACTCACTGCACTACCACATACGTCGGTAGATCAGATAGAAACTTAGAGCTTATCCCGATGGGAGCGATGTCCCAATGGGGAGATACCTGGAGGGAGAAATACCTCGCAAGCCGACGCAATGTTGGTCCCTGATCTCACATTCCAGCGGGGAAGGATCACTGCCATCTCATTGATATTACATGCACTAATCTTACGGGAACAATCGTATTTAACGCGCTCGGTTGCAAAAAATATTAACCATATCAAAAGGACACGGGTGGTGCTTCAAAAGCACATATTTTCTTGCATGGTTTCCAACTTATACCCTATATTATACGTTCGTTCCGATCAATCGTGCAATATCAATTTTGAAATAAATCGGCTGTACGGTTTAGACGCTAGCGTTGACCACAGACGGATAAACGTTTTGACTTCAATCGATCTTTCGTTATTAAGGACTCGCAATATGGATTCTGGCAAACCGCATGTTAGAGAATTTTTGTCTATATTTAGCAACTGGATTTATACACTTTTCAGTTACTTTGGCCCTATAATAAGAGTTTTTCTGCTGATAAATCGGCGGTTTCCGGTGCACGATCTCCCCTTACGAAGAACCTTTGAAAGGGTGAGAAAGTTAAAAGAACCGTTATGCGCTTCGTTGGTACGATTTCGGCCCACTGCGCGTCGCCCCCATCAACGCGTCTCTCCGCCCTTGGGTCACCGCTCGCGACGAACGATGACGGAACGGCCGCGTAGATTGGCGGGCCGTCGCCCGCGGGCGGCGCAGAACAATCGCGCGTGCCGCCCGGAAGCGCGGGGCGCAGATGGCGCGTCTTTTGTCAGCGGCGGCGCAGCGTCCGCGGCCCGCGTCGGCGTTTCCCAGCTCTCGGGAGAGAAAGAAGGCGATCGTATCGTGACAGCCTCGGGAGGCTAGCCATAGACATTGTAAACAACGAGATGAAATGAACCCTGAAATACACTGGGGCAGTGAAAGTCTATTCTGTAGGAAGTGCAAACTCCGCAGGATTCTTCTTTCATTCCCACGAGTTCATAGGTTTGGAAACTGAAGATACTTTAATAGTGATCGTGAAGGCATGACTTGTCTGCGCTAGGGTAATGGATCCTATTCAGTAATGTGTATGTTAGTCTCGGAATTCTGGTGTAGAATGCGAAAACATATTCACCTCTCGCTCCTCAAGAAAGAACTTTGTCTCGTTCTTCCAGCTACATGATATCATGATCTTGGTATTAAAATATTTCATACCATATTTCTAATGAGATGAGCCCGGTTGTTATTATCCCATCAAGAATAAGGAAATGTTCTTTTGAAAACGTAACTTAAGGTTAATGTTTAAACCGCTTTTCGCTATCGGATTGTGTTCAGAAATGTTATATACCGTTTTGTCCCATCACCGATTTCGAAAATTTCATTTCCTCTTTCGTTGGTCCAAGCAAAAAAATATTGACACTATGTTGTGTTTCATTAAACAAACTATTTTATTTCTATATAATGTGAACGTAGATTCGGCAGTGAAACTAAACTGATATGATTGTTAAAATGATATTTTTCATAATGAGAAAAAAAATTGCTGAAAGGCTGAAAAACATTTAGTATATCATAACTAGGGCCGGAACGACTTCCAAGTAGGTTAGTAATACTGCTTCGAATGTTGCTACGGTGAGACTGGTACTTTCCTTGAGCGCACTAGCAAACTCTTTGATTTGGAAGAGGGAAATCGAGTAGTGGAAATGGCGTTTTCCAGCGCTCGAAAATTGTACTTTAATGACTTCCTATGCGTGGTTCATTTCGGAGAGTGAACATCTACTAGTTCCCTGTTAACTCTTCCTCTTCGCGATGGCTCTTCCTTCTTTACACTCTTTCGACCACACATGACCACTATTAACTTTAATTACCATCATACTCTCGCCAGATAGTTCATTACGACTATTCGCAAAAAGCTGTTACGTATTCTCATAAAACGTTCGTCGTGTATAACTCCACTGATATTTGAGTATACTATAAATTGTGTTATTTGATGATGCCATTGGAAGGAGGAGTTGAACATTACGAACGAGGAAAGAAGTCTTACTAATCGTATTGACTTAATCGTTAATTCTGAATTAATGGAAAGTGTACACTAAAGTTTTCTTTCCTGTCATTAACCAAATTTACAGCGCTTTAAACACATATTTGATAAAAGAAATTCATTCTTCTCTTCTTTCTACTACAATTCAACTTCTGAAAGATTTATTGACGAGATTTAACTGTAAAAGTATTAATTGAATAACGTACGTTAGATACAGAAAGAAAATCTTGCAAGCCATTTTCAACGAATCTACTTTTCAGTTTTCTGAACAAGTATTCCATCCCTTCTGCTCAAACGTCATCAAGTTATTTCTCCTATGAAATCATCTTACTTAGGAATTACAAAGTTTCTTCCATTTTTATTATTTCCGTTCAAAGGTTATTGCAGACATAAAATATTTCTTCTCATCTGTTGCTAATGGTAGCCTGTCAGATACATCATCCGACTTGAAATTACAAACCTCTCAATAGAAAGTTTGATTCAAGTGTCTCTTTGCCGCGCACCGACTGGTTTCTCTGGTTGTTACGTTCAAGCTGTCTAGTACAAAGGATTTCGTGTAGGAATGTCTTGAACACGAAAACTGGGACAAGATTTTGAATGAAGATGTAAGCACGTTACATAACTAATACCGATTTCCCGCTCTCAAAATACGTCGCTAGGAGGCTTTATTGTAAGATGCAAAGAATGGACGTATTTCTAAGAGCCCCCTTCAATGATTTATACTTTACAAATTGCGCTCTAATGTGATCAGGCACATGCAGATTCGCGAGTATATTTCCCTCGTATATTTTAGAAACGAGCATCACTAAACCTACATAATACATGAAAAGTCATTATTGTATCTCAATTTTGAAGTAAAAACGCGTTTTATAAAATAGACTTAGGAGATCCTACATATTTTTACAGTGAATCGAATATATAAGTACTTGGAAAATTGAATATCATTTTTTTAAATTTCCGGTTTGAAACTATGCAGTAGTGCAGTATTTATAATATGACAATCATCTATCAAAATGCGTTTTCTTTGAGTTTTCGACGTGAAAATGAAACAAGGTACCCTGGAAGTAAGAACTTGATACTTTATTTTTAATTCTTTGAACAGTCAGTTCAAGTACAATCCGACCTAGATTTTATCAAAGTTAGAATTCGGAAATAGGAGATACTCCTTACTAAATCTACAAAAATTACGTAGTACATAGTAAAATCAAATTTTTAGGACAATGAATATTGTGGATTCTGATTTACAAGATATTGAAAATTAGTTAGAATTTACTGCTGTGAAATTTTCTTACATTGGTTGCAACAAGCACCAATTTCCCAAAGTGTGTTAAATTCGGACTAAAACTCTGCCCCATGGTAAACTTTCACACATGTGTGTTCCATGGAAATCTCCGCGAATATCTCAGTTGAACGTCAGAATGCCAAGTTTCCAGATCTCAGATCTACCCCGACGCCTTTGAAGCCCGCAGCCCCCCAGCAGCGGCCCCCGAATGAAGCGTGCTTACCGGGCCGCCGGCGTCGTCTGCGAAGTGCCCTCCTGGTCCTCCGGGCCTGGCGGGGCCGCCCGGGCCTCCGAAGCCTCCGGGCCCGCTGGGGCCGCCGGGCCCTCCTGGGCCGCCTCCGAAGCTGCCAGGGCCGCCGGGCGCCGTGTAGGAGCCGCCCGGGTTGAAGCCGCCGGGGCCCCCGGGCGGCGGGTAGGGCGGCGCGCCGACATCCGCGAGCACGGACTGCAGCGCCATCAGGGCCGCCACCAGCAGGAGGGAAGGTTTCTGCAAGCACCGGCCAGAGGGCGCGCTCGTTCCGAATTCTTTAACGAACCCTTAGCATGGAAATTGTTTATTTTGAAGATCAAGTTAATCCTTATCTGCCTGGCGTGTCCGTATGGGCACGCTGTATGAATCTATAAATAGTTCAAACTTTCACCTTGAAATGTTGCAGTAAAGCAATTAGAAATTCATATTGTTTTCCATAATATACTAAAATGTGTCACAAGAAAGGCATTTCAAAATTGTAAGAAAACAATTATTTTTAAATTATAAAATGTTGTAATAAAAATTTAAAAAATAAAGCAGATAAGGGTTAAGATCTTTCCTGATGCAAAACAATGGCACAAAAAGCATCCTTGTGGTACGCCATCAGACTCGCGAAACTATTTGTATCTTAGATCGTTCTAGAATATTTTTCTTTCGGAACTTACTCTCTTGTAACGATTATTATTTTATGGTTAATTGTTAATGAGAAGAAACTTTTTCCGCACAGAGAAAAAAGTATTGCCTGCAATCGTTACTCACGTGCTCTATCCTTATTCGAAAGTGAATCTCATTGCGTCAACCATAAATGGATTCCATTCCAACGGAATTGCGTTCGCTATTGAAACATAGAAACAGGCTGGTTTTAAACCTAAAAAAATGGTTGCGACTGCAACGAGTACACCGTTTACGGATAACTGAGCAAAACTTTTTTGTATCTTCCAATACATGCTAGGCGACGCACGTATACTTTATCAAAACAATCCCTTTGAATAACGGCTCAGTTACGATATCGGTTTCTCAAATTTTAAATTTTCTTCCACAAAGAATGTGGTACGTTTAGAAATTTTTCAGAAAGAACGAAGTAATCTATCCTTATTTTTAAATGCCCCAAATTGTAAGTTTATAAACATAAATACATTGTACGGCATAATGATATCAGACTTACATTTGAACAACAAACATAATTATCTTAAAACCGTCCTGAATGAAAAATTAACGCTTAATATTTCCAGAATCGATCGTTCCTCTTATTCGTGATTCACAAAGCGGACGGGCAAGTAATCTCCAAATCGCACGCGAACCAAACACGAATCCACGGCGACAGAAACAGCACTTCGCAATTAGCTGGAACGCGTATCCGAGCGCGCAATTGTGCGAGGACAATGGGCTCCAAGCACCCGCTGACCGACGCGCATTGTTCTGGCGCGCACGCCGCCACCCCACCCACCGCCCTGCGCTCTGGCGGCCGGCCTGCCCGCATGGGGCAACCGGAGCGGCTCGGCGGCGGCGGAGTCTTCCTGCTTCCCAAAGCAGGGCCTGGGAAAAGCGGGCGCGTACGTCCACATACGCGTGCGAACCTACCTGGCTCCGCGCCATGTCTGAGAGGGCACTCGCCACGCGCTTCGGCGGTGGAGGAGGAGGGAAGAGATGGTGCAGACGACTGCTGCCAGACGCCGGCGCCCGGCAGCTTTTATACGCCGGCGCGAGCGCGCGCTGCGGGGTGTGGCCAACGCAGTCGCTCGTCGCCGCCGCCGCCGCCGCCGCCGGCCGGCTGTGGGCCGGGGGAAGGCGGGGTGTGGGAGGAAGGGGGGGGAGGCGAAACGCGCGGGGCCCTAGCCGCGCTACGGAGCATCCCGTGGGTCCCAGGGAACGGCGCGGTGTGAGGGGGGAGGTGGGATTCGGGAGGCGGGGAGGGGGTAGGAGTTGGACAGGCGCCGGGGACCGACTGTCTTGACGGGTTGCCGATGTGTTGAAGATGATGTTCAGGAAACACAAGTAATAATATATTAATAATTCTTATAATAAAACAATATTCAATAATATTAATAATAAGAAAAGAGGGAGAAGAGAGTGACGAAAGGAATAAATAAGATCATGAGGAAGGAGGAGAAGAAGAGGGGAAGAAGAAGAAACAGAAGAAGAAGGGGGAGAATAAATGGAAGGAGGGGGAAATGGAATGAAGAAGAAATACAAGATGAAGTGGAGGAAGAAAAGGAGGAGAAAAAAGAAGACAACTAAGACGAAGAGGAAGAAAAGAAGGAGAAAGAAGTAGAAGAGAAAATTGAAGAGGAGGAGAAAGAGGAAGAAGAAATAGTTTACTATCACCAAACTATTTTTTTTGACACCCTCAGACAATAATTTCCTTTCGTACTTAGTCTTTGATATCCAAGGTCTTCGGAAAATTGGGATAGGGGTTACACTCACTCATTATTTATGAACCCAATGCCTATACTCTCTGGGTCAAGGATGGCTTTACGCACTCATATATCCAAGATCACTTTTGCCCTTAGACACTTCGTAGTTATGACGTTTAACGTAGGCCTTCCGATATTAGTCACCAAGGCTACATAGGTAGGCTACAACAATTTTTTTCGTGAATCACCCATCAGACATACAGCACAACCAAGCCCGAGGCGGAACTCGACCCTGCGATCTTCTGGTCCGAAATCACTAGGGCACTATTGCTTTAGCTATTTCGGCCAGCGGATAGGTATTATTATTATTATTATTATTATTATTATTATTATTATTATTTATGATGATGATATATGCTATTCGCGTCCAGGGCCTACCTTACTATTTGTGAATATTATGGACTTCGGTTATTTCAAAGGAAAAAAGTGTGATAAAAAAATAGCGGAATAGTATGTCTAAACAACGAAGTTACAAGAGTCAGCTAGAGACTAGATTGTGAGGAAATATATGTTATGTTGATGATAATCCTGTTGGGATGGGGATTGTGTGCTTTTCTAGGTGTGATTTATTGTTTTGATGATCTCAACATTTTTTATTCTTAATGTTTAAGTTGGAGTGTTTTAGGTCGCATTACAATTAGGGTGTCGGCGTTGATTGCAGTGCGGACAAAATATGTTGTAATCTTAACTTTTACAGGGTGATTGTAATAAATGTGATGTAACAGTAGCATGGCATGGATGTGTACGTTGGTGGTGATAAGGGAGATGCAGAGTAATGTTCTGTTAAAGTAGGGAAGGAGGCGCCTGCTGTCATGGATGCGTCTTTGATCCAACGCCAGATATCGGTATACTCGAATTCCTCGAGACGGTGGAAGGGGGATGGAGACGGGACTGGTGGGCCAGCTGGACACGTCATAATACATCACATTCGGTGCGAGGCGTAGATGAAGAAATCACGAAATGAAAGTGGTTATTGGTCTTAGCCAATATGTTGTTATTACCACCTACGTTATTGATAGGTGTACTTCGTTTAGTTCTGATTTTTTCACACTATTTGCGTTTACGTAACTTGTAATTTGTTGGTTTTAAACAATTACTTTATCAAAAACAACTACAATTTTTTCTTCAAATTTTCTCTTCCCCTCTGTAACAATAGACGGTAATTTGTTGCTTCTCTCGGTTTCGAAGAACCCTACATTTTTGAAAATTGCAAAAACTATGATTGCAAAAACAGAATATTAAAGATAGGGATTTCGTCGTAAATGACAGTTATTCCAAAAAATCAGATTTTTAAGAACTTATAAATATTTTTTAACGAGTAGTTTTGGCAAATTTTCTGTTTTAAGTTAAATCAGTTAATAAAAAGATCTCAAAAGCAGCTCCAACTTTCAATTTTTATTCGTATAGAGCGAAGGACGCTTAAAAGTGACGCAGGTCTCATTTTCGTTGAACTCTTAATATTCGAAAATTGTAAAGGTTAGAAGTAATGCGAAAAAAGTACGTGCTATTGTAGCTCCATTTCTTTCAAAATATATGTTAATATGTTTGAATCTTATCATACTAATAAGAATAAAATATTTTAAATACTTCAGAGCGAAATTATGTTCATTTCATTCATTGTTTTACATGAATGTTCCGAATAGGAAACATAATAGGAGAGTAGGAACATTACATGCTACTCTATTTCCTTGAGAAAAACATGTCGCAAGATGCCAGTGACAGAAGTTATGTTGCGGGCAGGCCACTTAAGTGCCTTTTCTTCGTGCATTGCCTTTCGTGACTCTGCTAAGATGCTGCTTCAGTTGCGTAATGAAAAAAAGTAGCTTAAAACTTCAAAGAAGTGTGGTGTGTCGGATGACCATATGAATACAGGAAGAATGCCATTTCGCCATTTGTTTATATAATTACATTTATTTAAAAACAATAAGCAACTAGATCACGCATTATAAATGCTTGAATACGTCTGATTCGAACATGGTTGTTTACTTTAAGATTCCAATAGTTTATTTTTTCTGGTTTCGGATTTTGTTGTACTTTTCTTGTTGTAGGAAATGTGTTGAGTAGTTGATTATTTAATGCACTCTTACCAAAGACATTCATTTGTAAACAAATACCTCGTTACTTATTCATTAATGCGTGGTTAATACGAATTAACGTATATAACTAAAATTTCTTAAAAGCATAATTATTTATATCGTACATTTTACTCAAATATACGATAAATTTATTTAAATTTATACGATTTATAAGAAACATATAAAATAATTATTAAAATAACTAATTATTTCTCCATATAAAATTGATGACAATAAATTGTTTGGTGTAAATGATTTCGTATAGTAGTAGCAGAATGACAATGATGAATATATCGAATAACGTCTATTTCTTGTAGATACTGGGTATATTAAAATGTTATAATTTAAAGAGTGTAAATTAGGCGTATTTCATTATATTGAAAATACGATGATGATCAGAAAAAAATCTACTTTGCAATACTTCTTTTACTTTTGGCGTTTGTTCATTTCCTCAACGAATGAAGAGGAAAAGCGATACCACAGAGACTGACCGGCTTGTTCCTGTTACTAGAGTGGCGAGTAACATGTGAACTATCCTAATTTGCGACAGTTTACATAATTTCTTTGAAACCATTAAAAAGTGTGCAGAGCAATAGTACTTCCTAAAATGATTTTATTATTTTTCTTTTAACACAACTAGAAACTACATTCTTATTAAACAAGTAAAAAATTTCTAGATATCATCAAAATTTAGAAACTATCTTCGTTTTCTGAATTACAATTATTATGTATTTATCTACTTTTTCCGACTTTGCGAACGGGTAGCGTTATTTTAGTTAGATTGATGAATTCCATGTTGATATAGAAAATGGGGAACTGCAATACTTGTTGACAGAGAGTTACAAATTGATATTATTATAACATTACAATGACCAGCTTTACATTAGATGAAAAGAACATTTCACATACATCATTCTCTACCCACAAATCGTGTGCGTTGCAAAAAAGTGTTTGAATGACAACTAAAAATATTTGCTTCAAGTGTAGACCGACGAATAGCAAAGCTAATTCCTCCCATTCACACTTAGTGTCCTCTTCATACGTCAACTACCCGACTGCAAGTTCTTTCAGCGGCGGGTGAAGGAGGTTCGAATGTGACTTTGACAACGCTGCGTTGCGCCACGGGGCTTTGTTGTACTTTTGCGCCCATCCAGATCGCGTCCCGAAAGCGGGCGTGACTGAGGAAAGCGACGCCGCGCCGTCACGCACCTCATCCCCGCGGCCGCGACCCCGTTGCGCCTGCAGCCGCCTCGGCAGCGCGGGGGCCTTCGCGTGATGGACGAGCGGCGACGGTGGCTGCGGCCGCGCCGCGCCGCGCCACGACCCGCCCGCCCTCGCCTAAACGCCCTCCCGCCTCGTGCCAGGTCGCCCGAATCTGTGCGAATGCTTGCTGTCCGAATGTCTTGCAGCTCAAACGTCGAATCCCATCCAGCATACCTATCAAAGTCATAATTATTCAAACACGTAATTATCCAAACGCGTAACTATCCAAACACGTAACTATCCCAATTATTAACCGCATAACTATCCGAACACATAAACGAACACCCAAATGCGTAACTACACAAACGTGTAACAGTTAAACAGATAATTATGTAAACGCCGAACTATTGAAACGCATTAATATCCAAATGCTTAACTATCCAAACTTATAACTGTTTAAACATGCAACTTTGCAAATAATTAATTTACGCATTTGCGTAAATTAATATGCAATACGTAACATACAAAATGGCAATACACATAAATTGCAATACGTAATATACGCAAATACGAAAATACCTATCAAACCCTTAATTATTCAAACACGTAACTATCCAAACGCGCAACTATCCAAACACGTAAATATCCCAATTATTGAATACATAACTATTTAACCGCATAACTATCCGAACACATAACTACCCAAATGCGTAACTACACAAACGTGTAACAACGTTAAACACGTAATTATGTAAACGGCAAACTATCCAAACGCATTACTATCCAAATGCGTAATTATCCAAACTCATAACTGTTCAAACACGTAGCTTTGCAGATGTGCAACTATACAAACACTGGACCATCCAAACACGAAACTAATCAAACTGTCCAAACGCATAGCTGTTCAAACGCATAACTGCTCAAACGCGTAACTATCCAAACGCGTACCGATCCAAATGCATAACGATTTGGTACTCATATACTCGTTACTATTCACACTCCTAATTATCTGAACGCTAAAATATCCGAACACTTATCTATCCGAATGCCTAAAAGTAAACACCTCAAAATCTAAAAGTCTAAATATTCAAACTTCTGAATAGCCAAACACCTAACTCTCTAAACTTCATCTTCTCATAACATCAGCTCTTTTAAATGGCTGCCCACTGAAATACTCACATGCCCTTCCAAAAAGATCGACTACCTAATCTAGTCGCAAAAACCAGGAACCGCTTGTCGAAATCGATTGCCCAAACCATCTAACGTATCCGAACTGTACGTCCACTTCGCCAGTGCATCAAATTCGTCTTTAGGTAAAATCCTTAAAGGGCCGAATGTCAGGATATTCAATCGCTCGATTATACAATTCTATGGACGCCAAAACGACTATATTCTCAAAATTATTTTTGCTTGTCTACCGAAATTCTAAATGTCCACTTACACATACAAAACGCTCAATCATAGTAACACCGAAATGTCTTATTAATCCGTAACCCAGGTGATTAATTGACGATCTGTTTCTGTATAAAAGCTGTTAAACTCTCAAATACACACATGTGCAAAGCTGCGCCCTCCCTAGTTAATTGAAACGTTCCCTGAGTAAACAATTATCAGTAGCTATTTGAAACATATTCAGTTGTTTAGTCATTCACTAGCTTAGAAGCAGCCTTCGCTAAAGTATTCGTTCCTATATTTCTCTTCAACCAAGTCAGAATATGCAATTCATATCTTATTCATATTCATGGATCGGCATCCATTTAATTCCTTTCCAGAACCTTTTCTTGAAGAATGTCCCTTCTTCTTTACAAAACTTACAATTACCTTTTTTCTTTTTCAAAAATCACAATACGAGTCTCTAAAAAGTTCTTAATTGGTCTATCTGCTCATGTCTATCGATTCACTAAACCAATTTCTATAGATATAATTCGTCATGTGTAATGCAGCAAATCGATTAGGTTTTTTCATTCCTATTTTTCTATCAGCGCCTTCTATACCTTTCTCCACCACCTCGAATATTGTCTTTCCAGCACGATCAATAATGGGTCAGAATAAACACACGTCATAACATTTATTTTACGTTACAATTACCATTGTCTGACATACTCATCTCACTATCCCAACGGTCGTTCCCATTGTAGGGTATCGTTATCTCAAGGTATCGATTCGCAACCCTTTAGACCGGAAGAGGTAACTCAGAGCATCAACTGACGTCACTGCAGTACCTCTGACCGGGAGGTCCATGTTTCAAGTCCCAACGGTGGCAGGATTTTCGACACTAGCTAGATAGCTAGGTCAAACTCAGTTCAGGAGGAGAATTCTATAGGCCGACTGCTCAGATCGGTAGTTTTCCATGGTTTCTCCGATCAACACCACATTAATGCCGGAGCATTACCCTCACAAACGGGCAAAGTACCGCACGCGATCTTTTCTTCCTCTTTCTTTTCATATCCTCCCTTACACACACACACACACACACACACACTTACTAGCACTAAACTACCATACATTCCGGGACACCTGTCGGGAGTTTAGAGCTTGTCCCAGCTGACGCATGACCAGCTGAGATGTGCCTGGTAGTGGGAGATACCTGGTTGGTGGGAAAAGTCGTTGGTCGACGGTAGGTTAGTAGCGCATGTTTTCACCATCTTCAACTCTATAAATACTATCGCACCAACCAGCGGAAAATCTCTCAAGGACAACACGTGCACCTCTCGTGGAAAACACATGCACAACTCTACGGTACTAATGACCTTAGCAGTTGACGCGCACCCAATCACTAATCAATCAATCAAAAACGCATCGCCACGTCGATGTAATCGCCCAATTTCTAAAACGTAGTCTCCGAAGTCATCGACACCTTCCCTTCCTGAACCGCCTTCCTTGCATTTCCCAGTTCCGCACCTCAGGAGGTCTTCAACCACCCCACTCCCTGCAGCATCCTCCCGCATCGTAGGCTTTCTCCACCACGCTTGCCTCCGCTTTCGCCGCCTCCCCAACCCGGCGCGGCGTTCCCGCCTCTGCCGTCGGCGCGGCTCGTCCTGTCACTTGGCGTGCCACTGTGACAACGACCACCTTGACCTCCTACGTGGGAGATGTCGCCTCCGCCCCCGCCGCCACACAGTCACTCGTCAGACTCCACCATCGGCGGCGCATCGCTCGCTGCCTGCAGCGTCCTTTGCAACCACTCGCTACGCCGACATACGCGGTTTGAACTGCGAGAAAGCCCAGGCGGAATTAACATGCCGGAAATCGCTAATGATGCGGCTCTGGCGTGTATGAGCCTGCGCGTTAGGGAAGTGTGTGGATGGGAAGATCCGGGCGTCAAACCTCAGTCTAGTGAATGGTTTTGTTTTTAACTCGTAGATTAATCATTTGTCTATACTGGCTACAATGCACATATTGTTATTTATTGAATTATATTCTTAGTTAGAAAGTTGTTACAATCTCAAGGGAAACAATTATAAGCGACGACAAAGCTATCATAAACTTCGTTATATCCGAGTGACAAACTCTTTAGAGAAACCTTTTTTTTTTCCTTAACATGTCTATCTACATTCGTTGTAGTTTCGTGTAGTATAGTTATTCAGGGGTCGTCTTTACTTACAACTACTACCGTAAAGAAAAAATATCATGAGCTCATCATGGCTATTTTGCGCTTTACAAGTTAATGTTTTTGACCTATGGTACATATTTGGCCTTCACAACGCCAGCTTTGACCGTTTACAACAAACGAATCTAATTTGAAGTCAAGACTGTGTCTCGATGGTTTGGTCGTGTTTCTGCGTAAAAGCCCCAGACGCGGAAATCCATTAGCGAAGTCTTAAATGATGCATCGAAAGCAGTTGTTTAGTTGCAAACTCAAGGTCTTTAAGATCTCATCTATGTACCTTTCTGGAATTCTCCGGTTCTCAACACAGAAATGGAACTAAAGTAGTTAGAATTTGTTTTACTATGAACCCTTTTTTTTGGAAGATTTTCCATTTTTGCTTTCTGTCTTTATTAAGAGGAGAAGTATAGTAATCGTGTGCCAAAAATCGTCGTTTAGCGTTAGAAAAACTCTTATTACCGGATCGTTGTAACGAAAAATTGGATAAATCGTGTTTCTCTATGCAATAAATCACCTCCTCTAACACCGCCTTCCTTGTGTAGTCAGAATCAATGTTCTTGCGTCCTTACCAATGCATTGATGGCCGGCAAAACGTCTGTATATCTGTCCGTTAATCTACCCGTCCGTTCTCGTATGGTCAACATTAGCGCCAAAACTGTTCATATGATTTTCTCCAAAATTGATATTCCCTGATCGGTCTGAACAACGGTCATAAGAGGTTGCAACCGATATTTGGATTTATTGCGGTATTTTATATGAAGCCTCAAAATTTTCTCAAAAGTAGCTCCAATATTCTTTATTATAAACTATGTCTTCGGATGGCGTAATGAACTCCTGACATGGATCTAATTTTCGTTGAAATCTCTTAAGTTTTGAAAATTGCAAAATACCAGAAGTTCTTCGGCATCTTTTTACTACTAAAGTAAAAACTGTTGAAACAATAAAAAGAGAAGCAGTTTTCAGCAAAATACATTTTGCACATTTTCAATGATCCGATTTGACTCAAAATTACGCAAAAACTGAAATAAATGTTGGTACTTTTTAAAGATCTAATTTTATGAAAAATTAGTTTTGTTCGGTTCAAAAAAGTTTGAAACTTCTGAAATTTTCTAAAGTTCAAAATGTTTAAAAAATATATAACATGCGCCATTTTAATGAGCGTACAGTGCTCTATTCTAACAGTAAAGTTAAGAAAACAAGTGAATTACAAAAAAACGGTCACTTCTGAGAAAATGTGGGAAATGTTCTGAAGGCTTCATGTAAATATGGCTACATCTTAAATTTCAAAGATCTGTTTTAAATTCTAGGGGGCTTATCAGCCATAACGACAGAGGAATATCCATTTTACTGAAAACTTGTGTTTTTGGTTATCGATAGTGTAGTACAGAAGTTGGATGTTGTACAGACTTTTGAAACTGTGCTTGATTCGCTGCTTAACACAGTACTGGTGTTAAGAAGTAGCACCATATTGGAGTTCGGCGTAGGCAAGTCTTCCACTCTCAGGATTCGTCAAGTATTCGTCGTAGAATCACCAACACCTCGAACACCACCCTCCCTCACACGACTGCCATAAGAGGCATGTTCACGGAGGAGGCGAAGTACTACCTAGCCTTTCAGCAGGCCATGAGTAACTACCGCTAAGTTAAGACATACACCTCCTCCAAAAAAACACGGGTGCACGAACTTTTCAGAGCCAAGCTCACTGAAAATTTCATCCATGGTATCATCAACACCTAGGCGGAACAAGTGAGCTACTACACTGCTGAAATAATAAGCTGGACGCAAGCAGGGATAGATAATCTGGATCGTCAAACCAGGAAACGAACGCCAGCTCTCCACTCGCCGTGCAGGTGGTAGTACAAGCCGAGAAGTTGGTCCTCCTGTTCAAAATTACTCTGGGACTTCAACGTATCATGTCGGATTGAATCGTAACTGAAGAGGAACGGGTATAGAGAGTAGATTCCAGCAGATTCCACAACCACTCGGATGATCTGAACAACGAAAAATCTTCGCCTACAGATAGTTGGAAATACTGTAGAATCGGTCAGTTATCCACGTAAAAGTTAGGATTCTGCGGGCTACAAGGAGTGACCTAACGAATAATCTGTGCGACCCAGATCTTGATGTAGTTGTTGGTATTCCTACTAGAACTCACTGCTCGTATTCTGCGTAGGTACCTCTGATGTTCTTAGGTTTTTCGAGAATTATTAACCACTATTAGTGCTTCGAAATTCCTTAAATATTAATAATAATGTTAGCATTAATAACAACAATATGAACAATAATATTCACAATAATAATACTAATAATATAATAATGATTATTTTAAAGCGGTAATGATATAATAAATATAATAATAGGAGTTTTAAAGGGGTAATGATAGAATGAAATGGAACGTAAATGAAATGTAAAAGCAAATTGAACCCGGAGAATATCTCTTGTGGACCCACGTTGTACACTATAAAATCCTCATGACGTAACTCGAATATGATCTCCGGTTTTAAGTGTAAAATCTGAAGAGGGTTCAGCACTGCATTCTAATCCGCTTACATTTTCAATACAAAACCGTATTTACACGATCGGAAATATTTTTCTATTTCATGTTATATCCTCCCGTTTGTCTCGTGTCAGAACATATCATGTTTCAGGGACGTGCACAGCTTAAAACAACAAAGTGGATGCATCGCTGACCCCCTTTTCCATTGAACTCGTTTTACATGTGGCATATTTTGCTAGTAAAGAAATAAAAGATACCGCAAAGAGAAAGAAATTATAACTTCAATGGTACAATTAAGTAATTTAATATTGATTTTACGCTAAATCTTTTAATCACTTGCAAAATGATTTGAAGAGCATCTTCCACAAATGTGGAACAAAAATTTCCAAAATTGCCGAAGAACTGCAAACAAGAATTCAAACAAGAAGGAATTTAAAGAAATTATATGTTTTATTGTGTAAGTCTACGAGGCCCCTTTAATAAATTCTCTGAATGGAGATATCACCTCCTCCCACCTTTCCGGTTCTTGACGCTGAAATCAATTAGCAAAGGGAACATGGTGCTCCTACCACATGCACCTTACTTCCCTGGCATTGCATCTTCAGATATTTATCTCCTTGGAGCGATTAAATGATATTTGCGTGGCATTAATTTCAATGACAACGAAGATGTAAAGAAAACAACTGCCTTCGAGACCAAAGTGAACAATTCCTTGATGAGAGATTAAGAAGATACGCGATCAGATGGGACTAGTGTGGAGACGTCGGTAAGAATTTCATGAAAAAGAAGACAAATATTTTATAGTTTTAATAATACATTTTTTTCCGTTTGCCTATTTAGTTATTAAATGACCTCTTTATGGAGTTTGACTTAAGAAGTCGATATAGCAGACAGAGGTACAGATCTTGAACTGCATTTTTATCAACTAGTTGAATGAGTTGTCGTCGACGCTCTAAATTGTTTTAAACGTTTTTCATGTAATCAAAAGTTTCTAAATGTCATGCGTATCTTTCTTCAAATAAGTGCTTAGAGTATCTGACATTAGACATGCCAATGAATCGTAGTAGTTCATAATGTAATACTAAAAATTCCAAACACTCAATAACCTTGCATGTTACCTCCATACAGGATATGAATATGGTGATATTGCAGTTCCAAAATAGTAATCGACGTAAAAAACACTTGCAAGTATGGAAGATGCGAATAGTTAGATTTTAATTCAGCTAATTTTCGTACGATTTTGTTTTCTAAGATGCACAAAAAGCACATAAAAGATAACCTGTAAGTTTTTTTCAGCCTTATTATCTAATCTGAATGTAAGATTATTCTCTTAGTTCCAAACGTTTTGTCAGAAAATCTTTTAAAATTACATTTGATTCTTACATTTTGGTTGCACACTTAAGAACGTAAATGTTCAATGTTGAATACGCATGTGATTCCGTTATCTAATATTATTTATAGGTCTGCTTTTGTCCATAATCAGTTATCAATCTTTAAATTTTATAAGTTCCAAGGTAACATTGTACGTACGTGCTCGCAAACTTATTATTAAAAATACTGTAATACGAACGAAACACTTCATTTCGTATCTTCAAAGCAACGTCATTACTTACAGTTCTGCCACGTTTCACATATTCAAGAAAAATCAGTGTTTCCATCATCGTAGAAGAAACCTATGGCATTGTGGGCCGAAAATTCAATGCCATCTATATAGATCGATTTAGGTGGCGTTGGTTTAATTCCCCGTCTACCCACTAAAATCGCAGCACTAAAACACGCAAAAACACGTGTTTGGGAATGATCTAGAATCTTTCAAGCGGATCCGAAAACAAATTGTTTCCCATCAGGAGATCGAGGCGCGTCGAATGACACAACGTATGTCTCGATTGGTGCACGGGAAGTGATCTAACCGTGAGTCACGGATCCGCACGCACACTAACACACACACGCACACACACGCGCACACACACGCACACACATGCACACACACGCGCACACACATGCACATACGCACTTACTCAAAGTAGCAGTTACTCAAATAATGTGTAAGGATATCTTCCTTCGCTGTTTCATAATGTACCCCTAAATCTCAGTTACCGCCTTTACTTCTGGAAATGCTAGACACTACCATGCGCCGTGTATACAAATGGAAACCTCAGCAAGCACGTCCACCTCCCAGCGGGAGCATCTACCTCCTGTCCTGAGCTTCCTTCAACCCACGGTGGCCACCTGAAAAATTGAGCTGTTCGTTTGTAGGAGACTCGACACATTATACAGCGCTTACTGCTGCTTGCTACGTGAAACTTTGTGTGCGACGTGAAACGTGATTTTGTAAACCAGAGACGAGTAATGTCTTGAAGACTCTTTTCTTATTACCGTCACATTTTATAAAATACTCACTTCGATGGAGAAATAGATTTTAATAAGGTAGCTAAGTGCTTTGTGTAGCTCTTTGACAGGAAGATGCGTTTCAAGTAGAAATTGATACGATGTTGCACATAACTCTCCACGATAAGTTTTCTAAACATTTCAAACATATTTTATTGTTTTTCCTACATTAATTATTACTCTTCATTTAAAGTGTTATTCTGCCACTGGTGAGACAGGAGAAAGCTTCTTTAACCAAATATTCAGAAAAAGAGTGGATTATTACTTATTTGATTATGATATTGTCATTTGTAAATTGCGTTATTATCGTGAAGCATACGTATTTGCTATACGTGGATTTTCAAATGATTATTATTGCTTACAGCTCTTACCTGCTTCACTTTATTTGATCTGTTCTCAGTAGGGCAATAAATGATGAAGCATTAACAAGGGATCTGCTTCCATCGAGAAAGCAACCAACCAGTGTAGAGTTAAAACAACAGTAATACAAGGCCTTCAGAAAGGTATTATGAGATGTTCGTGTGAATCGTGCCATCCGCTTTAGAAGTTATAGCAGCTTGTTCAATTGTTTCGGAGGAGTGCGCAATTGGAGCAAATCGTGCTGGTCATAACGTCACGATATTTCATTAATCGAACATCTCTCGCGACCATAAACGAGTAATATGGACCACGGCACGGTAGCACAGAACATGTTTCATGGTACACCGTTCCATCTAATATCACTGCTGACTTCAGTGGAGCGCAACCCTTTCCCCATCTCTGCATCTCAGCGCCTCCCAAATTCACTTCTCCTCTCCCACTTTGACCACAACTTGATCGCACCCACCTACCCACAAATTTTAATGTGGAGCGTGTACAATTATCTTATTACTCACGACAACTACGTCGTTCCCAAGGAATCAATGCCATCCCCTACCGCCAACATTTCCCCATCGAATCTGATCTTTTCTATATTCGCCCAAAATCCCTCTCCCCCTACGTCATTTACCTGCATTTTCAATTCCCGTTGTCTTCGACCTTTCCCCACCTTTTCTTACGGTCCTAATATTTCTTAACCGTTTCTGACCTTTCACCACCTTCTCCTGCACTTCCGTTCAGTCTCCCCATGTCTCCCAGTTTTCTCCCTGTACGTTCAATTAGTTTTTTCCACATACTCCTCCAACCCTCCTCAGCTTAGATCGTCTACTATTTCAATCTACGTTATCTGTAGTCCTTCATCCGCTAGGATCCTTCCCCCCAAAAATTGAGTCCAAAGGCCCCTCACGAAACTAATTCTGACTTCTAGCTCAAGGATGACAAGGCATAAATCAGAAATTACGAAATTAAATTTCTGCGCTTCAAGCTCAGGGAAGTCTTTTGGGTATACCATTGTACTGGATATAATACATGGAACGACGAGTCTGTTTTGGGGGCAATCGAAAAATCTATTTCTTAATTATTTTATATTTCTTTCTTGCCGAAATATCTGTCACATTCAGCTTCAGAAACTATTGATAAAAATATTTATATTACAAACACAAACAATACAAGGTGGAACAAATTCACGAACCTAGAAATCTATTCCACGCGGCGGTTAAATATTCGATAGACAAAAATGGGAAATGTTGCGAACAGGCAGTAGAAGCATTACTACAAAATTATAAGAAAGTTTTCGAACATTCTAAGAACACAGTCAAATAATATAAATTTCAATTAGAGTTGACAGATGATAAGCGGTTCCAATGTAAGCAATATACGGTTTCACACATGCATAGCACACTCATGCATAGATCCATTAGTCAGCAACTAAATAGAGAATATGATTGAAGATGAGATTATAAGAAGAAAAACATTTCATCTAAGGTTGCGTTTGTAAACACGTTACAAGATTTACGTTTTATATGTATTATATTTTTGATTAAATATTCCCCAAGTAGTATTTTCTAAAGATTTTATTATCTTGCTTCATCCATAGTCATGAAGCAAGTTCATCAATTACCTAGGAACCATAAAACAAAATCTTAAATTATAATATGTGAATTTAGCCCCTTCTTTATTATCCTCAACGTGGCTAAAAATGTTTCGTTTTCCAACGATTGCATTCGACTAGTGCCGACCATTCTCATCATATCCCTGACCAATGCAACGCTCCCCCACGTCACCCTCCAGCTTGCATTCGTCGACTCGCGAACCCGCCTTCCATTCATTACTTCTCCAATCGGCCGTCTCGCCCGTTTAGAAAGCCGGCAGAGGCTCAGTTTCAGCAACCGCATCTCGAGCCAGGCAGATCGTGGCTGGCGCCCGACAGCACTTTTCTAGCTTTGAGAATCGGTGTCATTAATTTGGCCTGTAATTGCCCGAGGTTTCCCGCCCCCTCGCTGCCCCTGCCCGTAAAGGAGGTCTCCTGGGTTGCGACCGAGATCTGCGGGGCATTTTGCCTGTCTGACTAGTCGATGCCTCAACCTTTCATCCCGTTATTTAACAGCGGTTTTAAATAAATTCCTATAATTCGGTATTTTTCTAATTTTTATATAATCGATAATGGAAGACAATCGTAGTGAATCTTGATGCCAAGTATACATGTGAATTTCGTTATCTTGGAATAAACTAAGTTAATCACACAAATCAATCAGTCTAATCCCATTATTACTTAACCTTCCTTCTCGTTATTTAATTGACATGATATTTTATTTGCAGATTCTGAAATAGGCAGCCTCCCTTACATTATTTTTCACTGGTTTTCGCTGTGAAACTTCCTCAGTTTGTTTCCCCACGAATGTTCTCGGTTGTGATATCGTAGTCGCAGATCATTTAGTAGGGAGCCATCTTACTTCAAGTAGTAACCAACCTTGAAACATCATAACAGTCACATATTAATGTCAATCCGGTACCCACAGCGTATTGATGAACGGTGGTCAGTGCGATACAAAATAAATTCCAATATAACTCAAGGAAAGTTTTATGTATTTAAGAAATAATGCTACATTTTTTATTAATACGCGGGTGATTCAGTCTTCGTTGCTAGTGCGCCAGAGTCTTATCACCATCTCTCTGGAAAACTCAATTGCTAATACTATCCGAGAAGTCCAGGAAACCAGCACAAGGCAAATAGCACGCGACGTCAAGGCATTACAGTCCCTTATATGGCGAACAATTCGTGCGAGAGATTACGACTTTACCATTTCCAGCAGGTGCAGCATTTGCGCAATAACACTTGTAACGTCGTTTGCAATTCTCTAGACATTTTCTGACCAAATGTAAAGAAAATCAGGAATTTATTTCTTTGGTCAGATGAAACGTGTTTTACAAGAAAATACTCAATTAATGTGTACAATTGCTTATGACTATCGAGGAAAATCTTCATGTTGCACGTAGTGTAGATCATCAAGAGCGATTTTCTGTAAATGTTTCGATTGGCATTGTGGATGAATTTATCCTCGGTCCTCATTTCTTCCCCGAGCATTTAAGAGACGTTCTGAATTTTATAACTCATGTACTCTCAACGCTTTTGGATATAGGTGTTAATGAAAGACCGTTCATGTCGCCGAATTCGAGGATCTTGGTTACCTTTTTCGGTGCTTCGTGGCAGAAATGAAGGCATCACCCGGCAAAGTTGTATGTGTCACAGATGCTGTGCAGCGCAGATGTCTGTCGTACGTTCACACAAGAGGCCATTTTGAACACTTGTAGAGCCTCTGTTACATGAGGTGGCGATAATTCGAAAATTTGGCTGTATAGCAAATATGATAATTTATTCTAAATACCACGTAAATAATATTTTTCTCTCTCCTTTTATATTCGTTAGATAAGTAGTCAATAATTGCAACAGGGAACAATATTTAATGGAATACGTTTTTTCAAAATAACAAAAACCTTATTTTCAAAATTTTGAATAGGGAAGATTTACCCTATTTCCTTTTGCACTCGCGAATAAGTTAGTTTACTCTATCACCGTGTCCTGTATGAGCAACGCGGACTTGAGATCACCCTGTACAATAATATTTTCTGCAAGTTTATATTAAAATATTTTCTGTTTCGTATTTTTCTGCAGAACTAGAAACTAAGCATTCTCTATTTCGTTGCTAATTCACAACTGTTATTTATATCGACTGATACTAAAATTGCAACGTGTTAATGAGCAGGCCTGGCTGCAAGAGAACGCTGGAGTTTTCACCAACCGATTACTAATGGAAATGGTTTTGAATTGTTTTCTAAACATGGGATAAGCTTTATACACCGAAACACCACTCAAGGTTTACCCATTAGTGTACAAGGTTACTGGAGTTGGATGAAATATATTTTGGTATATTTTGAGTAATTAGAACTCATGGACCGACATTTTGTTGAATTTTTTATTATTGTTTTAGAAAAAAATCACTGTTTCAAAACATCTAACTCTATGCACCAGGGAACGGAATGTAGACGTTCTAAATAAAATCCCAAATTCCTGATAAGAACTACTAACTGATGCTTAAAATTCATTCTCTAGGATGATGCAACAGAAATCTTTCAGGATGGAGTCCTACTTTCCATTTCGTGTCTTTATGTACAATTTCTAGTACAGGGACCATGTTTCATATGTGGGTCGTTTTCTTGAGGCCAGTGATGAGAGACATTGACTGTAATTCTTCTGTAGATGTAGCGTCAAAATTACCTTGCCTTTACCACACTGTTAAAAAAAGTGAAAACTAGTTATCTTGGAAATTTGAGAAAAAGGAATACACGAGAATTTATTTCTCTGAAAATAAACTAAGCATATACAAAAGAAAGACCAACAACTACGCTAAAATTAACCACAAAAATGTATTTTATCTTCTTCTAGATCTGTAGTCTGCACTTAATTGATTCATCTGATTTACCTATCCTACACGCTGCTGTACAAAATGTGTGTGAGTCTGTGGAATCGAGGCTTACATATTTTTTCATAATACAATCTTGCAGTCTTTAAATATTGTTCATAAAATTACTACGTTATTTCCATTCCATCATAAATAACTATATCATCTCTTATATTAACTCTCTTAATTCTTATATTCGTAGGCATCTCCTGGTCTCTTTGACATTTTCACGTTACTTTTTATCTTGTTTTCTTTCAATGGACGAGAGCGCCAATTTCTTTTAGAACGAGATACCGCAATAACTTTATATAAGTTAAATAATTCTCACAAAAATCTCCTAACCTTTCTGTAGTAGATCCCTACAAAACTCAAAGAGATAAATCTACATCTGCACCCTATACGAATTATCTTCTTTCTTGTAATCTTTTCTTACGTATATGACGGATGTGTACATGCATCCTTCACTTGAACATTTGCCCTGTTTTCTCAAGCAAATACAAATGGATTATCTCCTATGGGTATTGGTAATATAATATAACAATAAATATAATTTTGTGCAATAAGTGTAATTTTGAGATATACTTTCGCATCTTTTGCGCGTAAAGTAAAGGATTAGTTTAGATATCTGGTGATAATATATTATCTCAATGATCACATTTTTAGTTTGGATATTACTATTCTTAGCTAAGCATATGGATTTTTTCAGTTATTTTTCTTGTTTTATTGCACTTATCCTTAAACTCCTGTTCTAGACATGACTAAGTCCTTCTTTCATTTCTCGCTCTCCTTAGAAGGCGTAATATTTGTAGACAGAACTGTGAAATGATTTCCTCCACATTTATTACTCAATTTGTGATCAAATTGTAGACCCTCTTCATGTTGTGTTAATAAATTACACATAGTTTGTTTCCCATAAAGCTCAATACTGCTCGTAAATGTCTGTTGTTTCAGCATTTGGCTGATCCTCTAAAGTGTAAGCGCTGATGGTGATAGAGAGCAGCCTTGGGATGTCTTGAGAGGGCTATTATTGTTGCGCCTTTTAAATCCAAGGGAACAGCGGAAAGTATCTCAAGATGGACACGTGCTGTTTCAATCATTTTTAATTCGTAATTATGCACTGAATAGTTCAAGTCAATGTGCGTTATTCGTCAACTACTTCGATGAATTACGACATTGGGGAATACCATCCTTGGCCTTCAAGATTTTTAGAGTGTAGTTGTATTTAAGATAATATTTGGAATACGTACCATAATAAACAACATAAAATATACTTTTACCAGAGTTCGTAACTTTTCTAGCAGATCATCAAAATTCAAACTTCGTTTTACTGCCACTATCAATTACTTATGAATGAACTATTGAGACAACACGTCAGAAAATTAATAGTAAACATTGGATGGGAAATGTTTTTTGAATTCAAAGATGATTTTAACTATAATAGTAATTAATTGTCACGTATGAATATTAATTATATAGTACTAAGCACTAGACATTGAAATGGCTGTTTACTCTGACGCAAATTATAGAAATTTATTCACAATATTTATCCACAAATTAGACTGACGTTGCCATAATTACTTGTCGATACAGCGTTCACGAAATATTCTCATCCTGATTTTAAATTTGTGAAACATAATAAACAAAATCATGAAAAGTTTCCAACACACTGAAGGTGTTAACTGGTGACGAATTCTTAGGAACATCCATTTGAAACTGCGAAACTGAACACGTACTTCATGAATCATGCCAGAAAGGTCACTGGAAAATCCTACAACATCTGACCACTATAGATCATCGGACTGTTTGTGAAGGTTGTGCATTAGCGAAACTTTGTGAATTAGTTTGTTGGTAAATTTCATTTCCGCTTATTAGTACAAAACTACCATGCTTCCGTTTACAGAGCCATCGGTGGAGGTATCCCATCGCGGCCGCATAATTTCAGGCATATCATCGAGACGGCAATTTTCACAAGAGCAGAGTGGTAAGTGAAAATGTTTTTTAAACTCCATGTCTATAACATCAATTTGCGAAATTGCTACAGAATTTCTTTTATTAATTTTTATTTGATTTCTCTTGTTTGGTTGGAGTAAAATTGTTCATGAATTCCTGATATGCTGCTGATGCATTATCAAACGATATCAACAAACAGTTGGTTTATTTCTTCCTGAGTTTTTCAAAATTGTTGCATTAGTCTTCATTTCGGTATGAAGTTCCAATTGTCATGAAGTATGTCTTCAGTTTGTATGAAATTCATAATGTCAAACCTCAAAAGTTATATTTCTTATATCTCCCCGTGTTCTGGCAACGAATCACTGTAATGCGAATAGCCAATATTTAAAAATCTAAAATCGGGAACCCTTTCCTTTGTGCGTCTTCCGGAATTTCTACACTTCGTAACTCCCGCAGCTGCATGAATCATGTGGAAGAGGCCCGGCCGCACTTCTGTCAGCGAAGAAAGGTTAATGGGGAAATCCAGCTCATTAGTACCATCTATTGTGCTCGACGTTCCCGCCCAAAGACGCGGGTCCCACGGACGTATAAAGCCAACATCCATCTGAGATCGACGGAGGGCACGCGGGAGGAACCGAAGTTAAGCAACACCCACGCGTTGCCGC
>BOPP01000012.1:9398500-9422934 GCA_017312745.1 Gryllus bimaculatus
AACTTTCTTCAATATATTTTTGTTTTGATTACAACTATTATTATAGCTATATATGGAATATGTTTTGCTTTCAAAATTTGAGCCTATGTTCTCGAAAACTGTTTCAGTAGAAAAAATCAAATTTGGCGGGCTTCCAGACAATGTAATTATCCAAACACTAGGCTATAATTTATTAAAATTATAAGTGTAATTCATTAAATTGTTCTTAACTTCTTTAAAGTACCGTCTTTTTTGGCATCTACTTTAAAAAAAGTATTTTAGGGAAAACCACAAGCATTATTTATATAATTTATACTCTTGTTTAGATCACTTTTGTGCTCTCCAAGCTAACTACATATACTTGCAGTTGTTTCAGAGAAACCTCAATACCTCAATACTTGAGGAGAAAAACATTTTGTTAGGAAGAAAAATAATAATAATAATAATAATAATAATAATAATAATAATAATAATAATAAACAAGTTATTATTATCAAAATATATTAAAGATGTTAAAATAAAAGTGGTTTTAGTTCAGAATAACTGATTTCTCAGTGACATAATTTTCATTTCACCAAGAATTTAAGATATTCGGGTTAACATATTTTTAATAGAGACATGACGTGCTTATTGTGTTCACGTGCATACGATCCCGTAACGACTGAATGATTACGTATATAATGCAAATAAAGTATGAATATTGTGTAATTAAAAACAGTTTATTCCAAAAGATTTAGTTGTAAGGGAAAAATAATTATAAAAATATTTAACTTCAGTTAGGTAGGCCGAAGAGTGTACTGTACAGTAATACTCTTAGAATGTAGGCTTCCACTGTCGGAATCAGTAGCTACTTGGGTGTCCGAGAGACGCTGCGTCCTAGGCACGTTTCCGCTGCCATTCTGCGCCCTTCGTCAGGGCGAATACTTTTACTGTTAAATTTAAACTGGAATTAACTGGATTCAGCACGTATTTTTACTGTAAATCCCCCCTCCAACTTCTAAACTGCAAGACAGCGGTAAAAACTGTTAAACGTCCGCCTCCACGGAGACACAAGCGAAGGGGAAATAATTTTCTTAAAGCATCGACAGCTGGCAGAAGACGCTGGCATCGCGATGCGCGAAAGCGAGGAGGTTCAAACGACCTGCGCAGGAAGGGTACTCGTACGGTGGGGCGCGGAACTCCGGGCTTTTGTGTTTGCGTAATTCGCACAGCCGCGTGCTTCCTCGCTGCCACCCTACGCAACGCCTTCACGCCGCTCAGTCGTTGATTCGCCCACCCACGCCACAGGTCGTTCGCTCACAGGTTCACTCACTCGAGCGGTTGTTTTAGTACTCATTTCTGCCGAATCATGTTGGAGGCGTGGTTGGTGAGTAACATGCAGAAATGACTGGCAGTTATGACTTGAACGTTGAAAAACGTGCCATACTTTGATTTATTTGTAGTGGCACTTGACGTGAGTCAGCTGCAACGGTGTCATCCAATCGGGAGCTTGAACCTCACAACTGTGACGTCACTATAGTGACATTGAAGCCCGCGGTTGGATGACACCGTATTAGCTGATTAAACGCCAAGTGCCATTATAAATAAATCGAAGTTTAAAGATGAATATTTCCATTTACGTGTAACTTTTGTCAATCGAAAAATGTTCGCCTAAAAAAAATTATAAAACTAAAATTCAGTAAATTATACTTGGAAACATAATTTTAAGAAATGTGATTTACATGGATAATTATTCGATTAAAATTTCATTTTCGGTGATTTGTAATCTGCCTATTTTCATTTGACGTACATAGAGAATTTGTTGTAATATTATCATATAATTATCACCATGATTATCAATTTTATAATATTATTTTCGTGATAATACAGGGATAGACTAAATCACTCGTGAAAATTGTTTACAACTGCCGTCTAACTACATCTACTATGTCACTGACAACTAACACATTTTAATATTAATCAGGTTGTTCATTCGGCTTCTTAAAAAGTATTTCGCGGAGGTTCCAGATCTACTTACTCTATAATTTGTGCTATTAAAAATTAATTGTAATTTCTAGCTAAAATATCTTCATTAAATATTGAACCAAAAATTACAAATTAAAAAAATCAATAGCTAAATTGACAATTTTTCATTTGCGGTTCGTTCCTGAACGACCCTACGTATGTTATTTTCAATGTTATTTAATGTTACTTCTGTTAAAAACTTTTTACGGCAATAATTGCTGATTAAGGAAAATAATCAATTAAGGAATGCAATTTTTGAGAATGCTCAATTAATTCGAACATATAACCGGATGAGGTGGCTCGGGACATGAACTTATATCACTGCAGTGCCTCTCTCTTGGCGGTGTAAGGGTTTGAGTCCCAAAGGGTGGCAGGTATTTTGGCTCTAGCTAGATAGCTATGTAAAATTCAGCCGCTGTCTGTGGTCGAAATTTTTCCATGTTTTTTCGGATCAGTACCAGGCAAATGCCGGGCCAATACTCCACCAAACAGGCAACAGACCGCCTGCGATTTTTCCTTCCTCTTCCTTGTCACATCCTCACCCCTTACCAAACTTACACTTACACGCATTTTTACATCCCAACATCTTATAATACATGTTAGAAGATTGGAACTTGTTCTCGTTGGGGCGGTGCGGTGACCCACTGGTTGGGGAGATAACTGGTTGGGGAAACCCCTACATTCTGACATTTAGTACCATCTTATCATTAAGCAGAGGAAGAACACCGCCTCCCCAACTATGACCGTATCAATCAACGCGCCCGGAAACACAAATCAATCAACCAATCAACAGAACCTATCGAAATAACTGTTCGCTGGTCTGAAGCGAAAGCCATCACTCATTGTCGCGCCATATATGTTGCTAATTCCTTACACTTATTGTACCACACGTTGTACCGTATTTCCCAACACTGCTTTATTCAGCACCATACTGCCCCCCTCCCCGCCGCCTAAATCCTCACTATGGCGTTCTTGTCATTTCATACGTCCTCCACCCAACCTTCTTAATACCTCATTTCGCTTCAAGCCGCCTGATGACTACCCATACCATACCACTTCCTAGTATTTCATGCCATTTGGATTATTCTCGTAACACATATTGTCCTTACCGTGTCGAGCCCACATCCAAATATGAAACAGGATCCTTAAAAAATGATGAAATTCAATTCATTCAATTTTCATTGTCGATTTTTCTTTCTGGCTTTGCGGGACACGCAAGCTACACACTCGGTTTATGCGTTCGTCACTTTGCATCTCAATCTATTTTTCCACAGATATCAAATTAGAGATGCTATACTACTGTCCAATGCGTACTACTGTATATATTTCCGTCTTCCTTCGAATACCATTTTAAATTGTTTTTGTTTGCATTACTCAAAATATTGATTCAGATTTTTAAATTTTTTTTTTTAAAAAGGAACTAATTGTGTTCATATCAATATTATTCCATCTCCTCACATCTTATTTTAGATATATTTTACTTCTAAGGTCTTCTGTTATCACTCCACCTTGGTCTATGATCTTCCGCTGTCAAATACCGTAAAAAATTAGCGGAGTATACGCACGAGCTCTTTTATCCACCAACTCGATTTTTTATCTCAAAACGACGTTTATCTGCTTAAAAGAGTTCATCTGATGAATCTCTTTTCCCAAATAATTTTTAAAATGTTTTGGTACGTTCGGAGAAATTTAAAGAAATGCATTCTCTTGGCTGTCCGGGTGACGTCGCGTCGAAGGCTGTTTTGCCGACGTTTCGACCATTTTGTCGTGGTCTTCCTCTGGGCTGGTATGCCCATACATAAGATGGTATGGACATGGGAAGACCACGACAAGATGGTCGAAACGTCGGCAACAATCTTCGACGCGGCGTCACCCGAACAGCCAAGATCGTGCACATTACTCTGGCAGAGGAAGCCTACGACTTCAAATTTCAAAAACGTGTTAAATAGCGGTCTGGCTAGTCGTATCCTGACTCCAACGCCGTAACAAGCATCGGAATAAGATAGTATGAATCATGACTCTTGCCAGCTTACTTGATAAGTTATTTTGATATAAAATAAATTAGTTATATTTGTGTAATATTGAAAGGAATAAATAATTCCTGGTGAGTCATTTCATACAGACTACGTAAATGAATCAAGGGTAATGATGCAATTGGATAACTCCTAGATGTTTGCTTGCATTTGGAGCGTGTTTTCCCTTCCACTTTCTTTGATTTATAGAAAGGCGATTTTCTAGAAAACGTTATCGTGATATATCGGACACAATGATGTAAATAATATGGAACATTCAAACGAGTTTAAATACAAAGGAATTCTGTTTTGTATGATCTTAGGCTATGCTTCACTCTAACGCTTACGCGACGTAATGCAATCTACACAACATTCCAGAGTAGATAGAAAATGAGGTTTCTTTCAATGTGAATTGTTTTTGAAAATCTTAAAGTATATGCTTACAGTAACATTGGTACTGTGGGGGTACAGTAGCAAGTGGGGGATCGACCCAGCAAATCGATCATGTTAGGGATCGACTTAGCAAGTCGATAATGTGGGGGATCGACCCAGTAAGTCAATTATGTGGAGGATCGACCCAGCAAGTCGATCAAATAAAAGGAAAACCCAGCAAGTCGTTCAACTGAGGGATCGCCCCAGCAAGTCGAACAAGTGGGGGATCGACCCAGCAAGTCGTTGAAGTCGAAGAATAGCCCAGCAAGTCGATCAAGTGAGGGATCGACCCAGCATGTCGATCATGTGGGGGATCGACCCAGCAAGTTGATCAAGTGGGGGATCGACCGAGCAAGTCGATCAAGTCAGGGATCGACATAGCAACTCGATCAAGTGGGGGATCGACCCCGCAGGTTGTTCAAGTGAGAGATCGACGCAGCATGTCGATGATGTGGGAGATCGACCCAGCAAGTTGATCAAGTGGGGGATCGACCGAGCAAGTCGATCAAGTGGAGGATCGACTCAGAAATTCGATCAAGTGGTGTATTGACCCAGCACGTCGATCAAGTAGGGGATCGCCCCAGCAAGTCGATCAAGTGGGGGGTCGACCCAGCAAGACGATCAAGTGGGGGATCGACCCAGCAAGTCGTTCAAGTGAGAGATCGACGCAGTATGTCGATGATGTGGGAGATCGACCCAGCAAGTTGATCAAGTGGGGGATAGACCGAGCAAGTCGATCAAGTGGAGGATCGACTCAGTAAGTCGATCAAGTGGTGTATTGACCCAGCAAATCGATCAAGTAGGGGATCGCCCCAGAAACTCGATCAAGTGTGGGATCGACCCAGCAAGTCGATCAAGTGGGGAATCGCCCCAGCAAGTCGATCAAGTGTGGGATCGACCCAGCAAGTCGATTAAGTGGGGGATCGACCGAGCAAGTCCAAGTGGGGATCGACCCAGCAAGTCCATCAAGTGGGGGATCGACCCAGATAGTCGATCAAGTGGTGGATCGACCCAGCTAGTCGATCAAGTGAAAGAATAACCCAGCAAGTCGATCAAATGAGGGGTCAACCCAGCAAGTCGATCAAGCGGGGGATCGCCCGAGTAAGTCGATCAAGTGGGGGATCGACCCAGCAATTCTATCAAGTGGGGGATCGACCTAGCAAGTCGATAAAGTGGGTCGATCGACCTAGCAAGTCGATCAACTGACGGATCCGTCCAACAAGTCGATTTGACTATCCTGAGTATTATAACTACATTTATTTAAACATTTCAAATACAAAGACCAAAGTGATGGCATTTACGGAAAGACATTATACGCACTTCTTGAAAAGTAGGACTTGTTGCCAGTTGGTCATTTTAAATATTTAAAAAATAATATGACCTGCTTAACTGTGGTCGATCTAGTTGAAAAAAATCCAAAAGTTCCAGAAAATATACTGCTTGCTCGAGCGCAAGGGAGGAAGGGATAATCAGTACTGGCACCAGGATTGCTGCGTCATCGGTATATTGGTTGAATTCCATGGTTTATCTTCCTACAAATCTTTGATATTTTCTCTTTGTACGATTTGATCTCGTAAGTAATGGATGAAATTACGTTTACATATTTTGTAACTAATTGTTACAGTTTTTATTTTCCGATGTTATTACAGGCAAATACCAAACACAGTCACTCTCTCTCTCTCCCACAAACACAACATTGAGATTTTCGTAGAAGAACCAAAATATCCTAATTTTTAGTTCAATTATAATTGAGTAGGTTATAATAATGACACAGTCTTGTACACAGAACAAACGGTTGGGAAGTTCGGGGCTCAAGTGGCAGGTGTTGCTGTTCCAAGTGCGCGTTGTGCGGGCGATAGTCTGGGTGCAGCTCTCGCATGCACTTAGCCAGCTGAAATTCGTTGTATACGGCCAACAACAAATTATCGAATGGTGTTGCCCGACCGACATTCTCAGCGCGGAAGGCCACTGAACTAGCGGTTATATAAGTTAGGCGGCGAAAATTCGCTTGGCGGGATTCGTGATAATGAATGAAATCTTTGTGCTGATGCTCATTTTGTCCACCCATGCGGTTGTGCTCGCAAAGTCTTCGAGTATGGGCGAGTTGTCTCTCTCGCCAAACGACATAACGGCCGAGAAGCGCTACGCGAAATAAGATGAAAAATTCATGTTCAAGCAATCAATGGCAAATTTTACTATCTTTCTGACTTCAGGGAGTGAGGGAGGAATGACTTCGGTACATGGGACAGACACGCATTCTAAAGCAAGCGTTTATGTGTAGAACGCGAGGTAGAAGACCTCAGAGGCAGATCGTTATAGAAATGCAATTGTAGAAGCCAGAACAGGTCATGAACCCATTCCTTGGCGTAGAGGAGAAGAAGATGATCAAAAAAGGTTGTCAACATCTGCTATTTGTTAATACGAGCATAACTGGCGTCATCGCAGCGCCGGTACCCTAAAGCTGAAAAAGGGATACTGTAAATTTTTTTAATTGCTGATTAATTTGCAGAGCTAAAATTAACTTAGACCGTAGCACAACGCTTTAACCGGGGCCTGGCCGTGCCACGCGCTGACAGAGGGGCCCACAGGCCGGGTGGGTGAAGCCACGGGCGCAGAAAGAGGAAGTGGGAGGGACGCGCGGTTTTGTAAATGTCACTTTAACGACGCTCCGATTTAACAAATGATTGTCACGGCGTTAGATCAGGAAGCATGTCGCCATCGGCGCTATAAAGGCCACCTTTTTTAATTTGGTTCTCGGAAGTTTCGAACTAATTTCACATTCGCGTTTTTGCTATATTTTTTGGAAAAAAGGCAGCGTAAATTCTATTTTAAAAAGGCGTCAAATGCCGTTTACAGATCGAAAAGTCGAACCATTGGTTCAAGACGTTATCGGTAAAAGTAAATTTTAACTTATTTTGGTGCTGCCAGTGGTGGGTACAAATTGTAACTAGTGTCGGGACATTTTAGCCTTAAGAAGTAGGGCAGGAAACATAGATAAAAGAACTCGATAGAGCTCAAGTATGCGTGGCGTAACTCAGATATGAATTTGAATGTAAGAACTGCAATGTGATATTGGCGGGTACATTTAATTGAGGACATATATAGAAAAGTAAATGGCCTAAATATTTGAGATAGTTGATAGTGTAGTGTACGTATACGAGTTGGACATAAAGAAAGAACCATTGGTTTTTTGAACGATAAAGTAAACGGTGAAGAACTATATGCCTGGAGATATTATATATATATATTATATTTAATATATATTATATATATATATATATATATATAATATCCAGGCATATATAATTGATAAAATGAATTGACTGATGTTTTGTACATTTAGTTTGCAAACAATAGTGTGCCAAGTATTTTGTTATCATTAGGAATTCTTAAGATAAATATTCTTTTTTATTTCGAAATTAAAGTGTTTTGATTTAATATTTAGTAAATAACCTCATTCAAACATATGGTGTATGCCATAGTCTCATCAGCCCCAATAAATATTAAATGTATGTTTTCCTTTCCTCCATAAAGTAAGTTTATTAACGCCAAAAGTAATAAATCCAAATTCCGAAAAATTGATTGACGGCAAGACGTCTGTCCGTCAGTCTGTGAACAACGCTAGCGGCTTAACTTTTTGTAGAATTTTCACCAAAATTGATACTCTCTAATCGAACTGACTGATATCACGGTCCCTTGAATTTGAAATAGATATTTTAATTTAGGCGGATAGGTACTTTTCACGAAGCCCCTGGGACAATTTCAAACTTAAAAAAATGGCTCCAAATTTTTTAATTAATTTTTGTCGCCAAATAGCGCAAATGCCACGTATATGACGCGTAAAAGAGAATGGTGTTTTTGTTGATTTTTCGAAAATCACAAGAAATTAAAAACGTTAGGCGTCTTCCCACAACAACAATTGTAAAGATATTTTTTTCTCAAGGAAAGTATTCTTCACAAACAGATCTTCAAATAAGGCCATGTTGAATTTTTTGAAAATATGAGTGTTGTGTAATGTTGCTTCTCACAAACAATTTCCATTTTCTCAAAAACGTCTCGAATTTTTTTCTGTAAATGTTTTCTTCATATGTAGCAAAAAAAGTGAAGATAGTGTTGATGGTCACATTTTTAGCGTACTCTCTCAATTTTAGAAAATTATAAAAAAAATCGAAATTGTTAATTCGAATTTCACGCGCTGACGCGTTGTCGGCTCGCAAAATGGCAACCCAGTGCATTCAAATTTCTTCTAATTCGGCCTATCGTTGTCGGTCGTGATGAATGTATGATTTATATAAAATTCTTGTGAAAGAAAATGGATTGAAGGAAGGTAATGAATTTAACAAAACTAACAAACACACTTCTTTAATTTAAGAAGGTTTGACCGCTGATAATAATTTCCACAAATTGAATGCAATCAATGTAGGCTTGTGTGAAATTATTATTGCTTTTCTGTATAACTTGCTAAAAAATATAACAGTTACATTTATTTACGTTTGTTTCATTTCTGAAAGTTAGAAATTACACTACTCCTAGCTATCTGAACAAACGCATGTATGCACCAGAGGCGCGTTCTTTGAATTCGTTGAATTTGACTCGAATGTCATAATTAACTTTTTAGTGTGGCAGAAATTACAATACATCAATACACGTATCATTTTCCAATAATGCGAGAAAGCATGTGCTGTTGTAGCGCCTCCTGTTTTCACAGCGATTGTGTATCGATCTGGGAAGCCAAGGTGGCTAAAGTCACAAGCTCCTTGGCAGCCTCAGCCTCAAAGAGTCGCAGGTTCGAATACCGTCCTGGGCATGAATGTTGCTTGTGTGGTGTGGTTGAGGCTTTTCCAAACCACCAAGTATCGTCTAAAACATTGTTTACCTTCCACTCTTCTCTCTCAAATGGATGTATGAGGTGTATGTGGAAACCAGTAGACAGGTGGAGGAAGGAACGTTAATGGGTCTACGAACTGTGGATTCTGCGCCATTTGTTCTCCACGCTACCTCCTTTAGGTGCCAGTCGCTAATCAAATACTCGACCATTTATTACATCTTCAGATTAACAACAGCTGCTTGTAAATGTAAAAGAAGCATTTAAATAATTATTTGAAAGAGAAGTATTGAATAATTGCATTAGAAAATCTAATAAGAAGCTTAAGAAAAATGTTAAGAAACTAATAAATTTACTATCTCGCATGACTTTTTATTTTTACAAGTTGGTGCTATTGAATGTAGGATAGGTTGACGTCGGTGTACGTTCTTTTCTTCTTTCTGCTTTGAATAATAGTCCACATTGTTTACACTGAATCTGGATTATCGTTGAACAGTTTGTGTTTGTGTGTGGTACAAAATGTTAACCAAGCGTGGTTTTATCTCGTATCCAAAGAGAAAAAGTGGTGACAATAGCATGATTTGTACTGCATAACTCCAAGACCGAGAATGACCGAGAGTGTGTATTTCCGGTTGCGATGAATTTTGCAGAAGTTTTTTATCAATTACTCCTGAGAATTCCCGGTGAGTTACGTTACATTTAATACTGTCTGATTTGTAAAATTAGTGATGCTACAGAATGGCACAGACTTTCGCGTATTAGTTTTCTATTTCCTTTGGTCTCGGAAACTATTGAAACTTGCCACATGCTCTTGCCTGCTGCCATCAAAATGATCGCCGTCAAAAGAAAATCTGTTCGAATTTTTTTCAACTTTTCGGTATTCTAATAGTAGAATGGAAATATTTTAAGAAAATTTTTAAAAAAATATTAAAACCACGTACTAAATTGCAATTCTCTTTGAAAAATTTGAGTGGTTTTTAAGAAAATGGCACGTAAGCGCTACAGTAAATTTGAAATTTGAAGAGCTTTTTCACAAAAGAGAGATTTGAGATTTGGTAAAACTTAATTTGAAGCCATTTAAATTACTTTAACTCACAATTACAATAGTGTTAACAAATTGCTGGAAATGTGCACTTGACCGGCGTGAGAGATATTTAAAAAAATATATTTGTGTAATTTTGTAAAAAAGAAATACACCGAAATTTTTACATCGTACTAAAGAGTGGAATTAGCACTATCCTTTCGAACTTTTTGAAGAAAAATTTGGAGCCATTGTTTTAGAAACTCACGTTTGAGCGTTTCGAAACATGAGGAATTTTGAGCTTACTTTCACAGAAAACGGTTGTTTGAGGGAAATTTTATTTGACATTATTTAAAGAACATGTTCTCATAAATACAATAAACTGAATAAATTGCCGTTACTGTAAATATTAACGACATGAGAGACAAGTAGAAAAATAAATGTTTACAATTTTTTTTAAAAAACAAACGAAAAGAGAAATGTGGCGTTTTTATCATCTTACAGAGTACATTTAGCACTATCACTACTAAACGTTTCAAGAAAAACTATAGAGCAGTTTTTGAGTTAATAATTGCACGCAATATTGCTCGAATACTACGAAAATATTCAAAACAATGTACATGACCTTGGAAAACCATTTTTTCTGAAGGAAAAATCTCTATCTTTAATTTTGTAGTTGTAGGAAGACACCGAAAAAATTCATACATTTCAAGTTTTCGAAAATTTAGAGCTAACTGTGAATGTCAGACCTACCTGTTTAAATGTGTATTTTGCTTTATTCTTACAGGAAATTTAAAGAAAAAAATGGAGCCATTTTTGAGAAAATTTTGAAAATGTTCGGATGGTTCCCAAAAATTGATGATTATTTTTCATAATCGCAAAATTTCGACCCGAGCTATATGGACAGGGGTTTCTTCAATTTGTTACGCATGGTTTAGGCGCAAGTATTCACAGACACCATATGGACTGTCAGTCAGACAGACGCTCCTTTTGTCATCAATTGATTTTTTGTTATCAAGGACCCACATAACAGGAATTCTGATTACACCACGTGTTAGATAATTTTTTCTTAAGTTAAGTGTATTTATCCCCTTTTTTGTTATCAGGGTCCGGCATTGAATTTTTTTCTTCCGAAAATCCGCGAAGTCATGGGAAGTTACCTATGGCCACAGGTGTGCCGAGCTTCCCCTCGGGCAAGTAGCGCGTTCGGGCATAGTTTGACTACGTTCACTAATGAACTTCCACTTAGCGTGTTATCCGACTTAAAAAAGGCTAATGGTGAGAATGTATCACAAAATAATAATAATAATAATAATAATAATAATAATAATAATAATAACAACAATAACAGTGGACAGAAATGCCAATAAGACTTCTGCCTCCAAACCTTTTCTTCTTCCTACCCGACGCCTTTCCTCAATAGTTCGCCAGTTGCTGCCGCTTCGATTATGACGTCACCCTTCACTGACTTCGCATCCAACAGTTCGTGAACGGAACTTCACGACTTTCAGCGTCTTCGCTTTTGGTGAATATCGAAATGCTATTTTAATGTCGGTAACTACCTGCTAATCGACTCCAAGTAACGCAATATTGCGTCGTTTTATTAGGGAGAAGAATAGATCGTAAAAGGTAAAGAAATGTATTATTTGTCTGTGAAAATGCTAACGTTTTTAAAACAATACACTGCTTCTTTAAATTTTAATTTACAGTATTGCTTTACTGCTGTTAGCATTAAAATACTTCTTAAATCTCTAAAAAATATTTTAAATGTCCTTTTTATAGATCGTGCTTTTCAAAATAATAGTAATGTAATATTTTTATGCAACTTTTTCTTTGAGTCTGAATGTTGAAAGAAGATAGTTAATGGCAATTCTGATTTTACTGAAAATAAAATATATTTCTCTCTACTTACTACACATCGACCTACAGTATATTTTCGTGTATTCTCGTATAAACTTGTAATTCAGGGGCTGCGTTGTGGAGGAAATAAGCATGTTGTTGACAATGAGTGTACAAAAAACAATGATTGTTGATTGCACCAGAATCATCATAATTCGTAAACTGTTTAATGCCATTTTGTTGTTGAAGACTACTTAATTTTAAAAATATACTTTCTTTCTGGTAAATTATTTTCATGTGAAGTGAGTTCCGGGAAATAGGTGCACAAGTTATCATCTGGGGACATGTGGATTTAATTTCTTTTGTAATACTACTAATTAAGATATCAACGTTAGCGAGGATTAATTACGTTAAAAAAGAGTGAGTTTTCCAATTATTATTTCAATATCATTATCATTATTTTGAATCTAAGACAACACAAATATAAAAGGGTAGTATTGGTAAATTGTAGGCTAGAAGTAGATAAGTAATCAGTTAATTGTACATAGTGAATAAGAAAAATTCCTTTGTTGTAGACCTGATGAAGGCTTAATGAAAGCTAAAATGTTGGGAATTTAAATGATTTTTTTATTGTTTGAAACTCAAGAAAATTTCATACTATTTATCAACGCGGTCAAGAAATAAAGGATGCCCAAAAATATATTTTTTAAATATGAGTACTAAAAAAATTGAGAGAATGCATACATTTAAACGTTTCAACTATAATTGCTGAATAATGGAAGCTATATGAAGTAGTGGGGAAAGCGAAAGTATATGCACGTATCACATATTCGTGTTTCCTTGATAATTTTGTGAAATAATTTGAGAAAACCTCTGTGCATCATGAGAAGAGGAAGTCTAGGGAAAAGGTAGAAATATTTTGGAGTTCTTGTAAGAAATAATGAATAAGGAATGGTAAAAAATTGTAAGGAATGTGAATGGACTGTTAATGGACTGTGAAGGAATGTGAATGTAAAGAAAACCAAAGAGAGACAAGACATAATTTGGAAAAGGAAGTAATGGCGATGTTTTTGACAATAGTAATTCTGTAATAGTAATTTTATATATTTTTTTGAAACGTGTCCTTTGAAAATAAAATATTCATGATTTAGAAATAATTGATAAAAGACAGACGAAAGTATTCTCACTATATATCTAAATGGCATATTCAACTTCGATTATTGACTATTTTAAACTACGAAACAGTATGGATTTTAGTACATGGGTGAAGGAAAAAACAGATATTATGAACAAGTGAAAATATTTATTTCCATTGTCATGCTGTACACTGTTAGCAGTTACAATAGTTAAAAGCATACTAACATTTCAATCATCCATGCAGCCGTTCTCTCTTATATACGCAGCTTTATACAAAATAACACATTTAATATATTTAACAGATAACAGATTTAGCCTGTTAGATAACCGCAAATTCATATCCAAGTCAGGCAGAATAGTAGAAAACGTATTGCTTCAATTGAATGGAGATCAGTTATAAACACGAAGAGGAAATCATCAAGAGGTGGGCGAATTCCCAAGCACCGCGAACGTAGAAGAGCGCCGAAGAGTGCGATTGCCCAATTAAGGCCAATTTGCTGCTTACAATATCATTAGGTGAAAGTACGTGATCTCATTGCAGTGAGCTCTAATTAGCACACCGTGGAACAATGAGGTGAAGAAAGGAAGAACATGCAGTAGTTTCTCATTGTAAACTTGTACAACGCAACCTTCCGTTCAAGTCGAGCACTAACATGCTACGACTTTATGGCGTGCTCTAAAATCGCAAGCTAATTCGAGAAATGTTGCTATGACAATATAGTTTAATTTTTTATATAAAAAAGCTTGTTGGCACAATGAATATATTATATTATATGTAAGATTAAGATAAAAAAAGTTATTAGGATCTGATGGTGCCCATGGATTTCTTGGAAAAGACGACATTTTCCAAGTGTCGAGACTAGGAGATGGTTCCTTCTGTTCCCTCCATTTACCACCGAAAAATCTCCCATATAAAGACGCATGGGCCAGAAAACCTTTCAGTTATAAGTCATACGAGGTGTGGTTAAGTGAAACACACCTTGTACGATACACTAATTAGGAAAAAAAAGTTATGAATCATATCGCGGTATTAGCGAAGATATGTAAAGATTTCCCAGCGGTGACCCAGCTTAATACTTGCCAAGTCCCTTAATTTCGCGGATTCGTCGAAAGAGTCTCGAGTACTGGATAGCATAAATAAATACAAATAAAAATAAAAAATATTCGCGGTACACCGGGAGAAACGCCTAGTACAAAATCATTGCGGTAGCAAAGCATCATCAGGTCGGAACTATTTGCCGGGAGGGAGGTACGTTCCTCCGGGTGCACTGCCGCCGCCGCCTCCGAATCCGCCGCCCCCGGGAGCGCCGTAGTTGCCGCCGGGGCGGCCGCCGCCTCCGAAGCCACCGCCGCCGCCGCCGCCGAAACCGCCGCCGCCTCCGAAACCGCCACCGCCGCCGCCGGAGTACTGCACGTCGGCGTTGTAGCCGTTGGCTCCTGCCGTGTAGGTGACGGTCTGTCGCCGGCCGTCGGGAAGCAGCACGTAGTACTTGCCCTGGACGTTGCCCGAGCCGTCGCCGCTCTCTTGCTGGCCGAAGTCGTTGCCGCTCTGGGCGTCCTGCACGTCGTACTTGAAGTTGTAGGGAATTGGCTGCAACGAGAGGAGAGGGGATATATTAGTTACTTCTGCCCTTGGGTTGGATTGGAAGTTTCCTCTCCAACGGCGGTCCTACACTTACTGGTTGTTCGATTGTTGCAGAACTACTTGATAAGCAGTTAGTTTACATGACGTGGTATGTGGCAAGCCGGTGAATCAGTGAGTAAAGCAGTATATGCGTTTAAAAAAATTGTGATTATTTATTTTAAATCGAAGTATTCCAACATTTATGTATTATTTTTAATTTTACGACAATTCTGAGTTTGGTGAAACCTTGTATTTTTAATTCCGATCAATTATACGTATGTCACTAACAAACATTTCAATATAAACTTGTGCTAACAACCTGTCAGCGATATTGCAACGGACTATTTTGCTATTGTGAATTGAAAATGAACCCCAGAATCATTATTTAAGTTGAATTCAACTGCGTAAAAATATTTTCTCATATTCTTATATTCCGTTTACCCGTTCTCGAAACACAATTAGTGCCTCGCGGAAATCTCGGATTTCGAAAACTTCTCGGAGACTTTATTGAATCAACGAAGAATGGAACATTCATAAATGGATGTTCAGCCATCAGAATGATAAAGAGGTCTATCGTTTGGCTTTAATGATGGAAATGAGGATGCAATAGGATAGGACAGGTCGCGTACGATCCGTTGTCCGTTGCACCAGCATTCACCTTGAATTGATGGAAGCGAAACGCAGAAACGACAGATCAGATCTATCGACCACTATTCTCATTGTAGCAGTGGTAGGTTTGGAAACAACTATCGATATATCACTTTTTCGCGACCGCCTAGAAAGTGACGCGAAAAATACACAATATTCGAACATCAAAGCTGAACTTTTTTCAACACCATCTCGGAAACGTACCGAACTAGTACTTAAAGTACAACAATTAGAAAAAATTCTTACCAACACCCGAACAGAAAATGTCTACTGTGTTCTCAAACAATTGAGATCTCGAATTAAATACGTGTATTGTGCATGACAAAGCAAAAGTGACTTCCCATGACACGGCGGAATATTTAAACTTGGTCTATGAACTTCGCCCCAGAACTCTCGCGGACTGCAATACAATTCACTATCTTAACACCCATTCAAATTATCACATCACCCCGGAGCTGAATCGTCGTACGAAACCCATCTCTTCCTGTTCACGCTCCGAAGCGATCTCCCGACGTCGCTCTACCCTCTTCGTTCGGATCGCATGACTCCCGCAGCCACTTCTCCCGCTGCGAAGCGAATCGCGCGCTCCCATCGCGGCGCTGCATCCGCCCTCTCCTCCTCCCCCCTCCCTCTCCACCCCCCTCATCATCACGCAACAACAATGGGGAACCGGTTCTCTCCCGCACACGCGCCTCCGCCGCCGCCGAAGCAGCGAGACCCGTCATTAACGCCCCGACGAAGCCATACGACTCCCCGACCGGCGCGAACCGAAGAACCAGTTCTTTCTCGAACAGCACGTGCTGTTTGCTTACTATGGGACACGGGTGATTACAATGGATGGGGTGACGACATGTGGTTGATTACACTTCATTGAGGTCGTTTGTCGTACGAATATCTTTGTTTCTTTATGTGGAGAAAGTAATGCATAGATCGTATTTAGACAATTTTTATGTATTTAGGGGAAATGCGATGAATTACGTAGAGTTTAGCAGCCAAGTGTAATCATGCATTATTTCACCGTTACATATTTACCATTTAATTATTGTAAGAATGCGATTAATAATAAACAATAAAATTTACTTCAGATGTAATGTGTTTTCCTTTCTTAATATGTATCTTTGTAGGGTGAAAAGGAATTTACTTCCATTGTGATAAGTTAAGAAAAATATTCAAAATTGGCTTAGTTTATAAAACTTTAAATATCAATCCAAGAATTTATTTTCATTCATTGTATTTCACTAGAAAAAAAAAGAAAATCCCTTTAGTGGCAATTACACGTCCCTCGCAAATTCTTTATTCATGGGGGAAGAGTGCTGATTGAGAATGGAACCAGGAGGTATTCGTGATATTTCCAATATCGATCGCTGCAACCAGTTAGTTCCTACTCCTGCTCCGAGAGAGCGCGCAGAGCGTTTCAGAGGAACGTAGAATCTCTTCTTTGAATATTTGGCGGGTTGTTCCACCGATTCAAATTTGGTGTGTTTCGGTTTAAATAACGCATTTTATGATTATATAATATTCGAGCTAAACTTCAGAATAGCAAATAAATATAAAATATTGCAAATGGTAATATTTCTTGCCTTAACTGCCAACAGTGAATAGGTAAAAATATTGAGTCTTCACGGGCGAATCAAAATACATTGACCAATACGACATTCATATTTTTCCAGTTTCACTTGAACAGATCCCACAGAATGATTGCACTAATTTCCTAGTATATAAACATTTATGGTGTTGCATCGCAATTGAAGAGGTTCACTGGAATATATGTATTAAATTGCCTGAAGCTAGATAATAGAAGTACGCCTGTGAATTTCTTGACGTTGATGATACTTAGAGCATTATGTTCAAGTAAAACTATGACGGAAACAAGGGACCCCGCATTCATTGTCGTTTTTTCACTCCACTCCTTCAAGCCTCCTCTTTCTCCGTCTGGAACGTCAGAACGCGATCTTCAATAGGGGTCCTTCATTCCGTTCGTATTACTCGTGAGTCGCTTCACAAGCTACAAGCTACCAGTTCTCAGGGTTGAGGAAAAAAATATACTAACCAGTTCGATTTCGGAACGAGTCCCTAACCTATTAGCTGTGAATGGGGGAACTCTAATCATGGCAAATACGAACCAAGAGGTCATGACTAGATCTAATTACGGGGATCCTGAAATTTCCGCCCGCTTCTTGTGTCACTAACGACGTGGGTGCCACCGAAAGCTCTTGAAATGAGGTAAGTGTTTCTAATCCTTCACCAGAGCTAGAACCGCGTTCCACCCATGTCCCCCAGAGTGTAGAATCTTACGGGTCCGTCGCCGCCGCCGCCTCCAAATCCACCACCGCCGCCTCCGCCGTAGCCGCCGCCGCCACCAGGGAAACCGCCGCCACCGCCGCCCCCGGCAGGTCCTCTGCCGTAGCCCAGGGCGGCCCGCGCCACGTCCAACGTAAGCAGCAGCGCCGCCACGCTCACGCCCAGTGTCTGAAACAGAACATACAGTTGAGATTTCTTTTACACTGATTTTACTATGTCGATGATTTGAATATCTATCTTACGTGCTCGATGTCATGCTTTTAAGTAATAAAAAAATGTTTGATGACAAGAAAAGAATTTGTTACGTTCTCATTATTTTCGACTTAGTTTTGTCAGTTCGTAATTTTAATTTATAATTAATAATAATTTATAATTTTAATAATTATTATACTTAAGATTTATAATTAATATTCATTATAAATTAATGAACAAGTTTTAAAAACCCGGCACGCACCGGGTAGAGGAGAAACTGAGCCCTATTTTAACTCGTGCGCAGTACTACATCTCCGCGAATTACGCCCTGAGGAAGGCCGCAGAATGGCGACCGAAACGTCGGCACCTTCCCCATGGACGCGACGTCACCAGGACAGACAATTTAATAAAGTTTTAAAAAATCTATGTTTCCGTTCGGCTTTTCGGTCAGATTACTCGTATTAACAATAGTTTTAATTTTTAACCCGTGTGTTTCCAAACCTGGATGGTTAGTTGGCGATGATCTACCCCTGTAATAGAGCTCTACATGATGTTATTTTTAAAATTCGCAGTAGTTTACTCAAAATCCGCTAGGTGGCAGTCCAGTAAAATAGTAGGTTCTGAGAGGAAACTAGTCAGCCGAGAATCTGTGGATCTGACGCTCAATATTTGTGAGTCTACCAGTTGCGTCGCAATATCAAGTGTAAAATGCAATATTAAAAGGCTAAAATTGAAAGTCAAAATAAGGAGTAAAAATTATGAATAAAAATGTGAAAGAAAAGTGATACATAGCCGTCGCAAATAGAATTAGGGAAAAATACCTTTATTCCTGTTGCTGATACACGAAATAAAAGAAACATAAGAACTCTTTTTTGAAAAATATGAGGAGCAATGAGGAGAATTAATAACATTATTCTGATCAATAGGGCCGAAAAGTAATATGTATGTTATTAATAATTACATTTCCATTACACATTGAAGATCTTTTGTACGTAGTAAAAAATGCAACAAAGTGAAATGGAATAATAGCTCGAAATGTTCACGTTTATAACTTACGTAGTTCTGCAACATTACTCACATCGCTAGTCATCTATCATTTCCCTTAGGACGATCAACCTACCGAATGTGCAGGACGATTGATCTTCATCCTCTCGAGGTGTCACGCTTGAACAATCACGAGCGCGTAAATGGTTCTCCTCTGAGGGCTCCAGAGCTAAGTGTTTGCAAATATTCAGTGGGTTTTCGGAATTAGACGATTGCCGAAGCCGTGTGAAGTGTATCGCATCAGCTGTTTACTGCTCGGAGATACTATTATGACGCTGCACTGAGCTTTGCAATGTGTTGTCGACACAAGTGAGGTAGACTTGGTTCTCGCCTGAGGCGAGTTTATTTTATATTAGAAATGTAAGCAACGTGTTTGAACAAGAACTAACTGCGTTCAAATGGAATCTCCAGTATTACGAAGTGCTACTCATAGCGTAAATACCAGCTTTCAATTCAAGATACCACATTTATACACAGAAGTTATGGTGGTCAGGAAAATTTTCCTCGAGGATAAATTATTGCTTCTATTTCTCATTTTTGCAAGGTACTTTTTTATTTACCCCATCATTCATTTGCCAATTCATTTTTTTCTGAAAGAGTGTTTCACAGGCTAAAAAATCCAATGAATTATCTTTATTCACAGTGTAACAAGCGTGCACATTTTCTACGTTCACCTTCAGTATATGTGAGTGTAAAAACACACAAATAAAATTTAATCTTGAAGATTTTGCACTTCTAATATTGCAATATTGTATTTTATCATATTCGCCTAATCTTGTTTTATTAATTTTTGAGACGAATTTTTGATTCAAATGTATGTTCTAAACACTGAAAATGAAAGTGGAATTGCAGAAAATTGCGTTTTATAATACCAATATTTAACAAAGTCATAAAAAAATTTTATTGCAATTCGAAACTCTATAGAAAAAACGAATACAATTCCTGATAAAAAAGTCAAGTAAATTTAGTGCATTTCTAATATTTTCATGATGATCAAAATCTAAGAATACGAAATAATAAGAGTATCTTATTCGTGGCAGAGCATATACGAACGTGCTGAATAGCATGTCACTACTTTGAGGACTTTATGACCAATGGAACACGAACTTCTACTCTATCCAAAGCAGAGTCCATACTTTGGTTTAGTTCAGGCTCGCCGAACCGCACCCGCACATGCTACTTGTTCACTTAGAAAAACGGGTGCTTCTACCAGCATGAGCAAGTTCTCCTGACTCCACTCTCATTTCAACTCAAATTCCAGAAAGGTGTGTACGAGCGCAAGCTGCTGGTTAGGGGATAGTACTTCATTCGAAAATTATGTTTGCCAGATTTTTTCCATCAAACTACCGAAATTTGTATTGTGTTTATGTTCTTTACTACCTATTATTATTTAATATTTATCTTGTTTTTATATTCTGACTGGTATAAACATTGTTGCCAAAAGGGAGGAATATTTGAATGATAATTTCTTTCTTTGTTTTCGTTTTGTGTTATATTCTTTTAAATAATTCAGTTATTTGTTATTATTAGCCACAATACATTCACAACTTTCTATGAATTAACAATGCTTACTTAGGCGTGGACAGTTCTTTTCACAGACAATATTTTTTTCTGTTAAAACTGCTCACCTGATCGAGAGAAGTTGATGCAATTATTGCACTGTTAAGTAAACAGATTACGAAATCAAAATATTTTGGTTTCAAAATGATAACTTTTAACCTCATTTGTCAATTTACAGTTTTCTGATATATCACTGAATTTAAACGAATCATTTGTTTGCTTTAGTAGACAAAATGGACTATTGGAAGTAATGGAACTAATGAAAAATTACTAGAGCAACATTTACAAAAATAAATGTAAAGTGGCTTCTCCAAATAACTGTTACGGGCCAGCAATCCAGTGTCGTTTCACAACTCCAGAGCAACTTGCCCGGAGCAATACCGTAACAAATGGGCCACGGACCGCGTGCGATCTTTCCTACCTCTTCCTTATCCAATCCTCATCCCCTACTTACACATACTTACACTAACATGCCCTACACTACCACATGCGCCGGGAGGCTGGCCACGAGCTTAGAGCCTGTCCCAGCTGGGGCGGTGGCAGATACCTGATTCTGTATGGCCCCGCTGATGGGAGATACCTGATTCGGGAAAACTCCGTTAGCTGACTGTAGGTCGACGCGGGATCTCTCCATCCAGCGGAAGCAGACCTCTGCCACCTCCCGAGCAAAATACACACACTACAATTACGGGACTAATGCTCAATAGTTGACGCACCTGGTAACACTAACAATCATTCCGGAGCAATTTGTGCAAACTTCACTTTTTAATCTTGCGCCAGTGCCCGCAAACTCTAGTAAACTATTTATTTTGCCCATAACCTCGATATACCTGTTTTAGTTGTGTAGTAGTCAGACAAAAATAAATTTTAGAAACTACAGTTTGCATTTTTTGAACAGAAGACACCATCAAAATATTCAAAACAATACTTCCCAAACTTCAAATAAACTCGTACCCTTTCAATATTTGGGAAAATTAATATTTTTTCAATAAAGATTTTCAGTTTACGGCGTTCTGATTAAGTATGTTTGCGTGGTCGGGTCCACTGTTAAACACTTCGGAAAGAGAGTTTTATCTACCATTAGACACTGATACAAAGGTGATCTCCTCCATCAATGGATGTGTATGGTGCGAAAAACCGTTTTAGTTATCAATTGAACAACAGGCAGCGCTTCATACTGTTTTTGGCGAATTTTGCCGGGTAAAAATAAATAAAAATAATACGTTATGTACAAGATTAAAAACTTGTAGATATCTTATTTCGAGATGTGTTTTTCTTTCATTGTTTTCAAAATGTCGAAAAACACAAATGGTTTTTGGGCGTCTATTCTCTTCTTGCCTTCTGCTCTTTCTCTGAGTCCAGAAAAATAAATTCATTATTTAATGAGGTGAATGGCCGAGTTTTCAAAATCTCAATATCAGGGATATCTTAACATCGTATCCGTGCTGTCAAGAATTTGGAATTCGGTTTGGGCTGTTTAGAGCCGTCGTTAACATCATCCAATCTTAGAAATTATGTATGCTATTTAAAGAGTATTGGATACACAACTAAACCAAACAGTTATCTTCAAAAGTAATACTCCAGATAAATTCAGAAAATATAGCTCCAAAAACTCACAAAATAAATTCAGCCCGTAAAAATACAACACACGCTGTATTTGTTTAAAAAATAGAGTTGATTATTTTAATTATTTTTTGGCAAATATCTAATTGAAATATTGGAAAAATTTGAATTTGTGAAAAGAAAATGTTCGCGATGTTAACTGCGCTTTCACAAGAGGCTGTAATTAGCTTTTTATCCTTTTTTCTACAGTAAGACATTGAAACAACTCGTCTGGCACTTAAATGGTTGTAAAAACAAATTAAGGAAATTAGCGAACATGGATTCTCAACATTAAAACACCAAAAATTTCACACACCATGTCACGAACTCGTGTTCAAGCGGCCGTGTCTCTTTTTTACAAAACTATCGCGTGCTTCTCTATCGTCGTGTGTCCGCCAAAACAATAGAAGCTCGACCCAAACAAGGGCCACCACGTTTGGTGAATGCAGAGATGGGGTGCCCCAAGGTCCTTGCATGTGTCTACAAAATGCACCGCACCGCAGTTCGAGCAGCGGGCGAGCGCTGGTTGTGAGAAATACACACCTTGAGCATGATGTCTCCGCGGATGGTGCCTTGCGTGTGCTCGTGCCGTGGAAACTGACGTTCGAACGGACCTCCAGGCTCCTTTATACTCGTCCTGCACTCTAGTGCATTCCCAGGGCATTGCATGCGCAAAGAGGCAACCGGGATGCGGACGGGAGTCAACCGACTAATGAAGAGTTTCGAAACGCCCGCCTGGGTCGATATGCGCAATGTCTACTTGCATTTCGCTCGTATGCACTTGTTACCGACTCTTCTGTGGGAGCGTGCGTAAAGTTATTCACTTTGGTGTGTTATCTTTGCAATTGTGCTTGTACTGCAAACGAGTCTCCCAGACATATATGATTCAGAAGTGTTACGAAGATCTCTTTCAAGAAAACCTATGTTTAACTATGTAAACCTATTATTTAAAAAATTTAAAAAAAAACAATATTTTTTACTGGAGACACATATATGTTTGATGTTTTACTCTGAAAGTTTTATTTACATACAACGGATTAGAATGATTTTCACTTTAAAAAACGTTCATAGAAATATTTTAAAATATTTAATTTTCACACTATAACCTATGTGAGTGGTGAAAGATAGGAAGATTTAATGCTTTAAAGAAATTAATTTGGAAATACCTAGTGTTCTCTGTTTCTAGAAATGAATACTTTTATTGTCCTAGTAAAGAGTAAAATAATTTTTATAGTTATATGTGCAAAATAATAAAAACATAACATGAGTGTGGTTTTCTGGATACAGACATTGTTCTTTTGACATCAAAACAAAATAATAATTCAAAAGTTTTTGCTAAAAGTTCAAAAAATATGGTATGTTTTAAGAAAGAAAGTAATGAAATTCTGATGGAATATACGGAACGTTATAAAATAACTTATTTTGTAAATACAAGATTTTTTCTATGCTTATGTGTTTTGTAGATTTTCTGAAATTTATGGAATATTTTTATAGTTATTTTTTTCCAGGAAAAGAATTCTAGAATGTTGGTCATGGAAAAAACATACGCAATTTCTCGTTTAGAGAATCGTTAATAATTCTACAAAATTTGAAAACACGCTGCACGGGAGGGAATTCCTCCAAAGAAATTACCGTGTCTGTTTTCATGGCCATGTAACATAGGATAGTCTTAAGAACACAGATTAAGGTACAAATTGCATATTGTTAATTCTCTGGGAAATTCGCATTCCATTATCCCGTACGCCTAAAAACGTTAGAGAATTTAATTTTTACCTTCAGAAAACGGTAACATAATAAAATTTGTTTTTCCATTTACATCTGTAAAATATATTTGACAGTGTTATACATGCTTTCTCACGACTATTTGTAAGTTCCATTAAGATTTTTTTGCGTGCTTAAAGATCTTACGTCCCAAGGTGCTCTACTTATATACCGATTATACAACTTTTTAAATTTTAAAACGTTATTAAACATAAACCTACTTGAATAAATTAGTATTGGAAGAACCTTATGAATATGACTTTGAATAACCGTATGTATAGGATATTGCTAGATCTAGAAAAGTCGATAAAAAAAGTTGTATTGCGGAAATTCGAAAATACCGCCCTTTGGATACTCACCTTGATGCAAGTCATGTCGCTGGTTCCCAGGAGCAGTTCCTGAACTGTTGCTGCCCAGGCAGATGAGACCTGAGCGAACTGATGCCAACCGGGA
>BOPP01000012.1:9424284-9438410 GCA_017312745.1 Gryllus bimaculatus
GGTGCGGCCTTGGGGCAGATGGCCGCCAGATAGACGGCGGAAGACGAGAAGCTGCGGCCCGGTTCCATTGACCCCTCTGCGACGGAGATTGACTGAGAGCTGTGGCTCGCGAAATGTTGGTGTTCACAGATCACGTTCGGAACGAGAGCCGTAGGTGGTTATTTTGGTGTTGTCATCGTCCTGCGAAGATATTCGTGTATCGGTTCAGAGAACTGTACATAACCTTCGGCATTTCATTATTTACACAATTAATCTTTACTTAAATAACTGTATGTAAGTACGTATTGTTTCACTACCTATCAGAACACGGTCCCAATATGAGGGGATTCATGCCTTCACGCAAGGATTCTGACCATCGCCAGTTATCTATGCGGTTAATAAATATCAGGAGTGATTCCTTTGCTGAAACCAATAAAAATCGTGATTTTTAGTTGTCTTTTTTTCTTTTCCTTTTTACGATTTGACTGTAAATTTGTAGTGTACAATAGTCACACACGCAACAAAATATTGTCATATTTAGGTTTCTTTGAGAGAGAGTGAGAGAGAGAGTGAGAGAGAGAGAGTGAGTGAGAGAGAGTGAGTGAGTGAGAGAGAGAGAGAGAGAGAGAGAGAGAGAGAGGGAGAGAGTTTCCTTAGCTGATACCTCTCACCCTGTGTACCCCGATAGTGTGTAGTATCACTACATATTCTCTACATATTCATCTCTCTGCACATTTTTTGGGGTTCCTCCGATCTAAAAACAATCTCAAAAAGCAGAAAGCGTGGACTTCCGAAACACATCACAGAGAGTCATTTACCTGCTCAGGGTAGGATTCGAACCATGGACTCTTCGTCCAAAGGCGTTGAGATTGTCGCGCTGTAAAGACCGTTCTAACCATCTAGGCCGGAACTTTTTTGATCCATCGAATCCCTATTTTTACTGAAATGTCTGATTTTTGACACTAACCAGTCGAATTAAATCACTGCCTGTAGCATAATTCTAGCTTCTGGCTACCTTTATCTGTAGTGAACCGTTATTTTTTCGAGCAATGCCTGGTAAATGCTGGGGAAGTAATAAACGGCTCAGGACCACCTGCAATCTTTTCTTTCTCATTCGTGTCTTGTCATTTTCCTTTGCATACATTTATATGCACTACACTACCACACAAGTCGGGTGCTAACATCTGATCCCCACTGAGGGAGATGCCTGGGTGGGGAATCGTCACAGGTCGGTCAGGGCTGAATTTCACGTTCCAGAGGGGGAGTAACACCATCATATCACGGAAACATGCATTATGCTGAAAGGACTAATGACCATAGTTGTTGATGACGTCGACGACAAAATTCAGAGAATGCGTATTGTTTTTCTTGGTCATATCTGACTCGTTGAATGATTATTTCGATGATATGGGAAATAAGTTATTATTTTTCTTCCAGACTACAATCATAATGCCAGAACATATATACCTCATGGATGGGCTTAAAACACTAGTTGGGATCGATTGCGGGTAAGGCAGATTCAGGTGAGTGTTTTTGACAAAAGACAGGAAAAGACTCGAAATTTACTGAAATATGTACGTTTGTTAAGTTTATTGTTCTCTTCGTTCTCATCTTTAAAATATTTGTTTCTATAGTATAGTGTGCCAGGAAATTCTCTCCGCACTGACTCGAGTTAGCTTCATATAAAAAATTGCATTTATGTTGGTAGCAACCTAATCACTGGGAAACAAGTTAAGAGGACACCACTCCCAAAATCTCTTACGAATGTGGTGAGAACGCAATTTATGTTTTTCAATCTGCAGCTCGGGCTCCAAAAATAATTTCTTTTGCTAGCACTGTCAACATCAAGGTGCCACAGCAAAGAGACTTTCCTGGCGCGCGTATATGAGTCCCCAAAATTTAATATGTTAATTCGTTAGTCTCGTTAAAAATATCGTAAATAAATATAAAGTATTTAAATAACAATTTCGTTCAATCCTACTAATAGTTTCATTTAAAGAATAATATTAAATGTAGAAAAGATAATCGTTTATGGAATGAGTAAATTTCATAGGTTATTTTTCTAAGAACATTATCTTTCATAAGAGGTTTTTCCTAACCTTTCTATAGGACTGACTCTATGAGGACAGAAGAGATCATATCACTGTAAATGAACGGCGTTGCATTTTAATGAGATGGGAGTCTCAGATGAGAATTGCATAATTCGAGGAAAAATGAGAAAGTTACTTCTAGAAGAGAATTCCATTCACAAAGAGCTTTCAGTGATGGTATTTAGTTTCCTAGTCGTAGGTGAAGTTAACGCATTTTTGATGGCAAGAATATATTTTCTTTTTAAACCCTAAAAAATTTAGTTCCTCCATATTCCTTAAATTGATATTCCGAACGGATATTTTAACTGCTTGGAAAGCTGAGTATCAGGTAATATATCAGGTTCTGTAATCTGTGTAATAAGGGAAAAAGTAAAATACGATACAGGAAACGAAGTAAAATTAATTCTTCAAGCACCACATTTTTTATGTTAGATTTCTGATGTCACGAGATGAAGAAGCGTCAATTATTTTAGATTTTTCAATTCTAGATCCTTGAGATGTTCTTTGTTTAAGAAAATAACTAGGTGTAATCCTGTTGTTCTTCATTATGACTTTGAAGCGTATTGCATTACGTTTATATTCTTATTTACTTCCCGAATTACTGACACCATTGTATTCATAATGTGCCACTTGTTAGCACGTTTATGCTTTACCTCGTAAATTATTTACTGATCAAACATTTATTATTCGCATCTCCATATGCACCTGCTAATCATAAATTAATCACAAAGTTATGCTATACTGTGACTGAAAAAACTTATTGAAGTTGTGAAAACGTGATCTGCAGATTGAACTGATTGCTGAGTGTAAAGCCTCTCCCTACAATAAAATCGTTTTGAGGATGAGGTGAATATAGTACGCAACGTGTTTCAATCAAGCTCTTTCTAGTCAGTTTATTCTAGTGAAACAATATAGTTGTGTAACCTTTCATGTGTAATTTGCATTATATTACACGATGTGCACAGTACGTATCTTGTCCTCATGGAATCACTTTTTTTCGAACTATCATTACTTTATGTATACTTTCTATGGTTTATGTAGTAAGATACCACTTTAATAAGAAAAAAAATAAAATTGACTCATTCCTCTAACAACGTTCAATAATTCAGTATGTGTTCAATAATTTCACCACATTGTTATTTAAGTACTAAATATATTTTATCACTCTTAAATGAAGACCATTAAATAGCACATGATATTTAAAGACGACTAACTGAATTCTTTAAGCGCAAATAAACCAGAAGAAGTACTGGATATGTTGATTTTTAACAAGATAGGAGAGAATATGTCGTGTGTAATTTTTCATTCGTACATACCTTCTCGTTTAATACTTTCAAAAAATGTCATATTGTGATAGCAGAATAATTACTGCGTTTTTAACATTACCTTTGGAAGCAAACAACGAATTAATGAGAAATAAAATGTTGAATAGTATTTTCTGCAGCCATTCAGTGCTACTTTTATGTCAGTTCTACAATTATCGTCGTTGTCGGGAATTCTTTGCTGTCCGCTCATTGCCAATTATAAGTTATTACCGCACGGTGAATTAATTTATTGCATTAATTCACTTCCTGGGTAATAATACGCAGAAATCTGATTTGACATTGGAACATGCGTCTCTGGTGTGCGGACTAGGAAGAATTTTATGAATGCGATTATAGATATTGGTTTCTATTTTAATTGGTTAACATTCTCTTTCATTATATTCGGATCTGTAACATGAAATTATTTGCTTCATCAGTTTATTTCTAAATATGTACGCGTTTATAATGGAATTTCCTTCACACCAGTTAAAAACCACGAAATATTAGTTTCATCAATGTAAAATGTATTAAATTGAAATATACCGGTACCCCTTATATTTGATGAATATGAATGGTATTGTATATTTAATATTTATTACACGAGATTTACTATACATTTATGGAAGTAGTTGTGATAGTAGTTACTAATTACGAATGCCTCAGACAAATCAGATTTTGTTAATCATGAAAGTTAGTAAATAAACATGCAATCTTATAGAAGTAAAGAGAAGAATGTGCATTCCTTTTTATATCATTATTTCCGCAAGTCATCCAAGTTTCTTAGTATCGTAGGGTCGTCCAAAAATTACGTATCACTAAAGAGAGGGGAGGGGGTTTGAGACAGCGTGGTGCTGCGTTACATAGGGGCAGGGGGTAATTGATGAGTATTACGTAATATTGATTTATTTTTTACATTTTTTAACTTTGGTGAAATACTTTATCTTTTGAGTCTTATGCTAAACTATTAAAATGGGTATTATCTAATTACATTTTAAAGCAATTAATTTAAAGTTATTAAAAGTTGTTACAATAAATGGAAATATTTTTCATCAATTTTGCATTGAATCTGTAAGACTACGAAGAAAGTATTCTAAACTGATTTGTTGTATTTTGTAGAATTCAATTAAATTGGCGTAGTAGATTCTCAACCATGTACCATCCACAAATGCGGCTTGTGGCCGGCTTGTGATCAGAAATGTTCTCGCCTGCGAATCTTTCCTTCACTCAAAATTTGCCCTTAATTTTATTGTTAGATGCAGTCGGCGTCAACAACGTATTCCGATTTTAATTATCGTAAATTTTAATACACAACACTAATAAAATAAATGCAATTTTTTTACAAACTATAATTAATTTTCCTTTCTTGCACTTAAAAGGGGGCGGGCTGCACGCGTTCCGTGATTATTTAAAGGGAGTTCAATCGCACGTTACAGAGGGAAGAAGTGTTATTCAAAATACTCCAAATTTGCGCTACGAAATTTGTGGATGGCCTTTTATGTGCAAATTATTTATTTTAACTAGTAGTAGTAGCTTAGATGTTTATTTAAATGTATTTTTACAAACTGCTCAGAAAGTCAAAATTTGTTTCAAAAATGGTTAAGATATCATTAATTTCTTTTGGTGATCTTATCAGTGCTGCAACAAATAAAAGTGTTGGGAATCGAAACATACAAGAATCTACATATAATGAAAAGATTTGAGAAAACAACGATTTACCTTTAAGAAAATAAAAGAATTATGCAATAACGGAAACAAAAACATAACACTTTCAAGTGTGTTATATTATTTCCTAACAGTCGGTCCTGCTACTCAGTAGATGATGCGTGACATTAACGTATTTGCTCAATATTGATCTGTTCACAGTGCCAAGGAATCAAGTCATAGTGACTATTTTTTACAACATGTGTGTAAAGTAGTTGTAGCGTTTTTACGAATCATTTAATTTCAGGGAAACTTTTACACTGTTTGAGAGTTAAAAAGCAGTTTTACTACATTTGAACATCTGTCTTTAAAAACCCTGATAAAGAGTTACATACATAAAATTTTAAATAAGAAATATGTCCAAAATTAGCATATTGTCTTGTGCCCTGAACGCCTCATACACAAAGAAAACAAGTGAGAACCCGCAACGTGGCGTTACGGTTTCATGGGAGCCAAACCGCACGTGCTCCTTGCGCCATGGCCCCCTTCAGATACGTAAACCGCGCGTCCGGGTGACCTCTGTGCTCCGTGCACCCATTCTGCTCCCATCGTGGGATGCCGACGGCAGCACGGAGGGCGCAGGTGTGGAAACCGTATGGCAACTCAGAGGGGTTCAAGCAGACTGGAAGTCTGTACATAGAACAAATGTTGCGATGGTAGGTAGAATTTCTTATGTGTGTATTTATACACACCAAGAAATAATCAGGAAGAGACTTTTCTTGTCGCCACAAGGGGAGGGAAATTGAAATATGTTATGATATAATAAATTAAAGATATTTTTGCTTCTAGAAGATAGAACAAGGGTTTTGTGAAAAGCACCTTGCGCTTTGCATGGGTGAAATACACAAATCGGGGAAAAAAACACCTAGCGAAATGTGGCACACCTGTTGGTGTTAAGTTCATAAACCGACCCGAATGGCTAAAAGCATGAACCGTCTCAACGCTTGGATGCGAAGGTTCGAGTTCCTCCTTGGACATGGTTGTTTGTCCCGTGTATGTGTTGTGCAGAGGGACACTGCTGACTTCAGATCAAAGGTGCACGCAAATCTGTCGGTGTCTAATGTATGGTCGAATGTGCGTCCCATCGGCACATGAAGAGTAACTGGCAAACGGATGGATAAAAGCTCTAGGAAAAACATTCATAATAAATATAAATTTTAAACATATTACAGGTGCCCTGGTAGTTCATTTTCGGGCATAGAACGTAAAATAAAAAGGTATTGATTAAAATTCTTATTTAATTTTTTTGTTTTATTACAAAATTAGGTCTATTATCGTTAGCCGGATGAATAAACTTCTAACGAAACGATTCATGTAAAAGTCGTTAAGGGAGTATAGGAATTCACAGTGAAACACCAATGTGCTCATTGGTACAGTTAAACCGAAATAAACAAGGGTTTTTCTTTAATACTTCCAGATGTCTTCAAGGAAACCAGTTTAGAATTATTCTAATCTACTTGGCTTGTCGCGATGAGCTCGTGATCACTTACGTAGGTGCCGTAAGTCACCCAAAGCTGGTTTTAGTTGCTTAAAAACTTTTTAAAAGGGTTTTTTTAGATAAATTTCTTAGAATCTTCTTAATGGAACAGCACAAAAATTATCAGTTGCCCATCAGGTGACCGAGCAGCGTCTAATGACACTTTTTTACCCTTGATTAGAAGAGCGGAAGTGGTGTAATCGTAACGATCGACCTAGTGGCGGACGGACACAGATAACTGAATTATTATAAAAGGTTCTCTGTAAAGATGAGTTAAACTATTTTTCTTTTCGATTTATCATTGATTGACTTGAAATGACTGTGATTGAATCACGTAATTAACAATAAAACAGAAATATTCCCTTATTATTGACAATTAATAAGGTTATTCGTCAAATAGTTTTTATTTTTCAATTAAAACTTTTTGCGTTTTAGTTATGCGCATCATCAAAACATGTTTAAATATGCGCGCATCTTAATTGTAAACGAATATTCCAATATGTAAAGAGGAATAATTTCTGTTTATAAAACGGATATTTTTATTTCAACTATCCCTCGTTATAAAAAAAATATTAGTTTTAGAATTAACATATGTGCTTATTTAAATACGTTTTGATAAAAAAACATGTTGAATATTTTATGTACACAACTGATCATGAGTGTAACCAATACGCAAAATGTCTATTGAAAAAGTAAGACTTTTGGACGAATAACCTTATTCGTGTAAAAAATAAATAATATTTATGTTTTATTGGTAATTTCTTGATTTTATTCACTTCTGGTAATGTTTAACAGTGCTTGTTCAAAGCAATCTTCCGACTGAAGAATTCTTTATTGAAAAACTGCATATTACTTTCCTCAGCCAATGGGAAGCGATGTTACAACTGAAGTATCATCTACGAAACTGTGATTAGCATGAACATCATACATTCCGTAAATACCCAAGCCAGACCTCCGTATCACCCGTCAGTCTGAAAGAGTTAACACGTTTACCAGTGACATTTTCTTTAATGATTTACACCAGATTCTTGTTCTACTCATCCTTCGAATCGAACATACTTTCACGTGTACGTGGCATAGATACCCACAAAAGCATAAACTCAACCTCGGTGGAGATCTACAATGATACTAATCGTGTCGAACATCGTGACTGAGATTTTAACAATAGGTTTTGTTGCGAGTGACAGGTGCGACGTAGAGGTTACACCGTGCTCAGGGACACACGAAATGTTGCGACAAAAAAGCAGAAGAAGCTGCCAACAGTGGGCCGATGTGACGGCGAAACATTGCATTTCAGTTTTCTGCGATTTTTAACTCGTACGTGCGGGCAAACACACACACACACATGCATAGATGAAATTAAAATGTTTAATATATTACATGTTTTGGTTGTATGTTATAGGTTTAATTTATTTCCCGAAAATCTCCGAAATTTTTCCAAGTGCACACGAAATGAAAACTTAAAAATAGTTCGTTGTTTTTATGTTTCTAGTTGATATCTTGCAATTAAGAACTTTGTAGTGTAAGCATTCATTGTATTACCCTTAATCTCCTAATCTAATGTTTTTGAAGTTCACAGTTAACTTAAATGAACTTGTTTACAATGAATTTGTTTATACCAGGTCTATTTTGGACCAATTCGAGGTAGCCCTGATGATAGTGGTAGTACTCTATCTTTCTATAGTTGTGGGTTTTAATTTCTGTTCATTAAGTAACCAACAAATTACTCAATTTAGTCACTAGAAAATAGGGAAATATTATTTGGAGGAGATGTATAATCTTTTGAATCTCCGTAAATAAATAGCGGGTTCCCAAGTTTCTTTATTATTGCAGTCTCAATTATCACATTATCAGTATCGTAGTTTCACCTGCTCTTCTCGGCATTGGTATAAGCTGGAATTCGTGAATTATGCTTTACAACGCACACAATATAAACTACTCGCATATGTATATTTCTATTTTGTTATGTTCCCTCATGAAGTGATAACATTCACTAGACATAATAGACATTCTTAATTTTTAAAATCCTAGAAAAAATCTAGAAATGTAAATATTTTATTGACCACTGCCCACCCTGTTCACTACATACGGAATAAATCGTCATTTTTATCACAACAATATCATCTTTTGGCCCATAGGGCTCAGTGTGTGAGGCTAGCGTCGTTGCAAGATCTGTTCGTGCGAGGGGGGGCGGCGAAGTCTCGGGGCGTCGAAGCGGTCGCTCCCGTTCCCCGCAGCAAGGCTGCAGTATGCAAACGCCGGCCGTTTGCGAGACGAGCATGGGAACAGATCCGGCTGGCGGAGACATAAAGGAAGGCGGACCGCCTCCCAGCCGCGCAGCTCGGCGCTCGTCTCCGCAGGAATTCAGGCTGACTTGGGGTGGGGGTGAGGGGAAGGTAGAGCGCACGGTTACGGGTTCGAGAGCGCCGAAGCAGCCAGTCAGGGTTTGGAAGTCGCAGTAACGGGGGCGCTAGGGATTGTGAATGGCGAGAAGAACAACGAATACTTATGGAATCGCAGGTTCAGGCGCTATGGGTTGCTAGGACTTCAGGGGGTCCAAGAACTCTTAGTTGATGGAGACGTTGGAATTTTTGGCCAAATAGATGCGAAAGTCATTAGGATAGAGCGAAGAAAACGTGAAGAAAAGAGCCGGAGGAAGGAGAGTGGTTGGAGTGGAACAACCAGTGGGAGACGACGACTGTAGCTGATGACGATAGCGATGAGTGAGGCGAACAATAGGTGAGAACGGCGGTGGGAGAATTGAGCAATGAGTGAAGATGGAGTTACGTTAGTAGGGCAATGGATGACGAGAGCGAAGACAAAAGCGATGGATGAAGAGCACATGAAGTGGTGAGGGTGATGAGGTACGAGAGCGATGGGTGATAAGGGAAGTGAGTTGTGAGGACGATGGATGATGACGTCGATGAGTGATGATAATGATGAGTGAAGATGGCAAGAATGATTTTGCAGATGGATAATAAATCTTTGACATTCCTTTGTCAGTCAAATCTCACACATACACTATATTATTAAACGATGGTGAAATGATGAGTATTATCTACAAGAGTGTGAAATGATATAACGATACGAGCAACTAAGGCTCGTAAACTTAACACGAGCGTATTAATACCCTTTACATTGAGTTTCATACAATACTTTTTCTACAGCTTCTATTCTAAGTCAGCAATAGAATTGGAGAGTTACGTAGCAGCTTGCAAGCCGTATTCAGCCAACGCTATCTAGCAGTTAGTCTCCTAGGAGTCCCAAGTGACATTTGTTAGGCATAAACACAATTCGAAATCAAATGGACAATGCACGAATTAAGTTAGGATTCAATTTATTACAGAAATCAAAACCATCATAGGTTAGTATCTGTTCTTATTTCTTATGAGCTTAAGTATTGAAACTATCCCGATTGTGGGTGTGGGGTCAACGTTAATATAATCAACTTTCATTTTATTCAATAGTAATTCATGAAACGAAATAAGTGTATTTACACGTCTTAAAACACACATCGTTAGACAGTAACAGTTGCTAGCTTGCTTATCCTGAATAGTTATAATATTCTTGATAGCGGCTTAGGACTTGTTAAACGATAAAAGTACGTGTACTTGTTAAGTTTTTCAATTATCTTCTGAATAATAAATTTTCTCTCCTAGGCAACCGTGTAGACAATATAAAAGCCTAGTAACTCAGCTGATGTGGTGCCAAGATGTAATACAGTCGTGGGCACGGATGTGTTAGAGTGATACATATGTCGCCACAGTAGACATGCGTATTGTTATTTACTTCTCAATTTTGGAAACGAGAGGGGTGTCCGATTTACAGTGATATCCCCTCAAGTTCTCTGGGCACAGTAATATATAAAATCAAACGAAACATTTAATAGAAAAATAACCAATGACTGAATACTTCTCAGGCACCAATCTATCTACAATTGGCCAATCACCTTTACTCTAATGAAGCTGAATCGTAATACCTACCAGTATGCAACGATCTGAAGTTATCTAATTTGAGAATATTGTACATATCAGTAAAAAAATTAATGACATGACAATCGTGAAATGAAATCGCCCTCCCCCATGTAGTCAATGATGTTAGGTTACTATCCTGAGGTTATTAAAATAGTTTTAAAAACATCGCTGTGTTTTTTAAACATTGACGTTTGGTTAGCTACGTTGCATCCCTAGCTTGGCATTGAATGCTAGGAGTACCGACCGTCACTAAGGCTCTACGCAGTTGAATGCAGGTGGGAAGGGGGGGCTGGCAGGGGCGGTGTGGAGCAAGGACGTGCCACGCCGCCACCAGGGGTCAGGCGGGTCGAGATCGCGACCCATCGCTTTCCTTTGGGGCGCCCGAAATTGAGTCATCGCAGGTCCGGATTGCGGGTCACATAACTCACCGCAGATGCTTCTAGAAGGAGACGGACCGGGGGGGGGCGCTATCAAATTTGGGTCGAGCCATGAAGCCCCTCACGACCTAATCAAATGGCTTGAATTCTTTTGCGCTTTTAATGGATCCGGTATTTAGTGGTCTGTTTAAGTTTCTGTAGGTTCGTAAATCGATACTGGAAACGTTGTGGAGAGCGGTATTTGAGAACATACTTGTCAGCTCTTGTGATGATTAGTCTCGTTAGTGTAGTGAATGAAGGAAGCAGGGGTCGAACTCCTACTCATCGTCTGGCTAGTGAGATTCGGTGCCGAACAACACGTTGCTACGCGGGTGATTTCCCTCTTCAATTATTACTCGCGCAGCATTTCTTGAACGATGGATTGAAGAAATGCGAGTAGAGAGGGGATATGAGTCACGAAATTGGCCATTAGATTTTATAAAGCAACGCTAATCTCTGGAGAATAAGTCATGCCTTCGCAACGTTCTCAATAATTTGGATTCTAACTTTTTCAGGTGTTCGAGGTATCTCCTGTAATAGATCTTTACTTACTTTGTTCATATCTTTAGATTTTTGGAGAAAATAACGGATAGTTCTTGTCTTCAAAGAAAATTGTTTCTATTTCGCGCCAGTGAAGATGTGTTTGGAATGGAGTCTTCAGTGCTCACTGCGAGCTTTTGCATTCATCTGTACATTGTGCAAGAGAGGGGGTAGCAAGGTCATCGTTCAAGAAAAGTTGCACGAGTAATATCTCCCCCAGCGGTGCACACCACTGGCGGGCCAAGATTTAAGCTCCCGACTGGTCTCCCGACACGAGTAGCAGTGTAGTGCAAGTAAGAGTAAGTGTGCATAGCAAGAGTAAGGGGAGAGATGAGGGCAAGGAAAAGAAAGAAAAGATCGCGCGCGGAAAGCTGGTCCGTTTGTCAGGGTACTGCTTCTAGCATTCACCTGGTGTTGATCGCAGAGACCCCAGAAAACTATCGATCAGAGCAGACATCCAGTAGAATTATCTTGCAGACAAATTCTAAATTCACCACGCTATTTAGCTAGGTTCTCAAATCCGCCAACGGCGGGACTCAAACTTTGTATCTTCCGAGCTATGCAGATGCAGTGGCGAAGCTGTGTCTGAGTTAAATTCATCCAATCTCTCTTTGATAGAGTAATAATTAAATGATTACGTAATTCATATTATATAAATGACTTGAACTTTATAATTTAATGGTGTTCATTACTAGAATAAAATCACTGGCGACGAGTATTCGAGTTACCGCTCGAGCGTTCTGGTGATTGAGTGATTACGACCAACAGTTTATGATGGTAATGTTGTTGTCCTAAATACTAACATCAAGTGTAAAAAACCATCGTGAGAACGTATTTTATTTGGCTTTGAAATGATTTCTGTTTACAAAAATGTTATTTATTTCTGAAGATAAATATAATTGTAAACTCACACAGCCAATATCAACATTGAAAAGTAAATCTCGAATTTAGTTTGCGAAATCCATTTCCTACGTTATCAAAGACGACATTCAAACCCTGAATCAGACCAGTTGCTTGTCAGCAAAGTTTGGGCAACTTCAGTGAGCTACTATGAAAGTGATCATCTTTTCGTTCGGGGCCTATTAATTACTATGTATTAATACTTGTTATTACAAAACACACATATATTACCACATCGGATAATTTTGAGAAAATTAAGTAGTCCTAGTGACCGATGACCTCTGAGGGAGCTCCAAAGAACTAATGTCCAGGCGTTGCCCAGAATTTGTAGGATGACCTCTTGCGGACGATTATACCAAATCACTGCGCCTCATAGATCGTGGCCCAGATACAAATATTACATTTGACCCCAGCAATTCTGACTGCTTGTTGAAAGCAATGAAATGAACTTGTATAAACAATGGGTCATAATGCTGGACATTAGAAATTTCGCAAAGGTTAGAGAATGAGGTTGTAACCCATTTCTAATAGGTGACATTACGTGTCATTCGTTGATCCACTTTTTCTGATTGGATTTATTTTCGTCAAAAACAGTAAGGAATGTGACGGATGTTACGTTTTTAAAATCATAAATTCTAGCGTTCATCATTTTGTAGTTTGCAAATCATTGTCGCAGTTTTATGCACTATTAAATTACTTTATTGCTCGTTAAACATGTTCTTCAAATAATAATGAAATATATTCGCAGACATTTCCCTCTATTCATTTCTCATTACACATATACACACGCGCACTCGCAAGGTTAGACTATTACAATCCTTAATAGCCCTACCTCGCTTAATACACATAATACGCTAAATATCTTCTACTGGGCATACGAGTAATCAGAATTATTTGATTCATCTAGATCATCAGATGCAACAAACCCAAAAATGTTTAATTTTCCCAATTCTCTTAGTGTGTAAAAAAATATTTGGCAAAATTATTCTCTTGAAAAGCTTTATTTAACAAAGAAATTCATGTCTCCTGTTTTTTTTATTTCTACTCACTCAATAACTTTTATCGATTTCTTTTGTAAAGGCAACTTATGGCAGTAGCTCTACAACGTAAATTACCAAGATCATTGAAAGAAAATATTTTTGTTTCTTTACTTTGAGATACGGTAAAAATGATTTTAACCGAGAAAATACTAAGAAAATTTGCGAAATCCATTCCATACGTTATCAAAGACGACATTCAAACCCTGAATCAGACAGTTGCTTGTCAGCAAAGTTTGGGCAACTTCAGTGAGCTACTATGAAAAGTTGATCTTTTTCGTTCGGGGCCTATTAATACTATTATTATTAATACTTGTTATTACAAAAACACATATATTACCACATCGGATAATTTTGAGAATTGAAAAGAAATTAAGTAGTCCTGTGACCGATGACCTCTGAGGAGCTCCAAAGGAACTAATGTCCAGGGCGTTTGCCCAGAATTTTGTAGGATGACCTCTTGCGGACGATATACCAAAAATCACTGCGCCTCATACATCGTGGCCCAAATAATTACATTTGACCCCAGCAATTCTGACTGCTTGTTGAAAGCAAGGGAATGAACTTGTATAAACAATGGTCATAATGCTGACATTAATTTTCGCAAAGAGTTAGAGAATGAGTGTTGTAACCCATTTCTAATAGTGACATTACGTGTCATTGTTGATCCACTTTTTTCTGATTGGATTTATTTTCGTCAAAAACAGT
>BOPP01000012.1:9438435-9470276 GCA_017312745.1 Gryllus bimaculatus
TTCACAAAACTATTATTTTGTTTATTAACGTCGCCAAACACGCGCTTATCTCCCTAACAACCAATCACAAACAACGCTTTAAAAGCGCGTCCATAGCAACGGACGGTAAAATGCACAGTCCATTAAAATTAGTTAGCGAATTTTGGCTCTCGGCTTCAAATGTTACCAGTGCTCATTATCTTTGGATATATGTCCTTTTTCCCCCTTATGCTTTCGGCCAGTTAGTATCCAATGCCCACTAGTTTCACATGTCCCATTTGCCCCATCTCTGTTTGCCCCTAATTCATTTCTCTGTCCAGTTGTTCCATTTGCGCCATTGATCCCATTTTGTCCTATGTTCAATTAATTCAATTTTGTCACATTGTCTCATGTGTCCTTTGTACCATTTTATTCCCTAGACCCATCTGCTGGCATTTGTCCTGCTTGAGCCATCTTGTACACATGTCTTACTTGCCCCTTGTTCCATTTTACCTTTGTTCTATTTTGTCCCTTGTCCTATTTGTCCCATGTCCCATTTTGCTCCTTCTCCCATTTGCTTCTTGTCCCATTTTGCCCCATAAATATTATTAAAAAGGATAACAGTTTGCAGTAACTAGAGGAACTACACCTATGAGGACGCATTAGTTTGCAGAATAAATATATATTTGAATTCGTTTCACAGATACACTTCTGAACCCCGATTTAATATTTGGTGACTGGATTATAGTTAAGGATAAATTATCCCGGATCTGCTTCGAATATTTTCAAACAGTTATCAATAATGTGTAATGGTCAATTTTTTATGTTAATTATTAACTACCAGGTATGTATTCGTGACTTTTGATTGTAATTCAACATTGTTAAAACTGTTTTTGGCACAAATTATTGCAAGTTTTCGTCGATAACCAGTGCAAAATCATCATGAGATTAGAATATCATAAGTCAATCCAGCAAACTCAGTTGGTTCTGCCAGTACTATGGTTTCAAGAACATGGAACCACGGGTCCTTTAGTTTGAGACCAGTAAAAGGCCGTCTTACCATACACTAATAGACAGAGACAAAATATCACAAGATAAAAATCTTATCTCTAATCATGTGGTCGAATTCCCTTGTAGCGCAAGACGCCAAACCGAACGATACGAAAACTAAATAAATTCAATTTCCCTTAGGAAGGCGCGAATAACGACCCAAAACGTGGGCACCTTTGCCATGGACGCGGCGTCACACGGACAGCCATTAAATAATAATAAATTCAAACGATTTGGCCGGCCACCTGGAAACAACAGAGAAGCATGCGCTCCGGGCACGAAGCCGGAGAAGGGGGTTCGGTCCCAGAGCGCCCTAACACTAAGTGGCTGCCGTCCGCCTGCCGCCCTCTGCCCGCGCGGGCGACACGCAAACCAGCGGTTACCGCGCGGAAAACGCTCACGTCCACGCGTCCTCCGAAGAAGAGATCGCGGCGATGTCGCGGCCGGCGAACGTATTCATCATCGGCGCCCGGGCGCGCGCACGTGGGTGCACGTGAGGGCGCACGTGAAGTTTACGCGCGCGCGGGGCCGCCCCCTCCTGTTGCGTAACGGCAGCAGGGGGGGACGAGGGAGGGGGAGGGTGCTCTCGTCGACAGCTTCCCCCCGGGCGGCGCACGGAGAGCGAGAAAGCGCCGCGACGCCGCGGGATACTAGCGACGGAGGAGACCGGGCTGCGTCATCGCTGCCCTGACGTGAGAACGCGCGGGCGCGCGCCGTCAGGGGTCGGCAAACACTGGACCGGCGGCCATTAGCAAATTGTTCTGTCCCATAAACAACAGGGAGGATTGGCTCAGGCGTAAACTGATGTCAGTGCAGCGCCTCTGACCGGGAGGTTCTTGGGTTTGATTCCGACGTGCCAAGATTTCGACACGAGCCAGTAGACAGTCGAGTAACGACTCAGTCTGGAGGAGAATTCTAGCGGCGGCTGCTCTGGTCGGACGTTGTTTCCGTGGTTTCGCCGATCATCAACATGTGAATGCCGGAGCAAGCACGCAACAAACGAGGCGACTGGTTGGTCTCCTCTTCCTGTCTATTCGCACCACTTATCTACACACACGCACACAACATGCACTAACACTACCACACGTGTGGAGGCCAGTGGGGAGCCTAGAACTTGTCCCGGATGGGCGGTGCCCGCTACTGGTGAGAGACACCTGGTTGAGGAAAATCCCGCTACCGACGGTAAGGTCGGTGCCGGATCTCACTATCTAGCAGGACAAGACCATCTGCACGCTCATGTGGAGAGAAACAACTGCATTACACGCACGGAACAAATTAAATATGTGACGCGAGTCAGAAATCACTAAAAACAAAAACAACCGGCACACCAAACTAGAAGTAAAAACAACAAATGTTTATTGTGCTTGGTTTACAAGGCCCAACTCGTACCATTTACAATGCGGTTTATAGGTTTAAAGGAAAGTTTCTTATACTCGTAATAAAATAACTAAATGATGAAATAGTAACACTTTACTTAAACAGAGATAGATAAAAAACGACACTGGGGTGCGTCATTTTCCTGACCTAATTAGTAGGCGAGGGTTTAACATAAAAATAGATGTCGGAAGAGATACTAGTAAACTTGACATGCTTAACGTTTTCTTGCAATTCCAATTTTTATGAGTTTTAAACTAAATTCGAATTTTTGTGTTAATGAGTCCTTTTCTGAGGTTTCAATGTCTCGTGTAACGAAATTGCATGGAAGGACAATACGTGCTGTCAGCTGATGCTTTGTCGATCCCTGTCTCCTATTTACGGTGGTAGATGACAATATTATTTTTTCTCTGCTCGTATCCTGACATTGGATGTGGTTTGTGACCTACTGTCTCATATTCCTGAGCATAGTTCGAGATTCTGCTCCTAGATGGTTTAGAAGATCAGGTTACAAACTTGTTTTCATGAATGAAGGGTAGGGAATGAAAGTGCACATGTTAATCTGACATTTCTTGCACGTTGTGTTGTCGTTAGTAAAAGCGTTGTCTCAAATAAGTAATTCCGCGATAATGTCCTATCAGTCCTGATTAATTTATGACCATTTAATCTTCGGCCTACGGATTTTATCGATTACGCTAGACTAGCGGTACATGATTGTTGAGGAACTGAAACTATGGTCATTTATTCCGTTTTTTTTTCATTTGTACTAATTTTTGTGCGTGAGAAAGTGGTGTTCACCCCCTCCGCTGAATATTTAGATATAGATGTATCAGTCATAAAACAGTAAAACCTATTATGCGCGTGCGGGGGGAAGTAGGGGGGGATATTATCTGCGTACTTTTCTTGAGTTTCAGAATCCCTTCCGGTCATAGTTGAGATGAGGAAAAATTCTTTATTTAGATCCTGTTGCAGTGCACAGTAAGGAATGTGACGGATGTTACGTTTTCAAAATCATAAATTCTAGCGTTCATCATTTTGTAGTTTGCAAATCATTGTCTCAGTTATGGCACAATTAAATTACTTTATTGCTCGTTAGACATGTTTTTCAAATAATAATGAAATATCTTCGCAGTCATTTCCTTCTATATACTACATCATTTCCCATTACACATACACACATGCGCACTCGCAAGGTTAGACTATTACAATCCTTAATAGCCCTACCTCGCTTAATACTCATAATATGCTAAATATCTTCTTCTAAGCATACGAGTAATCAGAATTATTTGATTCATCCAGATCATCAGATGCAACAAACCCAAAAATGTTTAATTTTCCCAATTCTCTTAGTGTGTAAAAAAATCTTTGGTCAAATTATTCTCTTGAAAAGCTCTACTTAACAAAGTAATTCATGTCTCCTTTTTTTGTTATTTCTACTTACCAATAACCTTTATCGATTTCTTTTGTAAAGGAAACTTATGGCAGTAGCTGAACAACATAGATTACCATGATCATTGAAAGAAAATATTTTAGTTTTTTTTTACTTTGAGATACGATAAAAACGACTTTAACCGAGAAAATACTAAGAAAATTTCACAAACTATTATTTTGTTATTAACGTCGCCAAACACGCGCTTATCTCCCTAACAACCAATCATCTAAACAACGCTTCAAAAGCGCGTCCCTAGCAACGGCCGTTAAAATGCACAGTCCATTAAAAATATTTTAGCGAATTTTGGCTCTCGGCTTCAAATGTTACCAGTGCTCATTAATCTTTGGATATATGTCCCTTTTCCCCCCTTATGCTTTTGTCCCATTTCGTCCTGTTAGTCTCCAATGTCCCACTAGTTCCACTTGCCCCATTTGTCCCCATCTCTGTTTGCCCCTAATCTCATTTCTCCTGTCCATTTGTTCCATTTGCCCCATTGATCCTATTTTGACCCTATGTTCAATTAATTCCATTTTGTCCCAGTGTCTCATGTTGTCCTTTTGTCCCGTTTTGTCCCCTAGACCCATCTGTTGGCATTTGTCCTCTTGAGCCATCTTGTACACATGTCTTACTTTTCCCCTTGTTCCATTTTACCTTTTGTTCCATTTTGTCCCTTGTTCTATTTTGTCCCATGTCCCATTTTGCTCCTTCTCTCATTTTGCTTCTTGTCCCATTTTGCCCCATAAATATGATTAAAAACGGCTAACAGTTCGCAGTAACTAGAGGAAATACACCTATGAGGGCGCAGTTAGTTTGCAGGAATAAATATATATTTGAATTCTGTTTCACAGATACTCTTCTGAACCCCGATTTGATATTTGGTGACTGGATTATAGTTAAGAATTAATTATCCCGGATCTACTTCTAATATTTTCAAACATTTATCTAATAATGTGTAAGTTGTCAATTTGTTATGTTAATTATTAATACTACAAGGTATGTATTTTGTGACTTTTGATTGTGATTCAACATTGTTAAAACGGTTTTTGCTGCACAAATTATTGCAAGTTTTCGTCGAAAACCAGAGCGCAAAAAATCATGAGATTAGAATATCAAAAGTCAATCTAGCAAAATCAATTGGTCTGCCAGTATCTATACTTTCAAGAACATGGAACCACGGGTCCTTAGTTTGAGACCAGTAAAAGGCCCGTCTTACCATACACTAATAGACAGAGACAAAATATCACAAGATAAAAAATCTATCTCTAATCATGTGGTCGAATTCCCTTGTAGCGCAAGACGCCAAAACCGAACATACCGAAAACTAAATAAATTCATTTCCCCTTAGGAAGGTCGCAGAATAGCGACCAAAACGTGGGCACCTTTGGCATGGACGCGGCGTCACACGGACAGCCAATTAAATAATAAATAAATTCAAACGATTTGGCCGGCCACCTGGAAACAACAGAGAAGCATGCGCTCCGGGCACGAAGCCGGAGAAGGGGGTTGAGGTCCCAGAGGCGTCCTAACACTAAGTGGCTGCCGCCGCCTGCCGCCCTCTGCCCCGCGGGGCGACACGCAAACCAGCGGTTACCGCGCGGATAAACGCTCACGTCCACGCGTCCGCCGAAGAAGAGATCGCGGCGTCGTCGCGGCCGGCGCACGTATTCATCATCGGCGCCCCGGGCGCGCGCACGTGGGTGCACGTGAGGGGCGCACGTGAAGTTACGCGCGCGGCGGGCCGCCCCCTCCTGTTGCGTAACGGCGGCAGGGGGGGACGAGGGAGGGGTAGGGTGCTCTCGTCGCACAGCTTCCCCCCGGGCGCCGCACGGGAGAGCGGAGAAAGCGCCGCGACGCCGCGGGATACAAGCGACGGAGGAGACCGGCGCTGCGTCATCGCTGCCCTGACGTGAGAACGCGCGGGCGCGCGGCGTCAGGGGTCGGCAAACACTGGACCGGCGGCGGTACAAATTGTTCTGTCCCATAAAACACAGGGAGGATTGGCTCAGGGCATAAACTGATGTCATTGCAGTGCCTCTGACCGGGAGGTCGTGGGGTTTGATTCCCGACGGTGCCAAGATTTTCGACACGAGCCAGTTAGACAGGTCGAGTAACGACTCAGTCTGGAGGAGAATTCTAGCGGCCGGCTGCTCTGGTCGGACGTTTTCCGTGGTTTCGCCGATCATCAACAGGTGAATGCCGGAGCAGCACGCAAACAAACGAGCGACTGGTTGGTGCTTCCTCTTCCTTGTTCTATCCGCTCCACTTATCTACACACTCGCACACAAACATGCACTACACTATCACACGTACTGGGAGGCCAGGCGGGAGCCTAGAACTTGTCCCGGATGGGGCGGTGTCCTGCTGGTGAGAGACACCCGGTTGAGGAAAATCCCGCTACCCGACGGTAGGTCGGTGCCGGATCTCGCTATCTAGCAGGACAAGACCATTGCCCGCTCCTGTGGGAGAAAAACATGCATTACACGCACGGAACAAATTAAATATGTGGACGCGGTCAGAATCACTAAGAAACAAACAACCGGCACACCAACTAGAAGTAAAAACAACAAATGTTTATTGTGCTTGTTTACAAGTCCCAACTCGTACCAATTTACAATGCGGTTTATAGTTTAAAGGGAAAGTTTCTTATACTCGTAATAAAATAACTAAATGATGAAATAGTAACACTTTACTTAAACAGAGATAGATAAAAAACGACACTGGGGTGCGTCATTTTCCATGACCTAAATTAGTAGGCGATGGTTTAACAATAAAATTAGATGTCGGAAGGAGATACTAGTAAACTTGACATTTGCTTAAGTTTTCTTGCAATTCCAATATTTTTATGAGTTTTAAACTAAATTCAATTTTTGTTGTTAATGAGTCCTTTTCTGAGGTTTCAATGTCTCGTGTAACGAAATTGCATGGAAGGGACGAATACGTGCTGTCAGTTGATGCTTTGTCGATCCCTGTCTCCTATTTACGGTGGTAGATGACAATATTATTTTTTCTCTGCTCGTATTCCTGACATTGGATGTGGTTTGTTGCCTACTGTCTCATATTCCTGAGATAGTTCGAGATTCTGGTTCCTAGATGGGTTTAGAAGATCAGGTTACAAACTTGTTTTCATGAATGAAGGGTAGGGAATGAAAGTGCACATGTTAATCTGACATTTCTTGCACGTTTGTTGTCGTTAGTAAAAGCGTTGTCTCAAATAAGTAATTCCGCGATAATGTCCCATTAGTCCTGATTAATTTATGACCCATTTAATCTTCGGCCTACGGATTTATCGATTACGCTAGACTAGGCGGTACATGATTGTTGAGGAACTGAAAACTATGGTCATTAGTTCCGTCATTGTACTAAATGTTTTGTTGCGTGAGAAAGTGGTGTTCACCCCCCTCCGCTGAATATTTAGATATAGATGTATTCAGTCATAAAACAGTAAAACCTATATGCGACGTAAGGGGGGGATATTATCTGCGTACTTTTCTTGAGTTTCAGAATCCCTTCCGGTCATAGTTGAAAGATGAGTAAAAGTTTAACATAAATAAATCTAAAAAAATTTTAAAAATCGCAAAATTAGCAATATTTGAAAAAAAAGCCATTTTCGTTTCTGAGTTTCTCAGTATTGAGATCTGGCACCGTCCTACACTTGGGATGATATCTCACTCCATCGGTCATCACAGCCGCCGGCACATGCTCTAACCTCCCGACTTATTTTCGACATGTGTGGTAGTGTAGTTGCTTTTAAGTATCAAGTGAAAGGAATGGAAGAAGTGTAAGTAAAAGGAAAAATTACGCGATAACCGTGGCCCGTTTATTAGGGATCGACGTAATCATGAAAAAAATATCGATAACAGGCTATTACGGCTGTTAGAAGTCTTCTCCCGACAGCGGCTGAATTCGACCTAGCTATCTACCTAGTGTCGAAACTTTGTGTCATTTTGTCATGATTTGAAACCTTGGACGTCCCGGCCAGACTCGCTGCAGAGTCAGCACAGAGTCTGAGGTAAGCTCAGCTGTTAACACCAAGTAATGCCGTTTTCTTCCTACATAAACTAAAATTATTATTTCTCTGATACATTTTTAATTGCCAACGTAAATATTTACATAAGTGTAAATTATAATCAAATTAACACTTAGTATTTCAACTGGCTACTCGTAACTCCAGCTATACACCCATTTTCCAAGTCTGAAAAATATTCCTGAAACCTCGCAGTTGCGTCCTGATTAATGTGTCCTTCATCTCGGGAATTCATGTTAGCACGAAAACAAGCCACTCCCTTCGCGTGAGTGACCACGTGAAAATACGGCGGGTATTTTGGGAAGCAGTACATTTTTATGGATTAGAAAAAAATATTTACCACCATTTTGCAATGAAAATGCGTGCATCAGCGTATTGTTCGTTCAGATGTTTGTCCCTGTTGCATGGTTTTTTCCTGCCCACAAGTGAAGGCCGTATGATTTTACGACTGCAGAACGGTAATGAAGCTTTGTCTTGACCGTGACTCTCACTTCGAGCGTTGCCAAGGTGTCGCATTTGTAAGACGACATGGGTGGTGTTTGCCTCTTTAGTGTACGCCCGAACTGAGCATTAACAATACAAATGACCGTATTCGTATAATTCAGTGCCTTGAACTGTGTTTGTCATGCATAACGCACACCTGAAACCATCTCTACTCTGGGATTATTTATTTTTGATTGTGAGACATTCAAAATGACATGTTGTGACTTGAGAAAAATGACGAACAGGTGGGATTTAACATTCATGGGACTTGCTTTTATTCATGAGGCTTACATGTTTTCTGGTATTCTTGGCGGTGTGAACTATATACGAAGAAAGAATGTGAAGATAGATTCAAGAAACGTTCACAACTTTTTCGAATTATTTATTTATTTATTTACGTAAAAATCAGTTAAAACTGTTGTGACGTGCTATGGAAAGAAGTTAATTTGAAGTTACATTTGATGGAATGGGTTATATATTACACAAATTTGGTCAAAAAACGTAATTAATAAGAATATTTTCAATGGATTTTACTCAAACATACACAAATGCAAACATTTTGGAAATAATCTGTACTTCATTTGATATTTCCTACCACAACTTTGCTTGGTAAACGGGAAATTTTAACTGATAACATTTTATTTCAATCCAGACGAAAGCTAATGAAGAACTCAGAAAAACAAACAACATATTTTGAATCTAGTATATTATTGACAATACCATACTTTTAGAACCCTCACAAATCACTTTTATGTTTCCAGCCGTGAGGCATATTATTAAAGATCTGTGATTTTCCGTTACGAATCACTAACTTTAATTCTTATGTAAGAGAACTAAATTCACACATTGAAATTTTGAACTAATTGAGCATCATCAAGTAAAACCATCTGTTGCCGTGACAGTAAATCGAACCATAGTTAACGAAAATAATAAATTAACAGTTACATAATTTTTCCAACCTCGCAGGAAAGTTATGGGCTGTTAAAGGAAGGATAAAGGAAGCATGTAGTGCGAATAAAACGGTAAACAGGTTTATGAGTCCTGCCTCAGAGACTAAGCGTATGCCTGAGTCCGGAAGTGAGCCATTGCAATACCTTTTCGGCCGTAATAAACATAGCTTCAGCTCTACATCTTACTAGTTACTACAATTCATGAGCTTAGTGTCAGGAGTTAGACATGTTTGTGGGAAAATATTTGTTTTTCGGAGTCCTTCATTAGCTTTCATCTGGGTTGAAATAAAATGTTATCAGGTAAAATTTCCCGTACTAAACCTTTGTAACATTTATTAAAAACAAGTATTATGCAAACAACGTTTTCGCATAGTTTTGAGTAAAAGAATGTAAGTTTCTAAAAATATCCAGGTAAGGTGTTCTCCAAAAAACTGATCAAAATTTGTTTGTTGAATTACTGATAGACCACATGGCACTAAATCACACAAAATAAGATATTTTTATAATTTTAATAAAACGTTTGATTTATCGAATATTATTGGGACTACATAATATTTTTTGGAATATCTCTCATATATATTGCTCACTCATACTCACACATACATTACCAGTTAGAGATAAAATGTTGAGAGAATCATATCACCTACAAGACTGTGGAATGTCGCAAGCGATTACTTATTAACTTAACATCTCGGAAAAATAATTTGAAATTTATAATTCAGTTTAATGAAAATTCCATTTCAAAAGTAATTAATTTATGTAGTGATCCCAGCGATACTAATTCCAGTATCTACTAATTAAATTATTATTATTATTATTATTATTATTATTATTATTATTATTATGTGATTATATCTCTGAATATAATCTCAGGATAGAAGTATCGGTACGAGCGTTTGCTAAGTAACGGCTCTTTAGAAAATCGAGGTAGGATTATATGTATTAGGTATGAGAAATAGAAGTGTTGAGAAACTTTCTGTCTATTGCCCATGTGTTGAAGTTGACAACTTTATGTAATTCCATGTGCAATGTCTTCGCCATTTGTAACTGTCGTAGACTGCTGTGATGTTTTTGATTTTATCAATTAGGATATTTCGTAATGTCCGGCGAGTTGCGTGCTATCGTCTTGTCTGCAATTATGGGTTTGTCCCAATATAGCTTGCAAGGAGGATTTTCCATCACTGTTTTTGATGTGCACCTGTAATATGGCTGATTGTTTTCCAGAAGCTTACTGATCAATGCAATTCTTTGGCTAAGCATTTTGTCTATATGGGCATGTCTGAATTTGTAATCAGTTTGGGCTATGGTTTTTTAGACGGATGGGAAAAGGTGTGTTGTCTCGCTGGACAATGATGACACCTTCTACATAAATCATTTTCCAAAATTGAATCTTTAAAGATGTATTTACGACAATTTCTTGTGTTGATTACCTGATCCTGGATTCCTATTATGAATCCCTGGGTTTTGGCAAACAGGTCGACAACGGAAAGCCAGGCGTTCGACGCATCCAAGTCGACACGAGGCTGTTCCAGATCGTGGCGATGTCTCCCATTTGTCCATTTTTACCCCTTGTCGTCATCTCTACTCCTGTCCAATGTATTCTTTTACTTTTTCTTTTACTCCCTGTCATTTTCCCACTCATCTCCTTTCTCTGTACGCCTTCCTCGTCTCTCTCTCTCTCTCCTATCCTTACTCCCCCATTTCACCTAACCCTTTAATTTTTCGCCATTGCCCTATTTTCCCCATATCTTTCTCTGTTTTCTTTTTCTCTCACTCTTCATCTCCATCATCTCTCTATCTTGCCTCCCGACACGTCTCCCATATCATGTGCAGTCCATTGCTTTCTCTCTCGTTTCTCTCCCACGGGAGAAGGTCGCTAGGAGCGGCGGCGCGTAAACTCCCCAAACGGACCGCTCTGCTCGACAGGGCGGGCGAGAGCCCGTGGCCAGCGAGGATTTTCCCAAGGCGCGCTCCTTCTCGCCTGCGTTTGCGAAACGGCTCCCCGCAACGCGTGCTCTCCATCCCACCGCGGCGCTTCTTCATCTCCGTGGGGCGGACGGCACCCTTGATTTACTCGCCGTGCCTTGGGCAACCACCACCGCCGCACGCCGCCACGCCCGCGCAACGCTCGACGCCCCCTCCTCCCGCTCCCTCCATCTCCCCCCTTTCCTCCCCTCCCCGGCCTCTGCCACCGCCGCCGCACGCCCACGCTCCGCGCGCCACCCCGCCCCTCCCCCTCTCTTTCCCGGCACGTCTCTTCCCTCACCCCACGTCACCCCGGCGTCACAGCAACCGGACCCGCCTCCACCTCCGCCCTGACACCGCCCCCGCTGCCACCCCCTCCACGCACCGCCACCGCACCGCCACCGCCACCGCCACGCCACCGTCTCTGCGTCGCCACAGCCAAACCCCCGCCCCTCCCCACCCCGACCCTTCCATTTCCCTTCCACTCCCAGCACCCACCCCCGTCCCTGCCTCTCCCCGCCCCCTCCTCGGCCACCGCGCTTCTGCCCCGTCCCCATCACCACCCCCGCCTCCACCCCCGCGGCCACGCACAAGCGGCCATCGCTTCGCCCCGCCCCGTTCACCACCTCCGCCACTGCGGCCGCCGCGGCCAGATAACAGCCCGCGCTCCGCCCACGCCGCCGCTTACTGTAACGTCTCTGACAGCGACACGGCTGCTGCCAGCGCTGCCCCGTGCGCAGGAGGCTCCGACATGGTCTTAGCTGGTGTTCCGCTTGTCAGTGCAGTCTTCGCCTCTCGTGGTGTTTCAATCCCTTCGGTTGGATACGGTCCAGTGACTATTTTACCACCTTTTGTGTTGGTGGTTGTGTTTTTTATTGTGGTCTGAACAAAGTTCAGTTTAATATAGGCCTAACTAATTTTAATGAATGAATGATTAAAAGTGTGAATGAATGAATGATAGATTGAATAAAAGAATGAGTGAATGCATGATTGATTGATTGATTGAATGGTGGAATGCATAAATGATTCAATGAATGAATGGATGGCTGAATTGAGCATCTTCTTTTGATTCTCATTCGACAATCAGTATATTTTCCTACATAGAGGTGTCAATAATTATTGGCGAGGCGCAAGTTTGAATAGAAATGATGAGGATGAAATGATGCAGAGGAAGCCTTTCTGATAAGTGGTGAGATGATAATTGTGTTGGTACAGACGTCACTGTTGATGGTGATTACAAATTCTTTTAAAAAGTGCTCATAATATAGAAGATAAACCTTGAAAGTTTTGGTTGATATGTACAAAATTATTGCTTGAAGAGATGTTTTGAGATTTGAAGAGATGACATTTCCTGTGCTTTACTTCTCAAAAAAATATTTTGAATTCGTGAATAGGACACCAATCTTTAATTTAAGCAATCTCAGTTGCTACGTTTCAGTTGAGAGGTAGGCGAATCAGGGTAATATGCGAGGAAGTATATGTGAGCAGTCATTGAGAGCAGCGCGCAAATTGCCTCTACCACATGCTCCAACGCCACCCAAACGAACTAGAAACAAATGGATGTGGGAAGGGTGTTGCGATGCATAGCCGTTGACACAACCCGACAACACATTCGGGTAAAAAAAAATCTATCTGAAACTCAAAGCTCAGGCTTACCGTACCGAGCTCGCCACCGAACTTTAGCATCCATCTTATAGACACACACACACACACATACCTTAGAAACTTCGGACTGGGTCGGCTCACTTATGCTATTAAAAGACATTAAATTTTATCTCTCTCAAGTATCTTAATAATAGATGGTTTGGCTTTCACACCCAACCTTCTGCAGTTATCGCGCTCCTCATCACTTCTTTTCGTTCTTAATCGTTTAGAGTACCGTAATCAAAGTGGAACTTTTTCTTCCTCCTTCATTTATTTCTATTTCTAGCAAAGTCATCACTATTACCTTCAATCTGTTCTCCATCTTCCTCTAGCAATATGCGTATAGTGTAGTTTGATGAAGGAAAAGCTAAGAAAAATTCAAGCCTACGTGAAGGTGTAGACTGCTAGTGCGTAAATCGCGACGCATTTCCTTGTAGTCACCAATTTTATTATTACCGTATTAATGCAATTATTAATATCATTGGCCCGAATTATTATTGTATTTTTATGCCGTGTTAGTTTTTTTATTTATTTTTGGTATATGTAATTAACGGCTGTGAATCATATCAAATTGCTGTACACGTATCTAAGGTAATACGTAGATATCGCGTTTAACTGCATAATGCTTATATCCAACACAGTAGGTATGAAACAAACCATTATCTCAAAATTCGTATTTTTTGCGTTGTACCAGTATTGGAGCCCACGAGTAATGTATTGATTTATAAATACGCTGACCAAGTTATTGGAATTTTCGATAATCTCTCCTGTCCAATATTCTTCTATGCTCCGAGTTTAAGCCCGCATTCCTATTCCTTTATCTCCTCATCAGCAAAGCACTCTCATCCCTCCCTTTCCCCTTCCGTGGCGTTCGCGTAGGCGGGCAGCGGCGAGCGGCGGGCGCCGCGATGCAATGGCAGTGTAAGCGCCTGCGGTAATGAAGCGCCCATTGTGTCGTAGGGCGCTCTCCGGCGGCCGGTTGCACCAGCGCGGCCGCGCGCGCCCACGACCTCCCTTTGGCCCCGCCGCACTGCCGGACGGCGCTCTGCGGTACACATGTTGACTCGTCTTCCAGTCCCGGAGTTCAATCCGGATGTGTCAATTGCTACGGTCAACCTCGTTAATGTTGTGAATTTTATATACCGCGAGCTAGATGGTGAGATCCGGTGTGGAATTACAGGTCGAGATACGACTATATATCACCCCCCGGGGCATCGCACCAACCGATCTCTAACATGTCAAGCGCTCTCCCGATTTATGTCGGTGTAGGGTGCAGTGCACCCTCGACTTCCTGGTGCCAGTCGTTTTTTAATATTCTCACCCGTCGCGCTTCCGCTTGGCTCTGTGCGATGCTCATTGTCGATCGTCTTCCAGGTGGGATCCGGTGTCCCACTAGAGGTCGAGATTCTTCCTGAACATATATCACTAAGCAGTGCGCCACCCTAGCCTGGCCAAGTTGTAAGGTCTCTAGAGCTCTCCCGATTTATATTGGTGGTTTTTGCTGTGCACCCTCGCCTTCCTGGTGCGGGCCGTTCTGTAATCGTCCCACCCCCGCCGCGCTGCCGGACGGCGCTCTGCTGTGCCCATGTTCGCTCGTCTTCCAGTCTCGGAGATCAGTCCGGATGTGTCAATTGCTATGGTGAACTTCGTTAGTGTTGTGAATTTTATATACCGGAAGGTAGTGGTGTTCCTTGCGCGCTGGATGGTGATATCTGGTGTGGAATTACAGGTCGAGGTTCCTCCTGCGGCTATGGTCGTATATCACCAGCGGCTCTCCGCACCAGCCAGGGCAATCTCTTAGCCCTCTACCGCTCTCCCTTATAGGAGGGTGAAGTTTGCTTGCACTCTCACCTTCCTGGTACCAGCTGTTCTGTAATCGTCCCACACACCCATCGCGCTGCTGGTCGATTCTCTGCGGTGTCGACGTTCATCTGCGGTTCAATGTTCTCCAGACTCCATATTTTGCGTTGTCTCTCTTCGTTTATTTTCCTCCAATCCCGTCGTTTTATTGATTGATTAATGTTGCCGGACGCGTCAATTGCTATTCTTAGCATTGCTAATATTGTGAATTTTATATACTGCGAGGTAGGGGTGTTCTTCTCACGCTATATAATGAGATCCGGTGTCGAATTACAGGTCTTCTTTTCTCCTGCAGGTAACGTACCTCTGAGTGACTCTTTTACTTCCTTCCCATTTCTTTCCCAGAGGAAAACCGTCCCAGCCGTAAGAAGAGTCATCCGAGTTTCTTAGTCTAAGCTGACGCATATTCTTCTGTCGTGATCTTTTCCTGCCGGGGCAATCTCTAATTTCTCCACCGCTCTCCCGATGTTGGTGTAGTTTGCAGTGCACCCTTGCCTTCCTGGTGCCAGGTGTTCTATTATCTTCCCGCCCTGACGCACTCACGGTATGTTCTCTGCGGTGCCGATGATCTATGTCTTCCAGTCCCCACGTTCGCCATCGTTTATTATCCTCCCATCGATTGGACTATTGGTTGATTAGTATTTCCTGGCGCGTTAATTGCTATGCTCTATCTAGTAGGTGTAGTTAATTTGATACTCTGGGAGGAGGCGATGTGCCTCTTCTGATTGAACGTGAGATCCCGCTCAAATCTACACGTCGTATTGCGGGTTTCTCTCTCCAGGTATCTCGCTTAGACCATCATATTCCCAGCCTTTAGAGCAACCTCTAAGCTCTTTACTGGTGTTATAATGTGTGGAGAGTAGTAAGGTGGTAAGAAGGTCACAAGGAAAAAGAAAGAAAGTCCGCGCGCGACACAAGGCCCGTTGTTTAGGTATTGCTCTGCCATTTGGTTTGTATTGATTGGGTAAACCACAGAGAAAACTACTGACAAGAGCGGCCGACCGCTAGAATTATCCTTTAGGCAACAGCTGAATTCGACCTAGGTATCTACCTACTGTCGAATCACTGCCACGGTCGGGACTTGAATCTTAGGGCCTCTTGGGACCTACCTTAGACCTCTCAGACCTTAGAATCAGCGGTAAAACTGCCTCCGAGCGACCCAGCCAGTCCATCTTCGTCCTTCCAACTTACCGTCGTCCTAACTCACCGTTCATCTGTGGGCTTCACCGGCTATCCCTACCTGACTAGGTGTGTCGCGTTCAATCCTTGCCTGGGAGAGAATTCTAGCCGACGACTGCTCGGAATGATAGTTTTCTGTTGTTTCACTAATCAATATCAGTCTGTTGTCTAAAATTCCATAACAAAAGGGACATGGACCGCGTGCAATCTCTCCTACCTTATCCTGGCCCATTCTCTCCTTAGAGGAACTACACTATCAAATAATGCGAGGGAATAGTCAGAAACGTAGATACCTTTCGTTACGGCTGGTGCAGTGCCTCTCCAGGAAAGATACCGGGAAGGGGAAAAATTCCTAAGACGTGTAGGTTTGCACTTCATCTCGTGTTCCTGCTGTGAATGAAACAGCTACCTCACGGGGCGCTTATGGGTCTAATGACTGGAGCAGATGGCGCGTTTGGAAACAATAAATACTCCACTCCGCCCTTCATTCATTCATTCATTCATTCATTTACTCACTTCCCTGGGCTCTTGATGAGTTACTTGTCCTTTTAAATCACCATTCCCTCTTCCGCCTATCCTCAAACCTCACCTTCTTCACCATCGGTTTATCGTTCACTAGTTATTACGTAATAGCAGATTGTGACCCACCATATCTCTACGAGCATACATACGACGTGAAGGCGACATGTAGTGTCCTCATCTCTGTAGTACTAGAAGACTTCTCTGACCGTAACAACAATGTGCACTGCCCTCTCTAGTCTGACAATCACTTTTACCACTTACTTCTACTCAACTTCTCACGTCTGAAGACCTCGATGTAAGGTTTTCCCCCACCCATTTTGCAAAGATAACTCTTCAATTCAATACAACTTCATCTCACAATCAGTCCTGCAGTGTGCACGTTTCAAGTCGTCGACTTTCTGGCACAGGACCAAACCTATGGCTAACGTGAGTCTGATCGATCCCTTACCCGTTTCCTAAGCATGGCTGATCTGTGCCCTATTCCTGCCCGACTCCGAGTCTGTTCCCCCGCCCCCAAATCTCATGTGTGCACCCGATTCAATTTTTGTTTCAACTCTCCATAGAACCAAATTTCTCACATCTCATAAAAACATATTTGCATCCACGCCTGTTTTTCTTAACGCCAAATATTAAAACCTAATATCAGGAGAGGTAGCTCAGGACATCAACCGATGCCACTGCAGTGCCTGTAACCGGGGGGTCCTGGGTTTCGAGTCCCGACTGTGGCAAGATTTTTGACACTAAGCAGATAGCTAGGTCGAGTTTGTCGCTGACTGGAGAAGAATTCTAGCGCCCGGCTGATCTTATCGGTAATTTCATGTGGTTTCCTTGATAAATACCAGCCGGAGTACTACCCTAACAAATGAGACACGGGCCGCCCGGAATCTGTCCTTCTCATTCCTTGTCCCTTTTCTATCCCTTAGTTATTCACACTTAAACTTACAGGCACTACACTACCACGCATGCGGCGAGGGGAGATCGAGCAGGAGCTGAGCTTGTCGCGACTGGGGCGGTGCTGACTGGTTGGTGATACCTGGTTTGGGAAAAGTAGGTCGAAATCTCAACTCGTCATTCAGCGGGGCAAGGTATTTGCTACCTTCCGGGCAAAAATATGCACTACACGTACCGGACTAATGACCTTAGCAGTTGACGCGCCAAGAATCAATCAATCAAAGCTAATCTTACCCTTAGTTGGAGTCATCGAAACGTGCTGTGAATACAGCTAACATCGCATCGCACCTATCGCCACCCGTGACATCATCGTCACCTTCACCACCACCCCGTGGCTGGCTGGGAATCGAGCCTGCTCGGTTGGCAACACCTCTCTCCGCTTACTGATACCATCGATTCCGCGCGACGCCAAAATTCCTTGTAAAACAAAGCGACGGATTTTTCGCCCAGTCGGTCTGAAGCAATCTTCACCACTTCATCGATATCGATTTTACTATCTGATGAAACAATGAATCGCTAATGACAGGTGTGGAGCTATTGTTTGAAGAAGAGACTTCAATTAACATATTCGAGATCCATTGTTTGTGTTTCAAGGCTAATGTTATCTCTGCTTGTGAAACACGTTTTAAAAGACGCTAATCTACAAGGAACGAATCAGGTACTAAGCAAGGACTCACGTGTTTTCACAAACAGTTTTCAATAATAATGGAAACAATATATGTCCGTGATGTTGAAAATTCTTATTTTGGTTTAGAAAGTTCGAATTATTATTTTCGTGAAGGGCAATGAATAGTTTCTTTACTGTGGAATTTTTATGAATAATTACAGCCTGTACCCTAAACAAATAATTGTACTCCCACTCATAAAACACTAATATTCTATCAGGATTCTCAGATCTAAGATTAACACAACGTAAGGCACTACCCCCCCCCCACAAAAAACAAATCACGAAACTCATGGCGCGATTCGAACGATCAGTCCGAAGAGTCCAGATGTTGAGTCACTGCGTGCTCAATCCACCTTCACGGTCCTAGCGGCTTCTCGTACGGGTGACTGAAAACATAAGCTAAGTACATACTTGCAGAAGGTGAATTTCATATATATCATGTGACGATGAAAGGCAAGAAGAACTAATGGTGAGAATATATAAACTAAGAGAGGAGGCTGGAAGTTAATATAGGGATAGCAGACGTTAGGGGGAACAAGTGCGGTAGGTATAAAATAGTGGTAATAGTAGTCGTAGTCGTTTTGTGGCTTCCATCCAGCAGACAACTGATGATGATTGCTAAGCCATCGAAAGCTGCTCTATAATTATTTCATAAAATTGAATACTTTTGTTGGGAAATGGGAGGAAGCAAACGAGGTTAATTATTGTAAAATAATCCAGATGCATTAGAATAAAGAAAGATGTGGGAAGAAGGAGAAAAAAAAGAAACATTCAGTAGAGGCAAACATTCAGGGGAACTTTCCGGGGAGAGATGTAAGGCTGAAGTGGTCCCAAAGAAGGTCGCAAAGTTTGCAGGAAAGTCCCTGGAGGGGATGTGAGTAAAAGGAAGGAAACTGAGGAAATACAGAGATACAAATGAATAATTTTGTTCTTTGGAGGTGAAGGTAAATGAATCTGGTGGAGACGATCCCCAATATTTTCAAATTATAATAGTTCTTAAAATGGAAACTTCTTAAAACTATTTTATTAATTTTTAATTTTAATTTTTAATGGTTTCTTATAATTATCAATGCTCTTTCAGATTTTAATCCGCTTCGAGGATAGAAGAGAAAGAAAAGTCAACATTTACCTGCAAAATATTTATTGAGGCTTACAAATGCTAATAAATAACATGAACAACAAGTAGGTGTAGAGTACAGTAGCAAAATGAAGGTACATTAGAGCGTACATGGCACTGGCATGGTTATTGGCTGCGCGCGGGGCGTGCGTGTGGTTGGCGTGGCGGGGAGCGCGGAATGCGCTTCACTTGCCGTTGGGGGGCAGGTAGACCGGGGAGGTGGCGGCGCCGCCGCCGCCGTTGCCGGGGCGCGGGTAGCCGCCGCCGCTGCCACCCCCGGGGCGGCTGGGCGCCCCGCCGGCGCTCGGGCCGCCCGGCGCCGCCTCGCCGTCGTACTTCACCTCCGCGTTGAAGCCGTTGGCTTCGTCCGCGGTGTATGTGACGGTCTGGCGCCGGCCGTCCGGCAGCAGCACGTAGTACTCGCCCTGCACGTTGCCGGCGCCGTCGCCGGACTCCCGCTGGCCGTAGTCGTTGCCCGATTCAGGGTCTTGCACTTTGTACTCGAAGCTGTAGGGTTCGGGCTGTCGGCAGAAGAAATTCCACTCTAGTCAAAAAGGAAGCATTTCTCTTCTAGGAATCACCTACACATGCATATCGAGCTAGTAACTGTATACTTGATAACAATATGGTGTAAATATTAACATGAAAAATTTGAATTTCTGGATGCATGCGAAGGCTGGACACAACAATAGGGGTGGCAACAATTGTGGGTCTCCTTTTGAATTATTTTTTTTGTCTTGTCCTGTCTTGTCATATGACATGTTTTTATACAAAATGAATAGAACATACTACATAGAAAATAAAATTACAACGTTAATGATTACAGTTATCAAAACATTTCATTTTTGTGTGAACCGTTTACAGGATAGTCACGTTGCTTGAAATGCCTCTTCCCAAAAACCATCTAAAAACTTACCAAATCGTTAGGTCAACGAAAAGGAAAAATTAGGGACTGGTTATATTTTCACAAAGCTACAGTACCCTTTTGAAAATCTGCAGAAAGACCACACCCCTCCTTGCCTCCTCTATGAGCATTCCAATGCATACTTGCAAATTCAGTTTTCTGTTTATAACAAGTAAAATTCCTAACTGTGAGATCATTGGCTTGAAGATTGGCACTAATTGGGGAAAATACGAAGTTTGGGTGTTGTGAAATATTATAATCGGCTGCAGCGTACCTATCCAAACATTAAGGGGTGTTCAACCCAATTAAGTACTCAAATAAAGTACAATTTAATTATTAAAGACTGTGTGTTTGAGAGCCGTCCGAGGAGTAGAGAAAAGGAGACAATGATAATTAAATTTTTATTGCAATGCAAATTACGTTTTCGTTTAATGTTTTTACAGTGTTAAATATTTTCTTTTGGCAATTGATTTTGGCACGAAGTTAGTCCTTTAATATATAATATTTTATAAAAAATTAATAGATGCAAACACAAAAGACACAGATAATTAAATAATATTGAATTTACAAATGGTATTTTACTTACATTAAGAAAAAATGTATATTAAACGCCTTCTATTTAAAACTCTTTCTCAAAGGCAGAAATGATTACTCAACTACCGCTTCTGTTTACTTTATGGTCCATCATAAATACTTCACTCATTTTTCAGCCTTTTCTGATAACATCCGACAATACTAGACAGTAATGCAAAAGAATGTACTTCACGTAATACCGAATTCCTCCCAGGACATAAATTTCTTTTGTACTTTATCGCACCCCAGCATTCATTTCGCTTTTGAAGTACTTTCCTTACACTAAATTGCTCGACCTGTCTGATGCACCGATCTGTTGGTATTGGATTACCACAACACACAAACGCCAGAGGGCAACGAGTCAGTTCATCGGCAAGTCGTGCGTGAAAAAATAATTTCATTAAACCCTCTACAGAGTAAGCTGACTGTGGGTTCAGGCTCCTGTGGTACAACAGGTCTCGTTTGCTTTGTGCGAGCTAATGGACGTCGGCACGAAAGTTCCGAAAGTTTTCCACGTAACCGTGATGAGCATTTCTTTCATCAAGGTCGCGTCCCGTCAACGATCCGACGGGAGGGGAACCTCCGAAGAAAGGAGACAGGCGCACAAGGAAAATCGTACCCGCTCGAGACCCCTCAATTGCCCCACACTTTGGCCTCTTTAATTATATCTGTCGGAAGGTCACGGCTTTCGGCCACGTGTTTATTCCGTCCGCCCACATCCATCTGCCCTTTGATTCGTTCTCCGTTGCGCAACTAGGCGGGGGAGGAGGCACGTTGCTCTGAGGTAATCCTCCGAGGCGAACGATTCCTAATGGATCGACCGAGTCATGCGGGCATTCCTCGCGAGTTTGGGCTCTCTTTACTTTTTTTACAATGAAACTTGCCTGCATATCACGTAAGAATAGACTCCATTACTAAAGGTTTTATCTTTTTTATCCGACTTCATTGCAATATAGTAATTACAGCAACGGTATTAACGATTAGCTTCATCTAAATGACCTTTTCATTAATGGATTTGTTTATGACGTAACGCAACTTAACTCTGAGCTGCAAATTTTTCTGGTTAAAAATTATATTTAATTATTTACGGTTAAAAATTAATTTGTTTTTGTATTTTGGTGAAAAGGGTATCATCACAAAGTACACATACTGCTCGGAGAAAAAAGTAGAAAATACAAAATTGACCAAACATGCTTTTGTTTTAAGAGTAGCCTTAACCTCGATTACTCCTTTACCTCCGTTCATTTTCCCTCTTTTCAAAACACACATTTTGAGCCAATTTGGAGCATTGTAAGCCGGGAGTGTAACAGCAGAGATGGCGAAGTATCTTGGACAGACTACCGTTTCAGCGCATTACGCAGCGCAAAACAGGAAAGATGGCGGTTTCTTGCGCGGTGGCGAGATGGCGGCGGAGGCGGGATGGCGAAGGCACTTTCCCTGCGGCGCGTGACAGCGACCGGGCTAATCGGAGTTGTCATCGCCTCCGTCTAGACGGCTCCCGACCTCCGCTACCTCCCACCGCTCCACTCTTCCTGTGTCGGGCCCACGCCTCTGGTCCCTCCGCCGCCCCGGCCCGCCCCGCCCCGCCGCCGCACCACTAACTCCGCACCATCGCGTTGCCTTGCTCCAGTCAAGACGGCGAGTATTTTTATGACCAGCAGCTGAAGTTTATCATAGGTAATACCACAATGCTTTAGACATTGTTCATAAATTCCGACTCACGAAACGATGAGGGAATTTATCCGAGAATTTTCAAAGAAGGAGTGGTATTTAATAGGACTATTCTACGAATGAAATTACGTCCAAAAAATTCAATACTCTAGAAGATATAGAAAATAACTGAAAGCATGTTAAAATGAAACAGTTAATGTTATAGTACATACGGGGTTTATTGTTCACCAATACAACGATCGATACGTATCGCCTTCTGTGATAGATAAGTCGCAGTTTATTATTGGGAGGGAGGGACGTTGGAAAAAACGACAATATTTTTTAAAAACACCTCTGTGATTGAGACATTTTATACGTATTGAGGTATTTAAATGTATCTATACGTACAAACACTGTTGGTTTTAAATTCACGAGAGAAATAGACTAAGAAAACTGTGAAACGCGCGCATTAAATTCATAAAAATACTTCGTTAAAAGTGCCGCAAAGGGGAAGTGAGTAAAAGTAAGCCGTAAATGTAATTGGGTGTAAAATTCTTCGTAATTATTTGTGTTTGTCTGGCTCAAGAATGTTGTATGTTTACCGCGGATGTCGAAGATCGGAGCCTCGCCGACTTTTTGGAAATTCACGAAGGAATAGATAAAATTGAGTCTGTAACATTTTATAGTATTTTTTAAAGCTAATTTATTTCAAGAGCCAAAACTCGTACAACTTTATAAATTCACCACACATTTCACACACTTTTTCACAAAGTGTTTGTTTTATACGCTTTCTTCAGCTTTGTGTAACGTTTTGCCTAATTTGATGTCCACGTTTGTAGTCATCAAATTCTCTCAAGGTGTAAAAAAAGAAGGCAAACTGCATGGTAGTGAAAAGCATTCCAATATTCTGTGGTTACAACACCGTTTCTACTAATACATCTATTTCTTGATCGCATCTTCCTATATCAGATCATACTTTTAGAAAAAATATTAACAAGTAATTTTTAAAAACTGTGTATTTTGATTACAGCTTAAAATTATTTCGTATTGGTTTTGAATTTCTTTTTCTCATTGAATTTTTAAATGATATCTCTACAAACCTAACTGCTTTTAAATCTACATAAACACTTCGAATCGAGTTGGTCGTCTTCAGAGATAGTATCAAAACACTGCCCTCCTTTCGTCACAGCTACTGCGCTGTCACTCGTTTTTCAGGTTTTTATATGTCGGGATCCCTGAGCATGAACGGAGAAGAGGGTTTGGGTGTTCAGTGCATCGACCCACGCTACTGCGAAGAGAAGTACGATTGGAAGATTATGTCACTAGGTCAGAGAAGAAAAAACGCTTCCTTCCGGTGACCCCGAGCATCAGGTGTCTTACACTTGACAGAAGAAAGTGATATAGGCAATTATACTACTCGCTAGAACCCACTCTCCGCAAGCGTTATAAAACCATGGATAATTAATATTACTCTTCGCATACAAGGACACAACGGTAGATTCTACACGCAAGGTTTTCTTTACTGTTTTTATTCTTCATTTCTCTAAAAAAACAGTAATGGGGTTTAAAACTGTTGAAACTAGGCCATACAGTTCGTTCCCCTGGTTGCCTAGTGCTAGTTTGAAGTCTGAGAGCACGTATTGCTGTTGTAGAATATCAACATTATACGACCGACTCAGATTATTTCAACCCCAACATTAACGCCTGCCCTACACTGACTCTGACCGGGAAGTCCCAAACTTCGAGCCTCGAGTCAGTGGCCGGTTTTCGGCACTAGTACATAGCTACGCTGAATTCAGCAGTTGTCTTGAGTAGAGTTCTAGTGGCCAGCTGTTCTCATGGGTAGTTTCTTTATCAATAGCATGTGAAAGTCCTCCAATACCCGACCCTCCAACCACCGACCGCGCGCGATCTTTTCTTTCCCATTTTTGTCCAATCCCCTCTTCCGATACATAAACACACGTACACCACAGGTCGGGAGAGCAGTCAGGAGCTTAGAACTCGTCCCGATGGGGTTGGTCCCGATGGGGTCGGTGCACCGATGGGGGAGACACGTGGAGAGGAAAATCTCCCGCAAGCCAATGCGTGGGTCTACGGAGGATTTCACCATCCATCCAGGAAGAGACCACCTCATGGCATAGAAAAATCATTACACTAACGGAACTAATGTCTACAGCAATTGAAATGCCAGACAACTATCAATTTTTTTAAATGAATTATTGGGGAACAATTTTGAATTTTGAAAATATAGATTTGTGGTGTCTGTGTCGAAGAGTGCCGATCGAGAGGAACATCTGCCTCCAAACGACGTGTTTCTGCCCACCGATTCTCTCCGGGGGCCGGCATGGAGAGGGAACTCGTTCGCGACGTCGGTGGCCAGCTCGTAGACGAGACATGACAGGGGATCTCTTCGAATGGTACGGGCTCTCGGAATCTTTCGAAATGTAACCTACTCTTGGGAGAGATCACGGATAGTGAACTCAAACGTTCACGCACTTATTGAAGTGACCCTTGTTTTGAATCGATTACAATATTTTCAAAATTGTGATCCCAGTTTTCAGTGAAATGGTATTTTGGTCATTAGAAATCATTTCTTATTTCTCTGGTTAAGGAATTTTCATTTTAAAAGTGTTTATAACTCAACTCGCGTTGTAAAGAAATGAGCATATATGCGAATTGCTGTGCGTGAATTGTGACCACGTTAACCACTCGTGTTTGTGAACCAAAACATGACCTCTCAGTGTGACCAGCCTAGGTGGCTCCAGGCATCAACGGATATCACTGTAGTCCTCTGACCGGGATGTGTTTCGAATTCAGCAGCCGACTGAATGAGAATTCTAGCGGCCGGCTGTTCTGATCGGTAGTTTTAGTTTTTTTCGTGATGTCTCCGATCTACACCAAGCGAATGCCGGAGCAGTACCCTAACAACTGGGACACGAACAGCGCGATTTTACCGCTCCCTTCCTTGCAATTTTTACTGCGAACCAATTTTCGTGTTACAAAATAATTGCTACTAGAGCGTTCCAAAGCGTAGATCGATAGTTAGAAGAAGCAAAATCGTTTTTTGTCTACACATGCCTCGTCAACTTCCAAACCACCAAACCATCTTTGCTTTACATTGGCGTCTCTCTCCGACTTAACCTCAGGAATACAGCAAATAAGAACAGTTTTAGATGAAGATTCGAATCGATGCAAGTCATGAATACACCGTGCCCATGAGTGTACCATGCTTTAGCAATCACGGATAAATCGTCATCTGGCAATCAGAAATTAACAACTTACTTATATGTTTCGTTTATGATGTCTACGTTTATTGAAGAAATAAAATTCACAAAGTATTGCAAAAGAAGCATTTTTGAGTTTACCAGGAATCTGCGTCCTGAAATGATTACGCTGGGCGTTAATGGGATAAGCATATTTTTTGATAATGCAAATTGTATATTATTAATATTTTAGTTGGTTTCTTTGTAACAGTCATATATCAAGATATTGCCAGTGCTAAGAGTATATGATTATCTGCCACTTCTGCAGGCTAAATCGGTTAGAAAAGCGTTAGTAAAACGCTACCCACGCCGCAACCTATGGCATTATCTGCCAACGTTTTCCCTCAGAACGTGAGGTCTCCGCTTGCGAAGTCAAGAGCGTAACCTGCAGCATATCGGTGAATACCTAGAGTTGCCCCAAAACCGATGACAAAGGATTCATCGCGGGGAATAGTCACCTTTGGAGATTCATTACCACATTGACGAACACTGCATTCTGGAATTTACGCACATTACTACTTACAGTGTTAACAATTTCTCTGTGGAACCCCGAATGATAAGTCTGAAAATTCCATTCCCTTGAACAAGTCTTTCTTTGAAACTGGTATTCTTCATTGTAGTTACTTCAGATAATCTATATGAAGTTCTTTTTGCAAAGTACTGGGTAAAATGAGGGAATTAAAATATTTTTTTTGACTCCAAAAGTTATGCATTTTGAGGCTAGAGAGGAAAAGAGAAAGAAAAGAGGAAAAATGAAAAAGTGCACGCTCCAACTACGAGCTCACTACAAAGTTGTAACTTGTTTTTGTGAGCTGAAAAAAGTCGTTTTTTCGTGCTTGCAGGAGAGTTCATTCACTCTACTGGAAGCGTAATTCTCACGGCCAACTTCTTCTCGGCGTGTTTTGTTGCCACTAGGAAACAAAAATGTCGCCGGGAATCTTGTTTGGTGGAAGAAACCTCTTTTATTTACTGCTGGTTTCTTTTTCCCTTGTTTGGGATTCATTTGTTAGTGATATTTATCCTAAACTTATGCAAGACAATCTTCATGGCCATTAAGAAAGAGATACGAAATGATTGGAAGATGAGAATGACGGAATGAGTGAGTTAAAGTGTTTGACAATATCTAGAATGACCCTTAGTTTGTTGATGTTTTCAGTATTAAGAACTCTCTAATATACTACTCTTGGAAAAAGCATCTTCTTAGCGTATTATGCATGAATGTAAATAAGGAACTCAAAATGAAAATAAACCATTGGCTTGCAGCAACAAAAATTCTACTGAATACAACCACACAAAATGGTTTTCCAAGAAGTAGCACAAGAAAAACAAATAAAATACTCTCATACAACACTTCAATAAATTAAGTACTTTAACAAAAACAGTCTTCATAGTACGACAGTTCTTTATATTCCAAAAATATCAAACTATTAGTGCCACTACATTTTCTTCACGTTTCAAATTCTCTAACAACTGCAGACATCTTTTGCAAGGCCGGTGGGTGCACAGTTATCTTTCAATTTCTGCGCATTTGGATATTAGAAGTACACATATTGAGGAAATAGTTTCTTTAAAATAGTTGATGTAGGAAGAAATTTAATATTCAAGTTGTGAAAGTGTAAATGATTTTGCATATTTTGCACATACCAGCATGCAATTGAATAATAAACAAATTGTGAAGAAATAACGAGCGGGCGATTTTAGCAATATCGTCTTATTGTGTGTTCTACACTGACTTCAGAATGAAGAAACAGGTTTCAAATATCAAATGAATTCATTTTTCTATTATTCATTTTATATTCATATTTTACTTCTTCGAAATCTTTCCTTTACAACGTCTGGCATGTGTATGTATTAGTAAATCTGAAGAACAGGGGCATCTAAAGTGATTTATCGTTTGTAACGAAGAAAGTTTTATCTAATTTGCTTACGCCACCTTTGTGTGTCTGAGTATAAAAAATGATCTCATTGTTCGACTATCTCTCACTTACAAATAAATCTCACTTACTACATCTGCTGTTCTGAAACCGGTTGGCGCTGGCCGTGAGATTGCAATTGACTTCACATTACCCCTACTTTTGATCACGTTTGAAATCGTACCCGCTGCGGTGGTAAGGCGGAAGAAAGGAATAAATAGACCTGACCTCCTTGGGAACTGGTCAGAGATTCTCTCTGTGAATGGACTGAGAGAAAACAAGGTTTTACTTCTTCTCCTGGGTATAATCGATGTTTGAATTTATGAATAGTGAATGTGACATTTACGACGGGAAGAGAATATAGTACCGAGTTTTCTTATCTTCATTGCTTCATTTAAGAGAATAGAAAGATCGTATCCCAAATCTGTTTAGTGAACTTTCATTGTAAGTCTTCTAAATTCATTGAATGGTGTGACAATTGGAAATCGAGTACTTGGTGTCAGGAAGCGTTTGTTTCTTGGAAGCATTGCAATATGCATATCGAATTTCTCCACATTGTTTTAAAATTAATTGTGGTAATATTCCAAGTATACAAACGTCTTACCTGTGTTTCTCTGAGAGAAAAGGAAACAATAACAATTTTTTAATGATTTTGGAATGCTGCTCGTAAGGAAATTTTCTGCTTTCTGTAAGGAAATCAATACATACCAAATCGATGCATAGATTCATGCGAATATTCTGTACTTTTTAAATCATTGTTTTAAAAGAAGAAATGTGAACATGAAGTTAACGTTACATGAAGTGTGACATGAAGCTAACTTTGAACTATAAAAATGTAATAGATTTAAAAATTCTCTTATCGTAGATTACGTCATAAGAAGGACAACATCAGCGGAAACCTTAAAGAGCCTACTTGTAAGGCTTTAGACGCGAACGTATTCTATTTACGCACGCTAACAACGTGGGTTGTATGTGCGCATACTTTTCCCCCTCATATCATAATCTGTGAACTTCTAATATGGTTGTCCTAAATTTGATTGACGCAGCCCCGAGGACTAATTCCTTACCTATTTTCACGCAAAAAGTACCTACGTTTTCGAAAACTTGTACATGATCTTATTTTAAACTCTGTTTTAAGGAACATATTTCATTAACGGGAAAAAGTCTGTATCATTAATATTTTAGTTGTAGGAAGACTCCAAAAAAAGTTTGAACATTTGAAATTTTCGAAATATCAGGGTTTTTAACATACGTGAGACCTGCACCATTCTCTTAAACGTGCTTCACACTATCGAACAAAAAATAAAATCAAAAACGATGCGAACATTTTTTGTAAATTAGGAAAATGTCCCATGGGGCTATAGGTGATAGTACACCTCAAAATTAAAATATTGAAGGGGCCGCAATATTAGCCAAATAGATTGGGGAATATCAATTTTGGAGGAAATCAGATGAAGAATTTTGTCGCAAGTGTTGTTCAAAGACCAACCGACAGACTTGCGGACGGACACACACAGACGGACGAATGGAGAGCCAGACGTTTTGCCGTCATTCGATATTCCGCTAGCAAGAGCCCACAAAACATGAAATCTGACTACACCACGTGTTAGAGGATTTTCAAACTACCTAGCGAGAGAGTAAAAGTCGATGTTAAACACCGTTGATTTAATAAAAACATCGATGTTTTGGAAACATCCACATCGATGTCGCAACTCTTCTTGTCAGAAAGCCCGTGGGAGTAGACTCACCTGCCCATCGCCGCCGCTTTGGCCGGGGCTGCCGCCGAAGCCGCCGGTCGTTCCCCGGCTGTACGACCCTTGGGCCACCCCCTCGATGACGGCAGTCCTCACGATATCCGCGCACATCACCACAGCCACGAGGGCCGCACCCAGCATCTGATGAACATAAACGAAAAACATTACGGTCTTAGCATAATAAAATTTTGCATTGTTCTGAAATGTTTTGTTGGTGTTCTCCTTAAAGAGTGAGTTTTGTTACATCCGGTTTAAGTTATAATCGCGAACACGCTGTTCGGCCTCACGATGTCTCATCTTGTGGATCTCCTCGATTGTATGGAAACGTGTTAAGTGCTCATTCTTCTCTCTAATATCGAAAATGTCAAGAAAAGCGAGGTATTCTTCTGAGTTTGTAGTAGGTATCTGTTGCGTCAGAACCTGGCGCACAAAAATAATCTGGGTATCCTGTTAGAGACGACATGCTTTTTTTCTCCGGAAAAAGGTCTGAATGTCTCTGGATGTAACAGAAGTTGGGTTGTTTTATGGTTACTGTTAATTTATTGAAGGTAATTGTGAAAATACGTTCATTAATATATTATTTTATATAAATGAAGAGAAATCAAAATGGATACTTTAATGTAAACGATGGGTGACTTTCCAAAAGTTGAAATTAATTTTTTTAAATTTAACTGAATAAGTAAAATATAATAAATTTAATACTTAGAAAATTATTTTTACATTTAAAGAAGAGAAAAGGAAAAATGATCTTTTGTCTACAACTGGCAATTTTGTGTTTTGGAGACAATTTTTCTCTAATTTTTAATTTTGTTTTTTTTTTCGAATCAATCTTTGAACAGTTTTTTGTTTCCAAATAAATTTGTTATGTTATAGTTCTGTTATTCCATATTTCGAGGTTTTGTTCATCAACGCGAGAGTTTCTGTTGGTTTCCAAACATTCGTTTCCATAAAACGATAATGAATTCTTGTGTAGCCAAAAAATCTTCATTTCTGAAAAACGTTTATTTTTTCTGATTTTATAAAAAAATCATTTCTTTTAGAGTTAAAATACGGGAAAAATAACGCATTGTTATTCAGAATTTCAATTCCGAGATTTAAATTTCGTATTTAAATTTGAAAATAATTTCTAACAGAATGAAAATATTTTAATATTTCAATATTATTACTGAAGCGAAGATCGTACAATTTACCGTTCCCTTATTTAAAATCACCTTCAGTATACCGAGTAGCACAGTATTCACTTTTGTAATGTTATTACATTTTTATTTAAATGGAAGGGATACTAAATTTCTCCAAAACGGATCAGCCATTTTTAAATTGAAGTTGTTTCACTTGCCTAGTAAGTTCAAATATTTGTATCGTTCAATGGTACCAGTCGCCATTGGTTTTACGAACGTTCGGAAAAATTGTTTTAAAAACACTTTACTACCATGAAAAATGAAATAAAATAAAACAATTCACCAAATATTGAACGCTTTCTGAATTACAAAATGTATTTTCAGTTTCTTTTCACCTCGCGTTTCGAACTTATCAGCAGTGAAAATAAAGAAAACGTAAAATGAAAATTGTGTATCCCTAGAACTGACATATTGGTTGACAGTTACCATGATTTGTTTATACAGTTCTCCAAACTCAAAATAGAAAATTGCAGGTCTTTGGAAAGCTTATCATGGTAATGATTAAATTACCATTTTAGTGTAATACAATTATATTGCAAAGATATTGCGTAAACGTTTTCCTTTAACTTTTTTTTATAGATTTCCCAACTTATCTGTTCTTTAGTTTGAAAATATTACTTTCAATTTATATTTCTATCCTTATCCTCTAATAATGGTCTCCGTCTTGTGAATGTAACTTCCAGATCCACAAAAAGGCACATCTTGACTGTAGCCACAGCGTAAAAGAACGGTTTAGTTGTGGTAAAGAAATGTCGCGAAGGTGCTGCGCACACTTTTTCGTATGGACCTGTTGCTCCCCTTGTTTTCAAAACTGAACTCCGGCTTGGGAATCGTAACGACCCTTGATTTTCCTCCCCCATGTCGCGGTTGCAGTTTCCGTCGCGGTCGTTGGTTGCAAGCTCACCTTGGCAGTCTTCATGTCGTCGGGGGCTGGCGCTGCAGGTGTACCTGGAGGCGGTGGTCGGTGGAGCTTCTCTGGCTGGGGATGTGCGGCTCCTCCACTTTATATAGCGTCGTCGTGCGAGGCGATGCGCCCGCGGGGTCACGGGTGGCGCGACTTCACTCGTCGCGGCGACGCCGCCGCCGACGCCGACGCCTCTCACCGGCCGCAGGCAGCGCGCGACGCTGCGCCGCCAGATACGCGCGACACGAGGCAATAAGATGGGAGCAGGGCAGGGTCGGGACGCGAAAGGGCCTGGGAACGGATTCGAAGTTGGTGACGCGTGCAGGGTGGAGACGGGACGGAAATGGGTCGGTGATCGTGGCAGGGTGGGGTCGGGCACCGGAAAGGGGCCTGCGGACGGATTCGAAGTTGAGGACGGGTGCAGGGTGGAGACGGCACGGATTTGGGACGGTGACAGGGGCGTGGGCGAGGACGGGCGCTGGAAAGGGGCATGAGGGTGGATTCGAATTTGGGGACGGACGTAAGG
>BOPP01000012.1:9470282-9510621 GCA_017312745.1 Gryllus bimaculatus
AGCGGGGTGGGACGAGGACGGAGGTAGGGCGACATGGGTCGTCACACGTAAACCGGTATAGTGGGCAGGGTGAAGTGGGCAGGTAGAAGGGCAGGGTGGGTGGACGGTGCAGGACAGGAAGGGGACAGGGTCGGACATAGAACGGAGACGGAACGGGTGCTGAGCGTGAAGGGCCGGGGTTGGTGGGAAGGAACAGGACAGGGGAGGAACAGGACAGGCAAGGATGATGTACTGGAAAGGCTCGGGAGCGATGGCGGGATACGTTGAGCTTAGTTTCTGAGCGACGGTGGAACCGCCCGGATTACACGTCGGATTGCAGGACAGGATAAGGATGCAGAGGAAGAAGAAGAAGAGGAAGAAGAAGAAGAAAATATCGTTTTTGGCCGGTTTGTGTCGTATCGCTTCAGCATTCTCCATGTATCGATATTGAGAAACCACAGAAAACTACTAATTATCCAACTCCAAGAATGCTCGTCCAGATTGTTGCTAAATTCAATTTAGCAATAAAGTTGGTGTCAAAAATCCACAGTCATCTGAGCTGGAACTCTACAACCTACTGATCAACGATACGTATAGCTGATGTTTCAGGCGGTAATTAATAGAAGTATGGAAGCACTTCTCCACCCAGAGAAGAAATTTGAAAAAATGTCTGTTGTTGATTAAGTAAATATTAGTATAAACGAAGTCCAGATCCAATTTTTTTGAAAAAATATATATTAATAATTTCATTGTGTGTCGACTTTGTACCTGCTTACGAGGCTCAGGGCATCATGTCATCTCTGTGCCTATAACCAGGATTCCCTAGGATTCAAAATCAAGAAATCATCAACTAATCTGACGTTGACTGTCAAAGGAATACATAGAGAATGGTGCGAATTGATTCCGCTATATTTTCCTTATTACTTTTTTTGTTTACAGAGGTCATAAAAATGCATTTCCATGAGGACTATATCGAAAAAGGATAATGTATATCCGATACGGTCTTATGGCGATTCTCAGAAGTGTATCGACAGTAGCTAATACGTAAATTGCTTAAATAGTGCATTTATTGTCCATTTCAATTTGCATTTCCCTTCCAGATACTCTTCTTTAAAGGTAAATGAAATGTTGTGAGGGGAACCACGCATGTATCCGTTGTCGACCGGAAAAAACATATTAACGTTTATTCAAAGGATGTTGATGATTTTGTTTTCGGGGTAAGAGAAAGTTGGGTAGGAGATGGGTCACGGATATGCTTTCAAGAGGTAGTGGGCAGTTCTTTGAGCTATAAATTTTACGAAGAAGTCAGTTTCATTACAAATGGAGTTAAATGCGTATGTAAATGCTCTTTACCGGACAAAAAAGAGTTGCACCTAGAAAGAGTGGTCCAATAGTCTCTCATTAAGAGTGGTCCTTTATTATCTCACTCATCAGTGGTACACATACATACCTGATGTGTGAATAAATGTTATATTCACACGTATCTGTGATGTCCGCCCTGTTGTTGCACAATTGTTATCAGTATATTGCTTTGAGTCAGACAGTGAAGAACGACGTTTCCGTGCAGTATGAAGCACCTGCGATGCCGCTCAGACGCCACTATCCTTCAATTGACTGCATTTGACAGAAACCGCATTGTGGAACTTCATAAGGCTTGTTGGTCGTATCATCCAATTGCCAGTCATATGGACCACTCAGATGTCACAGTGGCCCGATGTTGGGACCACTGTACATGAGGGCACCGTGGAACGTTGTGCATTCACGGGCCGACCAAGAATCACTACCCTGAGAGAGGATCGTCGTCAGGTGCGGCATGTAGTGCGGAATCCCATGATGTCAGCATCCGCCATTCCGCTAAACATGTACTAGCGAGTCTACAACATCCTGAGTTCCCGCACAGTGGTTCGATGACTCGCATCCGCTGGATTGGTGTCCCACCGCCTCATACGTTGGTTGCCATTGACACCAGAACTGTCGTCGGCGCTTGGATTGTCTCCGTGCCCGGGAGATGCATGGTCAGCGGACGATAGGCATCGTATCTTGTTGAATGATGAACCCCGCTTCGCCATAACTTCCGATGACCACCCTATTCGCGTGTGGCGGCGTCAATGAGAGAGGGCACTTGCTGCCCATATCGTGGTGAGACACACAGACATAACCCCGAGGGTCATGGTGGGGAAGGACCCATCGAATGTGCGTTCAAATCAAGTAATCTAATAGTGCTTCGGCAGACTTTCACAACACCACGCGATATGTCATGGAAATTCTGCGTCCGCACCGCTTATGACACATCACCTTGGGACAATGTTCCATCAACACACAGCACGTGCATCTTATGGACCTAGAGCATGCTGGGATCCTTCCGTGACCAGCAAGTTCCCCGAACCTCTCCATTATTTAAGACGTGTGGGATGACATTGGAAGGGGAGTTCTTTGCAGTACCATCCTGCAGAACCTGGAGGAACAGCTGCAACAATTGTGGACGATCTTACCCCAAGGCAGGATAGAAATTCTGTTTGACAGCACCCCGAACCGCATTAGGGCATGCATTGCAGCCAGAGGAAGTTCAACATCCTATTGAACTGGCACCAACTTTCAACCTGTAACTGACACCGGCTTTGTTTCTATTATCCCATATTGTAATCAGTTCAATAAAGATGCATGTTCTTTCAGCGTATGTAATTTAATTCACTTCAACCTCTGCTGGGTGCTTCACTTTTTTTTCAGACAGCGTTTGTTTCTTTCGCGGTGACGCATAATAATTAATTAGGTAGATATACTAAAAGGAAACTATTATTCCGAAACGGGATGAGTGTGCTGCATCCGAGATGGAAAATGCGGAAAAAGCAATCAAATGGGCAGATCAGTGGAAAAATCTTTTAACGTAATATTTAAAATTCGCAATGTTGTCGAAGATTAATATTTTATAACTGGAAAAAATAGTTTTATCAAATATCTCATAGAATATGTCAAGACGTGCGCCCAACAGAAGCAATTTTTGTTGTTCGGTTTTGTAAATTTATAAATATTAGTTTTGCTTTTAGAATTATTACTATCGTTTTTTTGTGTTTTGCCAAGAAATGTAATGATATGTGCTTTGTATAGCGTGATAAATTGGATTATAAGAATGAATGGATATTTAAATCACCATATTTGGAACGAGTAAATTTTCAGTACGTTTTCCCAGTGTCCTTACTTGTAATTGATGTAATCTGATAATAATTTAGGCGAACCATTTTTTTGTGTAGCGGATTACAACCCATGGTCAAATATGTAAAATTATGAATTCACTGAGATTGAAGGAAGCTAGTGGCGCGAAGAATGAAATACTAGAACAAAACATAGAATATTGTAAATTTAAAGAAAAGCCTCACTTTCAGTGCAGAGCCATTACAAAGTCTCAGCCTTATCAAGACCAGCAAATTATAAATTGTAGATGTAATGAACAACCTGAAGGAGCAGTTCAGTAGTTTCGTTCTTGCAGAGAAATTGCTGAACAAATTCACGTAGTATAAAGTGTTCTTTCTTGTATTTTTCATATCGCTTCTTTGTGCTTGTTTTTTCTATTCCCTGTACAATTGTCTTAAATAATATTTAATGCTTTTGCGAGAAAATTCAGGAGAATGGTTATCCCATTGAGAAATTAGTGGAAATTCCTGATGTACTTGTATATACTCAAAAAGGAAATAGACCGAATGTGATCTATATCGACGGAGGAAAGTTCAGGTGTTGATGTAAACGGGATGAATAATGTCTCTCAATCTAACAGATGACTTGCTCATGAGAAATATGGAAAAGAAATTGGGTTGCAACTTAATGAGAATTTTCAGTAAGATTTTTCTAATTTGGTATCAATTTTACTTTCGCGGGGTTCTGTATTTCAGATAGGTTGTAAAGCACGACCGTTTCTTGGAAGGCGTAAACTGAAAATTCAGCAGAAGATATAAGAGGAGAAGTCCCAGTGCCACGTTGCAGTCACGGTTCACTGAAGAAGGGGTCAAATTTACTAACGTCTTGGATATTCGAACTGTGTGAAAACTTAAAGTTTGGCGATGGCAAGCTGAAATTAATATTTCCTATAATATTTTAAGCTTTGTGAAGTTATTTATATTGAAACCATAACAGAAGTTAACTTGCCATACGAAACTGACTTATGAGTCTTACAAGTCTCAGTGCAAGATTCTTGTCGGGAAATGTGGCAATGCGTTATGTAGCCTGTCATAGCTGGGTAGTCTGCAACAAGCTAACTATATTACTGTGGAGTATTATTGATGTTGCATTAAAATGAGCAAATTCACTTAGGTGACTTTTGTCCTTTAGTGACTTGCATAGAGAGACAAAAGATGCATAAAAATGATTATAATGTCGAAAGAATTAGAAAAGGCTATCTTCTTAACACTCACATCGTCGAAAACGATAATGGCAATGAAAATGACCACGATCTGAGCATGCATTTCAAAAGGCATTCATACTTGTTGAACTCATACTTTAATTTAGAAACTGCTTAGGCAATGATGCATCGACATCATATAATATATTGCGAAATAACATGCAATGTAATTGAAATAGGTAAAACGTGACAAATGTGGTCACTAACAATTCTTTGGCTGGTTTGCTGATAAGAGGCATAATGCAATAGTGGCAAAACAGCATTGTTAGTTTCACAGGACTGACAAAAATAACTGCACCGAAATAAATGGTGATATAGCAGTTTTAAACTAACGTTTTTATTATTTAATTCATAATATGGTAAGAATTATATTTATTTAGAGATATCACCAGTGATACATGGTACAATTGATTATTGGTATGTACTGATATTGATGCGTGCAGTGAAGAAATCAGACAAGAATGACCGATCAGGATAACAGTCACGATTCAAGAAAAATTTGAATAAATTGGTGTTTGCAGTCAAAAAGTAAAATAGCTCTATATTCCAAAGTTTTATATAGTATACGATGTAGACAATTCTCATAGGCGTGTGCACAGGGGACAAGGGAAATAACGGAATATTTCAAAAAGGTCCCAGAGATCTTCGTAATAAAATATTTTATTTTCGAAAATATGATCAGTCTCTTATATTAAAAATAGTTTTAGCTGACAAATGTAAAATTGATACACGACAATTTGAGGAAAAGGCTCTCCAACCAATCTGACAACCCTGTTAAATGACACAACAGAAAATCAATTACATTTATCGCAATCATAATATTAAATATATGTTATTCTCCTAGTAAAACGTTTTATTTATTTCCTAGAAAACTATGTAATATATAAATAAAATGTGTGATGGAAAAGGGAACCAAAAGAGCCCAGAAAGGTTGTTGCTCCCTTTCGTTTTAGGTCTTCCACGCATATGGCAGTTGTTCTGTTACTTTGAGCAACGTTTCCACTTTCGTGAATGGCAGTACACATCCCAGCAGGATACCCCACTGACATGATGACATTCACGATATTCCCGTGTTGACAATTTTACTTTCAACGGCCGTTGTGGAACGGCGTCGATTGTTCCCAAGGCGACGTTCGCTTGTTGAGCACGGGTGCGCCGACGACTCTAACGGCGGGGAGGGGGGCGGTGACGATTTGAATCGTGAGCAAAGACGACATCTCCGCGACGCCTCCTCGGATCGGTCGTTGAATGCGAAATCAGAAGTTTGGGCCTTCGACTTCCAGAATAGCACGCGGGCCCGTCACTTTTTCACGTGGATTTTCGAGGAACAACGTTTACGCAACGTCCGAATACCTGAATGACGTTTTCGTGCAGTTCAAAGTGTAGAAGCCCTTTTGAATATTTATACCGCCGGGAATTTTAATGCGAACTAAATTGCACCATAAGAAATAAATGAGGTAAATGGAACATGGGTGTAATTTCAACGTGAGTTAAGAAAGATTGATGGTTCCCTTTTTAAGAATATAAAGTGATCTATTCGTCGCGTGGTTTGTAATGACAGCTTGCATTTGCTGGTAATGATATTGTTTCACGCTACGCCGGATTGCAGGTAATGAGGTGTGTCATGGTGTTGCAAGATGAAGACATTTCCATTGTTTATTGTAGGAAAGTGGGTGTGACTAAAATCTTATTTCACCTGAGGATATATGTCGAGAAGTAGGGGCAAGGACTTTGACTTTGTTTGTATGGGGAACCGGACTTGAGTAACAAGATTCGTTAAACCCACCCTTTTACTTTTTTCCTATAACAAAAAAATGTTCCTGCATTTTTAATGGGTTTTCAATGCAAATCAAAATTCCTATTGTTTGTTTTATTACTAAATAAGAAATATCTTCATTGGTTTCCATTCCCTGGAATAAAATACAAAAAAATCTTAGTTTCACTTAGAAGATTCATTGGTCATTTTTTAGGAAATGTACGAGCTTGTCAACCATTTCGGTTACCTGAAAGGCTTCTGGATGTTTATTTTCTTGAACTTTCTGACACAACTACATCCTAATGGAGAAACAGGTTTCTGATATATGGGTTCTATATTTTTTCTAAAAGCAGTTTGTGATGAAACCTGATAATATTAGTATAGTTACACTAATGAAGCTGTGTTTTCGAAATACAAACGTAAGCTTTCCAATAAAACGTCGGTAATGTTATTATCCAATAAACATTGCAACATATTAGAAAAAACAGAAGCTAATCAAATATAAAGAATTGCTCAAATTTCTGGATATTTGAAGAATAAAAGAAATGAATGGTATATATTTTTTCCGTTCAGTAATATGTTCCATAATTAATTAATAATTAATATTCATATTATTGTTTATTTTTTAATTCTTTTTGCGCGATATGGAAAGTAATGCTTTGTGTATGGGTTTTCAGGATTAAAATAAACAGGAACCGCATTTCTTCCCTTATCTTCGAATGCAATGGAATGGAAGAATAAAACGAATTCACAATTTTTATGCAATACGATTTCTAATAATGAATATTAAAAACAAATTTATTCCTTTTTGATCTAACTGACTTCATGTCTCGTTCCATTTTAAGGCATCTTGATGTTGCTAAATTTGCGTTAGATTCTTGAGTTAGTCTAAAGTTGTTATGCCATTGTTGATTGTATGATTCCGGACACGTCAAATGCTAAGATCATTACTACCGTCAGTGTAGTGAACGTTTTTCGTCGGGACACAGCGGTGGTCTTCCCTCGCTGGGTGGCGAGATCCGGCGCCGACCTACCGTTAGTAGCGTTTTCCTCAATCAGGTATCTCCCACCAGTAGGGTACCGCCCCAGCTGGAAGAAAGCTCTAACCTCCCAACCTGTCACTCGGCATGTGTGGTAAGTTCATGCTAATGTGAGTGTGTCTAAGGTATGAGGATAGAACAAGGATGACGAAGCGAAGATCGCTCGCGGTCCGTGACCCGTTTGTTAGTTACTGCTCCGGAATTCGCCTGGCGTCGATTGGAGACACCAAAGAATTGTAGCGATTAGAGCAGCCAGCCGCTAGAATTCTCTCCCAGACTGCGGCTGAATTCGCCCTACCTGAAAGGTAGTTTCGAAAATCCTCCCACCTTCGAGATTTGAACCTCGGAACTCCCGGGCAGAGGCAGTGCAGTGACAACAGTTGATACCCTGGTCCACAGCTCCCGCTGTGTTATGCCGTTGTAATAATAATAGTAATAATATACAAATTACCATTATTTTAATATATTGTATGTTTCAGAATAGTGCAGATAATTTAATCTCTGTGTAAATACTTGTTATTTCTGAGAAATGGTTCTTTTTCTTCAATTTTTGTGAATTTTTATTTTTATTGCACAGTGTTTTAATGAAATTAAATTAATAATTTTTGAGCCACTAAGTGTTACCAAAAATTGATTCAAATGTAGTATGTTGCCATTCGTGAGATTATTATCTCTCAAGTAAATGTGTCACCTAGATAAAACAATTAAAACTAAATCACAAGACTGGCGGGTAGTGATCTTCAAATCTAAAAATGGATTTGGAATAAAAACGCGTAAAGAAGTGAAGTACAATACTTTGTTATCAAGTAAGGCATTTTCCCTTCAAATAATTATTTCCGCCGGTCCGGATGAGCTAGATCGTTAAGGCAGTAGTGCCGTAGCGATCTCGGACCGAAGGATCACGGGTTCGAGTCACGCCTCTGGCATTGTTGTGTTGTGTTCGTCCTTTCACCCCCTCTCATGTCATCTTCACAGTTTCCATGCAATAGTGGTCGCCAATGACCTAGATGTTGATGCGACCTTATATATTAAAAAAAATTGTTGTAAAACGATCCAAATGAAATCGCCAGTAAACCAGGTGTCCGCGCGCGAGATCCGCCACTAGGCAACCAGGCGAGGAGGCCGGGAAGAGGGAACGGAATTAATTGAACTCTGCAGATCCTTGGAATGCCCGAGTGCGTCGTAACTCCAGACCTAAATGCCAGCGCGCACCGCGCACTCTGCTCTTCTGTAATGAGGATGCGGCGGCGGCGGCGGAGGAGAAGCACGCGTCGCGAGCAGCCGTCCCGGGATCGCTGCCCGGTCGATACCATCTGAGAAAGCGCCGCCGCGGGCGTGCACGGCCGCTGAGTGCTGAGCTGTGAGCTGAGTCGGAGCGGCGGCGTGCGGCCTGCAGCGGCGACCTCGCTCTTGATTTATCCGCCTCGACCTCCGCCTGCCGCGATGGGGGAGGAGGGGGGGGAGGGGGCCGCTCCCTGTCCCACGTGGGTTGCACCAGACCCTCAGGCGCCCCTAGCGGCAGAATTCTTCTTCCTTGTTGGCGTAGCCGGCCCCGTGGGAGTGGGAAGTTTAGTTGATCGTCGATAATTACTGTAAAATCTGTCTGGGATGACGTTTCAAATTCGATGCGGAAGCTCAGTGACAATGTCGTTGCCTCGGTAGTGCCGTTCACGGGAAGATCCTTGAGTTCGAATTAAATTAAAAATAACTTGATGTTATGAGTCTAGGCCGAAGACCTTTAAGCCATTACAATACCAACATCTTACTGCGTTTTAATATTTCGAATTCTGGTATTAACCCGAAATGGTCTCTCCATCGCTTCAAAGCCTCGGAAACAAGCCCTTAAAGCACGTCTCACAAAAAAATTTACGGGAAAATATAACGTCAGAAGACGAGTACATGCTAATCTACAAAACTTTTTCTAAACAATTTATTTATTTCCTGTTGCAAATGTCGCGCATTCACCTTTCAGTATTTGACCTCTACAGTATCTGAAATCAAACAGCACCTTAGTAGATCGTCCGCACAATCGCCAGTGCATTTTTGTTGGACACCCACTCCCCTTCGCCCCTAATGTGCTTCTTTCATTATTTTATTAATTGGTTTATTGGTTGACTTATTTATTCATTTAATTTGTTTATTGGTTTACTTATTTATTACGTAAAGACTTATTTACTCCTCTCCCCTTATACTAACCAGTGCTGTTTTTCTACTCCTTCATTTCCGTTTCCCTAATGGTTTGAACATTTCCTATAAATATACTAATTATTTCATGAAGGGAGGCCTTCTATCACTTAATATATTTTGAGCAAGCCTTAAGTTTCTATAGTGGAAGTAGTAGTTCCTCATTCCCATCCATTTTCATTTCAATGTTTGGGCAGCACAGCAATTTAGAAGAACGTGGATCCAATCTTTACTATCTCCGCAAAGCATACAAATGTCACTGCCATTCGAATACTTCAAGCTCCGTTGCATCACCCTCCCCGAATTTGAACCAAGGGCAACCCCCTCGTGTGTCGCTTCTAACAGATTGAACGAAGTGTCTGAACGTGAAGACATACTCATAGTCCCACACGAAGAAGAAAATCCAGTAATCTCTTTTTCATCAATACATAAACATTCATTCAATACATCAACATTTGTAGAACATACAAGAAAAGCAAGATACTGATGTGTCAAGCACGTATGAGTAATTATTGATTCCAGGCGCATCCAGTTCATTACACAATGTACACGCAGCACAGCTGAACCTATTCTACATCATATGGGGTGATCTTTATGGGGGGTGGTGACTGTGTTGGGAGGATCAGAAAGTCAACTGATGTCGTTGCTGTCTTCCTGATCGGGAGGTTCTAGGCTCGGGTCACGCCGAAAGCAGGATTTTCGACACTAGCTGGATAGCTAGGTGGAATTCAACCGTTGTCCGGGGGAGACTGTTAGTGGCCGCCTAGTATAATCGGAAGCTTTCCGAGGTTTTTCCAATCAATACCAACCGAACACCGGAGCGGAACACTAACAAATGGGCAACGGACTGCGTGGTATTTTTTCTTCCCCTTGTCCTATCCCCATCTCTACGTACACACATACACACTGAGATGCACTACACAACCACACATGTCCAAAGACCAGCCGAGAACATGGAGATCGTTTCCGGTGGGGCGATTTCCCGCTTGTGGGAGATGCCTGGTTGGAGGAAAAAAATACTAGTTGATGTGTAGTTCGACGACGGATCACACCATCCAGCGGAGGGAAATCACGGCCAACTTCAGTGAAAAATATGCATTTCACTTACGGGACGTATAACCCTTATTTTTGATACACTCGTAACATTAATTAATCAATCAAACAACTGATCAATCGTTTTCTTGGTTTTCAATATTTTCTTTTCCGTAAATCCGTCATTCTCGATTTATTTCCCTAAGTGTTATTTTTTCTTCGTGTTTTGCAACTAGAATATCGCAGTTCCACATTTAAATAAAATACTGCAATACAAATATACTATGTGGCATAGTTAACTACCATTCTAAATAAATATCTCGTATGACTAAAGAAATTTATAATCAAACTACATATAGTGATTGATTCATTCATTCTTCCATGTTTCCGAGATCTTCAACTGTTCTGTTCATTAGTCACGAAAATGTAGTACATGTTATAATCATGGGAGGTACTTGGTACCTTCCGCCTTTGTATGGCGAGATCCGGCGCTATCCTACACGTGCGCATGCGGTTTTTTTTACGAACAGTTATTTGTCAACAGCTAGGAAACGCTCAAGCCTGAGTACAAACTCTACGGTCTCTACTGGTCTCCCAATGTACAAGAATGCGGTAGTTAAGTGCATGTAAGTGTAAGTGTGTATGTGTGTGTACGTAAAGGGGTGAGAGTAGGATAAGGAATGGGAAGGAAAAATCGCGCGCGGTACGTGATCAGTTTGTTAGGGTCCTGCTCCAACATTCGCCTGGTGTTGATCGGAGAAACCGCGGAAAACTACCAATCAGATCTCACGGCTGCTAGAATTCTCCACCAGAAAGCGATAAGGACTGAGAATAGGAAAAGGGAGAAAAGATCGCTGGCAGTACGTGACCCATTTGTTAAGGTTCTACTCCGACATTTATCAGGTATTTATTAGCGTAAGGGGACTGCTCCCGAATTCGCCTGGTGATGATCGGAGAAACCAGGAAATACTACTGGTCAGAGCAACTAGCCGCTAGTTTTTTTCTAGACAGTGGCTGAATTTGACCCAGTTATCCATGATGTGTCGAAACGCATGTCACCGTCGGACCTGGAGAGGTGGCTCAGGGTATCAACTGATATCACTACAGTTCATCTGATATGGGTGTCCTAGGTTTGAGTTCCGGCGGTGGCAGAATTTTTACACTACCTTGTCAGCTAAATAGAATTCAGTCGCTTTCTGGAGGAGAATGCCGGAGCAGTACCCAAAAAACAGCCATTGACTACGCGAGATTTTTCCTTCTCATTCCCTACCCTGTCCTCACCCCTCCCTTACACGCACTTACACTCACGCTGGGAGATCAGTCGAGAGCTTAGGGCTAGTCGCTGCTGGGGCGGTGCGCTGCCGGTGGGAGATACCACGTTGATGGGAAACGCCATTTGCCGACGGAGCGTCACCATCCAGCGGGGGAATATCACAGCCACTTTCCGCAATACAAAATGCACTACACTTACGGAAATAGCCTTAACTGACCTTAACAGGTGACGCTCCCGGAATCACTAATCAACCAACCAACCAACTAATCTTTAACTGTCGGGACTTGAACCTTACCACTTCCCGATGACAGGCATTGCCTTAAAATCTATTAATGCCTTTGAACACCTACGTTGTCCAAGGAAAAATTAGGTTAGTTGTCGAGAAACATCTTATATCATTGCATTTTACTGAAACTGTTCAATTACTTTTTTGTAGAAATAAGTTAATCATTGTACAAGAATAAAAAAGGAAGTCGATATTACGAAAAATAAACATACTTACTAATAATAGTTTTGTATTTCGTATGCACTTTTTAAATTAGAATTGAAAACGCATTACTAAAACAACTGCTTGGAGATTTATGATATCTAGCAACTGTGTTTTTTAGATACAAGAAAGTTGCAATGGTGTGTTAAGCTAAACTTACATAATAAATCAGGCACCTTGAGGTGGATCACCTGGCGGTGATCTTCTTAAAGTTTGGATGGTATAAGGTCGTAACTTTCTCATGATGAATAGCTCCAAATGCTTGACCTGCAAATGATCTGCTATGTCATCACTCCAGGGAGCTCAACGAAGCTTCAAACCAATCTTACACAATTGATTTCTGTATTGCTTGAGCCAAGTCTTCCGACTTTTAACATTTAGGTAGTGACTAATCAGTTCACCTGCCGACTCAGCTGAAGTATTATAGTAACATGCTTTGCGATACAAGCGGCGCTGACTGAGCACTGAAAAGGAAGGTCGGTGTCATGACATGAACGTGATATACAAGTTGATGGCAAACTACAGTATCTATTATGAACTTATTGTATTCTGTCGATTTGTTGCTTTTATTGAAAAAGCTCACTCAATCAATCTTCGTCAATATAGTTGAGAATGAAACCATTTGAACTTTTGTATTTGCATTTTAGTATATAATTCTCCTCACATTCACTGGCTGGCTTAGGTGGCTAAGAGCATTCAATGATTTTACTGCAGCGCCTCTGACCGAGAGGGGCTAGGGTACGAGTCGCGACGGTAACAGGAATTTCAACACAGGCGATACAGTTTAGTTCAGCCGCTCTCTGGAGGAGAATTCAAGTGGCCGATTGCTCTGATCGGTAATTGCTCTGATCAGTAATTGCTATAATCGGTAATTGCTCTGATCGGTGATTTCTCCAAACAATATCACAAGAACGCTGGAATAGTAATCTAACAAACGCATTACGTATTTACTACAATGCCCTGAGGTAATGCTATCACATTACGCCCTGAGGAAGATCGCAGAATGGCGACCGAAACGTCGGCACCTTCGCCATGGACGCGGCGTCACCCGGACAGCCTAGTACATACTAACTCCGGCCGTGGAAGCCTACGCTCTAAAACGCGTTACGGACCGCGCCAGATCATTCCTCCGACCTCCTTGTCCTATGCCCACCCTTTACTTTTCTATCCTGTTTGTTCTCATCCAAGCACTTACATTTACTTGCACTACAGTATCAAACATGTCGGGAAAGCAGTCGAGTGCTTAGAGCTTGTCCCGGCTGGAGTGATACCTGGATGGGGAAAATCCCGCAAGCCCACCAGTAAGTCGGCATCGGATTTTCGGAGGGAAGATCACAGCCACCTCCCGCATCAATCATGCACTACACTTACGGGACTAATTATCACTACATTTGAAACGCCCGGAAATACTAATCAATCAATTTTTATACTGACAGATTGGATTGAGGAACTCAAGAATTGGCAAATGAATTTACGGCAAATAAAACGCAAGTTACAGAAATTCTTGATTTTTTTTCAGCAAGGATCATGGCAACCGAGCGTATGCAATGTAGTGTTTGAAATTGCATTCTCTTAATCGCATTATGCCTAACACTGGATATTTATTTATAAAATGCCTGTGAGAGTTCAATCTCGTGCTTTAATAATACGTTCTTGTGCTTTGATAATTCGCAATTACGCATGTGATCGATGTAGCTGATATTGAGGTGCCTGGAATTTGAAACTGATAATTTCATTTCCGGGGGTACTTTACGTAAAACGTCCTCGACATTTTCTAGATTTTCTCAAAATGACTTCACGTTTTATCTTTAAATTGAATACAAGAATAGAGTAAAATACTCTGAGAAGACAAAAGCCGTGGGGAAGCAATATGAAAACATACAGATGGCAGTAGTATCACGAACAAAAATTATAAAACGGCAGTACATTGGCAAAACTTTCATTTGTACTCATGTGACTAAGGTGAAAAAGTTCCTGCCGTGATTTTGGCCACACGACGGGCATTAGCTGACTTTGAACGCAGAATAGTGGTAGGAGCTAGACGCATGGTACATTCCATTTCGGAAAACGTTAGGGAATTCAATACTCCGAGATCCACCGTGTCAAGAGCGTGCCGAGAATACCTAATTTCAGGCACAACCTCCCACCGCCCACAATACAGTGGCCGACACCTTTCACTTACTAATTACCGAGAGCATCGGCGTTTCCGTACTTGACAATGATAACAGAGAAGCAAACCTGCGTGAAATAACCACAGAAACAAATGTGGAACGAACGATGAATATATCCGTTAGAACAGTGCGGCAAAATTAGGTGTTAGCGGGCTATGGCAGCAGGAGACCGACTCGAGTGCCTTTACTAAGTGCTCGACATAGCCTGAAGAACCTCACCTGGGTTCGTGACCACATCGATTGGACCCTAGGTGACTGGAAAACCATGCCTTGATCACATGAGTCACGATTTCAGTTGTAAGAGCTCATGGTAAAGTTCGAATGTGGTGCAAACCCCATGAAGTCATCGACCTAAGTTGGCAACAAGGCACTCTGCAGACTGGTGGTGGCCCCATAATGGCGTGCGATGTTTTTACGGGACTAGGTCTTCTGCTCCGACCGATCCGATCATGGTTATGTTCAGCTACGTGGAGACGTAGCTCTTTATTTTTTACCCTCTTGGACTTCATGATCCCAAACAATGACGGAATTTTTATGGATGAAAATGTGCCATGTTCCGCGGCCACAATTGTTCGCAATAGGTTTGAAGAACATTCTGGATAACTATAGCGAATGATTTGGCCACACTCGACATGAATCCCATTGTACATTTATAGGAAATAAACGTGAGGTCAATTCGTGAACAAAACCCTGCACAGGCAATACTTTCGCAATTGTGGATGGCTATAGAGGAAGCATGACTTAATATATAAGCAGCAGACTTCCAAGGACTTATGCAGCCCGTGCCACGCCGAGTAGTTGCACTTCACATGATAAAAGAAGGTCCGACACAAAAATAGGAGATATCTCATGACTTGTCAACTCAGCGTACGCTCACAATAATGTTCACTGCCTGCTCTTAAATTTCAAAATTTTCAAAATTTGAATAATTTATAATCCCCCTTACACAACTATAATATTGAAGATAGAGTTTCTTCTTAATGGTATATATTAATCATAAATAGATCTTCAAATTATGTCATGGACATTTTATGGGTAATTTTAGTGAAATTAAAAAAATAAACAAAATGTTCTCAAAATTATTCAAATATTTTACATTCTCGGCCTTAGAAGAAGAGTAAATCATGATGTCGGAATATGGTGAATTTTGGACCCAAAACACTCTTATTGCCGATTCTTGGTAACGAAAAAGTTGACCTTTTTTTATACATAGTAAATTATTTTCTCTTTCTCTAATTTGTGTAGCCAGAATCTATGGTGTGGGGGTTCTTGATACAGAAAAATCGATTGACGGCAAAAAGTCTGCCTTTCTGTTTGTTCGTCTGAAGTCATTACTGTCGCCTAAACAGTTCAGTCGATTTTCTCCAAAATTAATTTCCCCCAATCAATTCGACAGATATCGAGGCTCTTTGAATTTGATACCGATATTTTTTTTATTTTTTGAGGCACTTTACTGGAAGTGCCTGAGATATTTTAAAATTTTACATAAAAATCAAAGAACGTTTAAAAATATTGTGCTACTTCCATTTTCGTCGAACTCTCCGTATTTTCAAAAATTGCATAATGTTAATGGTTCAAAACTAAAATATTGAAGTAGGGATTTTTGTCTTCAATAAAATTGTTTTTTAGAAATCAGATCTTTAAAAAAGATTATGGTAAATATTTCAAAGAAACAACAATTTTTGCGTAATTTGTGCTTGAAATTAATGCAATTAAACAAATTGAAAACCTGCACCAAAAGTTTTCATTTAATGTTTCCACGGATAGAACAAGAAACATTTAAGAAAATGGCGCAAATACCGTTTATGTTGACCTTTTGGCATTTTTCAAAATGGCAAAGTTTTAACATTCGAAAATTTGAGAATTAAAGATATAGATTTTGGCCTTAAATATACACTGTTACAAAGAATCTGATTATTAAAAAACGCCAGGCTCAATTTTTTGATGCCATTTGTAATTTCTGGTTGATATTATTAAAATACATAGGTGTCTCACCATTTATGTACCACGAGAAAAGTTTTCGGAAAAGAGGAATGGCTCAAAAGAATGCGAAAAATAATTGATGTTTACATTAATTTGATTTTAATTATAAATTACTACTATATTATTTAATTTTAAAATTATATATGTATTATTTAATAATAAAAATCACATTATTAATTCGATATTTACTTTATTCTACCATTTATATTTTCAACGTATTGATGTATTTTCTTTCAACCACTTCGAAATCGCCAATTGCGTTTTCTCTCTTAAAAATACGATTTGCTATATGAAAGTAAAATTGAAAAAAAGTTTGATAAAATTATTTTATTCATGTGGTTAGTTAATTAGTATTATATGTGGTTATTTATAAGGAATATTATGAGGAAGGCAACAGGCACGGCGTTGCCATACAATGCAGCTATATGGCAGTTTGAGAAGTTATTCTAAGAATTGTTGGACGGCGCAGTGGATAGGAGAGGGATGAGACAATGAGGCTTTATTTACTTAACGTTAATGTTACAAGTTCTCTGCGTTCAATAAAATGGTTCAATAAACAGTATTTTAGTCCTGTCGCAGTTATGCACTCATAAGGCGATGTATTGAATGTCCTTTTGTTCTGCATGTTCAATTTATACTATGTGAAATTATCCTTGCTTGTCTGTAAATTGTTCTGTAAATATTATAACAGTTGAGTCCTGTGAACGCTGTTTCTTTTGTTTTGTGTGAAACGGCTATTGTTCGTGACTCTCAAATAATTGCAGATTTGCAGCGCAGATGCTTTGTTTGGAACTTTTTTAGTGACATCTGAAGTGAGGGCTGACATTGCAAAATTATAATAATACGTAACAGTTTCCAATATTATCACCCAACCGTAGCACTTCTAGTTTCTCTAAACTTTTTTGATTTCATAGATTTAAAATCATTGAATTGCATTACAGCACCATTTCAGTTAAATGTTTCTTTTTAAAAAACTTACACAAATGATTTTTTAAAATAATTCTCACGGCGTTAATTTTTACTTTTGAGCTGTATATTATAATTTAATGCATATCAAAGACAATTACTTCAAACTATTTTCAATTATATTTACTGAAATTTTAAAGTATTTTTGCATGTAAAATCGTGCAGTGTCCGGACCGCCAGTTTCCCAAAAATGAATATTTTTTCTAATAAAAATTTTGTAAAGTAAGGTCGTATGTTCAAGACCCTGGATAGGCATGAATATTTGAAAATGCGTTCAGTATCGGGAGGAGGGCGTTCCGAATCTCTTCTATATTACACGTATACTGCAATCCTCCCAGAATTTTTTGGCTCGATTGGAATATGTGTATGTGTGTGTGTGTAACTGAGAACATACTCCCAGAACAATCATATAAGCACCGAGGTGGGGCTACTGACAACCAAGGGCAAATATGAAATGGAGCAAGACCGTAATGGGCTTACAGGAAATCTCGGTATTATTTGGTGTGAGTGAGGGGCCTCTTCGCTGAGAAATGAACTCTGGATGCTGGTATTTACGGCGTAAGATATGGTAGATACGGCGTAAGATATGGATTACAATATAGGCGTCGCGCCAGTAAATAATAGTTGGGAAGGTATGGGAACGCAGAAGAATTAGCCCAGAGTCAAAAGTATAGGAAACTAACTAGTACGTAGTGTTTGTACCACGTAATGTAGCACCACTACTTTGATTTAGTAAAACATTAGGAGGCTGTTGGAATTTCTATTGATCATATTGTGATCAAATTCTAGTGGACTGCACACATAGACGAAACTTTTTAAAATATGTGAATCAGGAAAATACCATGATAGTTGGAGGTGACTTGGGAAGTAATAAGGAAAAGTGAGAACAAACTATGAAATAATTGCATATTTCTCTTTATTTTCAGTACTTAACATTAAGTCATAAAGAGAATACAGTAGTACATAAATATTTATATAACAACTACAAGCTCTTATTTTGTACGCTCTCGTCTCTGTTCACAACTTGTAACACTGAATATATTTTGCAATTTTATTTTGCATAATGTGTTTCATAAATCAATTTTCAGTCGTTAGTAATCACAATACAATAAAGTCTTTAAATTTTCTGTAATGAAATTATGATTATTTCATTACTGCAATAAACCAAAATTCGAAGATATTACAGCTCAGATAAATCAATTCAGCTTACAAGTTCTGATTTCAAATACGACATTCTTCATTTTATAATAAAAATAAATATATGGCATTAAATAAAAAAGCTTGTAATAATAAAATATATAGAAAACATCAACGCGCGCTTGTATGTGCAGGGCGAGGTCGTGAGGAGAGTCGGGGAGGGGGTCCGCTTCACTTGCCGTGGGGAGGCAGGTAAGTGCCAGACAGCCCGCCTCCGAAGGCGCCGCCCGCGCCGCCGCCGTAGCCGCCCCCGAAGCCGGCCCCGGCGCCCCCGCGGTAGCCACCGCCCACCGGCCCCGACGGGTAGTGAGGTGTTCCCTGCAAAGNNACAAAATATATCGTAATTACCTTATATTGTAGCTGAAGGGATTACTCAACATAATAAGTCCTTAAATTGTCCTAAATAAATACTTTCAATAAAATAATTGATTGGCGAAAAATGAACATTCCAAGAACAATTTTACTGGGTTGAAACAATGGAGTGGACTAATGGGAAAAATTTAAATAAATTAATGTGACTTAAATGCAATGTAATAACATAATATGAACATATTTTACAATGTATGTTACCTCTTAGTATTATTGAATCCTCAAAACAAATTCAAAATTCACCATGCAAATCAAAGATCCGCAAGAAATGAAAATGCAACAATGAAGACAATTCAAAAGTCTACTCAAGAGCAATTGTTTGAATTACTGCCCTTGTTTGAAAGTTAACGGGTTCCTGTATGATGCATAATATCTGGTATTACGTTCCATCATGGATATTTATTACAAAATTGCAAACCCTATTCACTTAATGTCGAATCAGTTCAATATTTCGTAATCCAGTATTTATGAATTAAGTGCAATATAATATTTAGTTTTTAAATTTCGACCCCAAAATACAATAACACATTCTTTTCGATTATGTTTATTTTTTTGAGGATTTAAGATAAATATTGTTTTCTCAATGTGCTCATAATCGCTGTTCCCAAAATCTGAGCATACGAGTTAGTTACATGATCTAAGTAAATAACTGAAAACTCTATTGTTTCTTAGTTGAGTAGTTGGGAGAAAAGAAAGGGGCAAGAGAAATATTGGAGTATTCGAGCAAGTGGAAATGAACTGAATTTTGAGAAGTAACAGTTTAACTTTAACGGGATCATTTTAAGAACAAGCAAGAAAAGAAAGGGGCGTGGCGGTACGCACCTGGTACTGGACGTTGGCGACGTAGCCGGTGGCATCGCTGGCCGTGTACGTCACCAGCTGGTTGCGTCCGTCGGGCAGGCGAACCTGGTACTCCCCCTTGACGTTGCCCGCGCCGTCGCCGCTCTCGTGCTGGCCGAAGTCGTTGCCGCTGTAGGCGTCCCGCACGGCGTATTGGAAGTTGTACGGGATGGCCTGCAACAGCGTAGACGGCCTCGCTCGTCCGACAACTCTCGATGACAAGCTCGCGATGACAGCTTTAACGGAGTGCTCGAAGTGTTCGTAACTTATACTTGGAGGCTGAACATCGGTGCAGAATCGAGATGTCGAAAGTGCTTACGCAACACCTTGCATTTCTCTTGTTAGAGCCGTTCTATGGGAATGGCGCTGAGTGAGAATTCTCTACAGATGGTCATGGACCGTTATGAGTGTAGCGTCAGACAATATTGATATAAATGTCTACCAAAGTCGCTTTTGCTTCTCACTGTTGGGATGATGAAATATACATACGTTCACCGTAATCGAAGAAGAGTATCTACGTAAAGTCGACTTTTTAAATTCAGTAAACTTTGCAGTATGTTAATACATAACGTTTTTACATTGAACTTAATGAGCAGTTTGTGAGCATCTCATGAATAAATAAATTATTCACACGTAAGCTATTGAATATTTTACTAATATTTGGATTTAAACAAATCAGATTAGTCAATAATCTTATCTTTAAAAATAAAGCAGGATGAAATGCAGCAAAAAGTTTCTCTAAATCGGACTGACTCTTTTAGTTGTTAGTCATTTCAATTGAATAAATGACATTTGACTTCAATTACTCTTCAAACAAAAATTAATGGTGAATAACTAGCTCAGAGTCATAGAATATCTAGCTCAAAGTCGAAACATTGAAAACGTTATTAGCACTAATTTCTGGAAGAGAAAAACTGTTGTCCGACGTTTTGCACTTCGCATAGATCGGCATCGTTTCGCACTTTCCAGCAGTGGAGGATCACCACCACATTTTGGTATTAACTTCCGGATATAACGACTAAGTAGTTGACGCATCAGGAATCAACAAGAACTCATTTACACTTACCGGGCCTCCGCCAAATCCTCCGCCGAAGCCGCCCCCGAATCCGCCGCCTCCAGCGTAGCCGCCGCCTCCGTATGCGCCCCCGAAGCCGCCGCCTCCGGCGTGACCGCCCCCGAGCAGGCCGCCCGCGCCAACGCGCGCCGTCGCCAGCGCCACCAGCGCCAAGCTCAGCACCTGCGCAGGGCGTCACGCGTCAGACGGCGGCGGCGGCGGCGCGGCGCCGTGACCGAGATGGCGCGCGGATAGCGTCGCGGCGCCCGGCGTCGCGAAGGCCGAAAGGGCGGGCGCGCCGCGATGGCGTCAGCGAACGTCGCCCTGACGTCGCGGCGCCGCGTTCGCCTCCCCATCCACCCTACGCCGGCGCGGCCACCACGGCGCCGCGCGGGTCTGGGGCGATCTCCAGGATAGGAATGAGAGTGGTGATAGGGAGTTGCAGCACGGCCAGTTCTGTCGCTGCCTGGAGGAGAATTTCGTCGGCCAGCTTCTCTGATCTATATTTTTCCGTGGTTGCTCCGATCAATATCAAATGCCGGAGGGGGATAGGGACACGGACCGTGCGCGATCTTACTTACCCGTTCCTTGTCCTATCGTGCTCCTTTCTTACTCTCTGATCGGTCGGGAGTTAAGAGCTGGGGAGCTTAGGGAGTTTAGGGCTGGAGCGGTACTCCGCTGGTGGGGATACTAGGTTAGGAAAAACCCGCTAGTTGTCTGCGCCAGATCTCGTAGGGCGTCAGGGCACGATCACCACTATCTCCAGAGCATAAAACTTGCATTACACTCACGGGATTAATGACCTTAGTACTTGACGCGCCCTGAATTGCTAACAATCAACCAATCAATCAAGGATACCCAGCTTTTTACACGGACAAGCCATATAGCAATACATAGAACTATGAAACTGCGCATGCAGTTCGAGTTTCGCATCACGCATGCGATTGCGGTTGCAGACGATTGCAGCACGCAATGCCGTGCAAAATGTCCGTATTATCTCAACCACTGTGTACTACTTTGAAGCATCTGCAAATGCGCAAATGGTCGAGATTGCTATCGATTACTAAAGTCGCTAAGGAAAAGTTCGATTTTTTGTGTTCACAGCAGATCTTCCACAACCGGCTGTGTTAAGTCGGCGGCAACACTCTTGCCCCTTCAGCGTCCTTGACATGTAGCTCCTCGAGTTCGAGTCCCCATGGAATGTATTTTTGACACTGGGGCCTTTTTGAACAGCGTGATAGTCTGTCATTGTGAATTTTTTTAGCCTCTGCGCATGCGCTTACTCGATCTCGAACTTGAAGTGAAACGGCTCCCACTCTATGCCGGATTTAGCCGGCGACTAATATCGCAATATAATAGATCACTCGGTCTTGCTCTATCCAATTTGTTCTTAAATCTGATGGCAGAGTAAGTTGCGAATTATATGTTTCTACGATGAAACATCAAGTCTCTGGCATTAACGTATATTTTAAATTATCTATAGTAATATTCGTTACATTTAAAGTTAACTGTACTTGTCACGTCGGCCCGTATACCAGCCACGAGCTATCAGCGACGCCCCGGCTGCTGGGTTAAGGGGTACGTGTGGTTGGCACAAAGACATCCCCTCGCCGTATTCCGGTCTTCTCAAACTGAAAAGTGAATTTTCTCATCGTCTCAGCAACATATACTGGGACATTGCAAGGAAAACGCACACTATAATCTTGCCTGACCGGGAACCGAACACGGGATCGGGTCAAGGAAAGCGAGCACACTGACAAATAATCTAAACAGTGAAGGACATTTATTTAATAACGTAATAAATATATAGTAATATAATTATGTATACTGCCCAGGAGTTCATGGGCAGCTCTAGTCGAATTAATTCGACTCTAGAGAAGGTATCGTTAAGAAAATTTGGCATCCATTCTATCGCCATCAAACATAAATTCTTCAATTTTGATCTAAATAGTGTGAAAAAACTCTTTCTCGCCTTGAAATCCTATTGATCATGGGATTGCTGTATGAAATGCTACGCAAAATGTGTCTACTACCTACATATCTGGGTAGGTAGTAACAACTGAATTCTAAACACAAGCTGGTCTCTGTTGTTGTTTTCTATGGCATCTCCGATCAACATCAAGTGAATTTCAACAGCATCCCAACACACGGGTAAAGGACAGCGCGCGATATTTCCTTCCTCTTCCTGGTATCTTCTTTCTTTACTCACACACGCGAGTATTCTTACATCACAACCACACATATCGCGAGTGTGTGGGGAATTGGCTTGACCCGCCTAGCACACTCCCCCGATATGAAACGTCTTCAGAGAAGGTGAAACTAGCGTCGAAGTGGTCTGCGCTGGATCTCAGTTTCAAGGATAGGATCAGGGTAGTCCATTGCAGTAGTGAATTTCGTCATGAGCTGATGATATAATAAAAAAAACTTTGTTTTAGTGAGCCATTGTAAATTCATGAAACATTCACTAACAAAAAACTCAATAAGGAAACAAAAATAATAAAAATGACCTAACAATTTGAAAAAGGTAAAAATGACAACAAATGACCCAATAACTATATATTTCTATCATCTATGTGTCGCTATAAACATTGATTTACAAGTTAGTTCCATCTACATTGCACCAATCAAAGGATGACACGTCATCAGAATCCGAGCCCTGATAATAACCATGGCGTCTTGAAAATATCCATTTACACGAGTTTCTTTCAGGGCTTGACGAATTGTAGTTTCGTTATCTCTAGTGGATGAATTTCGAAATGCAAATCTACACCCGCTTTTCATTGCCGAGATCGAAGGAATTGCAGTTGCGTCGTGTTCTGTCGCCCGCCGCAACCTGCCGCCTTCACCGCCGCCGCCGCCGTTGCCGCCGCCGTCACTGCCGTCAAGAGACTAGTGCGATGGCGTCACCGCCTATCGACTCATCGCTCGCCGAGATCACGATTCGATTTCGGGAGGGGGCCTCGGCACAAGGTGCTACACGGCACGTTGCTCTTTGTGCCGGAACAATGGCATCAGACTTGTTGCGTAGATTTACGATGTGTTGCTAAATACGATGCAACTGATTTGTTTTGGGGTTAAAGGGAAGAAGAAATGAAATTCTTGTAAACGTTGCATTTTGTGGAGCTCAAATACGGACAATGTTAGATATATTAAAATAAACTAGAACCGATTTAATGGCTTTCTGGTGTCAAAGATGGTTGAATAAGGCTGGAAATGGAACATAATGACATGAGATCACACCAAAAGTTGATACCGATACCGAGAAAAGGATGTTCACAAGTCAACTAGTAGGTACATGAAACAACTCGAAAAAATGTCGCAAGAGAAGAAATGTCGACACCGAATATTTTTAGGCACAGGTCAAGATAGGTAAGGCGGAACATTGCTCTGCAGAATCAAAATTGGGGGCAACTAGCAAAATACATGTAATACCATAAAATAATAAATTTAATTGGTAATAGTAGAATAGATAAATGATATACTTTGATAAACATTTGTGACTTTGCAATTCGACAATTTGATATCCTGGTTCTTTTTTCAGGAATTACTACACGGAATTCCGTGTAACAAAAATGAATTGGGTTTTTTTAATAATTAGTCACATATTCACTGTAGAATTCCGTCTGGAGCAGCCGTCTTCTCAAGAGCAGCTTACCTCAAGAAAGTTTCTCCTACGTCTACGAAACTCCTACTAGAAGGAACACTATTTCTTATTATTAAATGAAAATAGCAAGAGTAATCAAGAGCCTAGTACAGCATATTTTGCTTTGAGTTTATAAATTGCAGATTTTTGATTTTGTTTTGGATCTGGTAGTAAATGCGTGGACTACTGCCTAAAATGTAAATAATCCCACTTCATATTTTAGCAATGCTCATCGAGGATTGAGTAAAGCGTGATTCATACATATTGTATTTCATATAAAATGATATTAGTAAAGATATGAGAAAGAATATCCCATTCGCAGATTTGAGCAAATGTCTTCTATACTTACAATCATGTTCCATCATAAATGCAAGAGTTCAATGAACAGTAGTGAATTTTAATTATCCTCTGAAAGATTCAATGCAATACCGTTCAGTTTTATTAGAGTCCTCAGCAATAATTAGCGAAAAACGCAATGCAATTTTACATCATTACAAGAGCCTCAATTCCAGTTAACGTAATTGGGAACGTTTCACGACTTTCTCAAATCGTAACGATTGATCGAACAAAGAGACCGCAGCTGATCTGCAAGCAAGAGTGTTTTACTAAATTGTGAAATACACATTAGCTAGATTGCTTATGGTTTTATATAATTTTCTGATTGGGAAATTAGAATCGGTTCTGTGAGACAATTTTTATAAATTTTTGTTCAAAGGTTGGGAAAAAATTTAATAAGAATACTACAACCAAACTTCTTCACTTGTTAAGCTTGTGTGTCGTTTACTTTTTTCATTAGTATGAATAAATATTACAATTGTTCTCATCGACAATAATATACTATTTAAAATTGAAGAACGCCTGAAGAGTTACATCATGTTTTGGAAGTCAAACATTACTTGGAAAATACTTTAATTTCGACCACTTGTACTTCGTCTGAAACCGGTGCAATAAAATTCAGTTTTATTCATCATTCCGTCATCTACGAGTACACGCAAAAATCATATATTTTTTAGTACGTAGGAGGTATTAATGCATGTTCTGCTGCCGATACCCCCTCAAAAAATTGCTTGTCTAATAAATTGACAATCCTGAGCAAAGCGCGTGAGTTGAATGACATGTAGGTTTTTCAATGGTGAAAAGTATGCATTTAAAATTGTGTTGTTCTGTCATTAGTTTCCTCTAATGTTTATTAAAATCATGCAAAGAAATTAATAATTATTGATCATGTTTAGAATAATAAAATTACAACATATTTTGATTCCCATTTTTAGAATTAATATTGAATATAGAGTTCATTTATGTCGTTAGTGTTAATTTTCTTATATCAAAAAGAAACAAAGATGATATCAATGTCAACTGTTCAAGAAGAATGAGATTCACCACGAGATTCAAGACTATTAATTTTAAATACATTTAACTCTATGCATCAATTTTTTCGCTTAACTTTTTTTTCTTAAAATATTTTGATACATTTGACTGTACCTAAGTGAATTTAGGTACTTATTTAATCTTGACCATGGACATTTAAACTAATGTCAATTCTGTTCTGGTAATACTTTTAATATTCGATCAGTATCCAATAGAAGGTAATGTTCTTGGAATTTTCGATACACAGGTATTTTCTAGTCTAGCAGAGAAAACTTCTTACTAAGTTTAAATTAAATAATAGTGATATCGACACAATTTATCTACAGTTCTAATAAATGTACTTTGTGAGAATTTTCTCACATTATGCATTACCACAAGGTATCTTCTACCACCACGAAATGTATTTTCTTATAAAGATTGTAGGTTATCGTTGGAAGATCAAAGTCTCTTATTTACTTGAGGCTAGATATACAGAATATAATGTCTGCATCTCTCCATAGTTTAAGGAAACCGATCGACATCCAAAAATGCTCCATACATTGCTATTTACTGACAACAACCCCTGTATTCAGATTGATCACAATTTTGTGCAGAGTTAATCTCTAATATAACATTGGGTCTAGTGATTTAATAATTTCTAAACGCTGTTGTGTTATAAAAGCATTATAAATCGAAATTGTATTTCTATTGAAAATTGTCTGTTGCTTTAGAAAAAACGAATTATTATTCATTGCACTGACATTAGATATGCATAATTGAAAATTTGCCTTTGTCCAAGAATTTAAAGCACGAGAATACTGAGTTAAATTCCGCAATTTTGAAAGAACTGGCTTAGTTTATAGAATAATTGTAAACCAAATTCTACTGTCAACATAGTCTAAACAAACATCATAAAACTATTTTGGAGAGCATCTGCACCCACAGACTAATCAAACTTCAATATTTTGAAATATTTTGTGAGAGACATATGTATACAGGGGAAAATGTAAAAAGATGGTGAAGAAAGTGGCGTAGTTGAATTGAATGCACAATAAAAGTATGTTTTATTCAGAAGGAGAGATTTATTATTTTTTGAAAAATAATATTAAAAAAAATAAATTATGAAATAATATTTCTGATCCAGCTCTTACTATTCACGATCTTGTGGAGAAAAATGAAAGTTTTGTAGAAAAATTCTTATGTTCATGAATAATATTTTGATATAAATGAATATTATGAAACATTTAAGTTAACTGATGAAGTAATTAGGAAAAATATATTAATATTTCTTAAATTCGATTTTACCCGTTTTTGATGAAAGATGCGTTACCTTCACGAAGCTCATGTCGATGTAGATCTGCTCGTGTGGTCTCTGGTCAGATCAGCGCTGCTCCTGTTCCTGTGTTGCTGGAGCACTGAAGTGGACTGATGCCCAGCCTTCGGTCGGCTCGGTTTATATTCACCTCCGCGAACTACCGGTCTTCGGAAAAGCCTTGGGGGGTGTTAGTCAACAGACGGTTCCGCCCATTGCGACCAATGGCAGAGGGAGTAAGAGCGAGGAGAAAAAAAAATTATATCTCCCGCTGCGGGGAAAAAATCAGAGCAAGATGGCCGGCGGTCAGAGGTCGCGAATGAATCCAGAGCGTTCTGCCGCGTGATTCCTCTCACTTAGGGCTTGGTGCGGCGAGGAGGCGTTGCGTCAGGGAGGTCAGGCGGTACCGGACACTCCTTTGATGGGACGGGCTCGTCCGGGGAGCAGGGCGATTGGCGGGAGAGGCGGGGCGATGCGGGGCGACGTGCGATGGCGCCCGCGGGGCGAGACGACCCCAGATGCCCCCTGCGGCGGGGGCTGCCGCCCCCGGCACCGCCCCCGGAATGCGCCCGGCCCCGCCCTGCCTCGCCCTGGCCCGCCCCGCGCCGCCCCGGCCGAAAAGGTCGACGGGATGTGGAGAATGCATCGGGCGCAAGGGTGCAAGGTACCCTCCGGTGGAGATAAGCACGGTTAGATAAAGATTCCAAGCACCGTATTCTCTTCACGTTTCTCCAGTTTCCTTTAATGTCTTAATTAAGACATATCTCCGTGAACTTCTTCTTTTGAACAAATTCATTTGCGATGTGGAAGAAAGATTTGATAATATGCATTCAGCCACAACTTCCATCGGATCATTAGTTTCCAACAAGTTCGTAAAGTGAAAGGTCTTCGTATGTTATACAATTATTACCATCAATTATGTTATCATGTTTGTTATTAGATATTTTTCAAATTTTGAAAATACTTTTGAAAATAATTGTGTTCGTTATATCTTAGAAGGGTATACAGGCGGTTCCATATAAAAAAGTACCCGACGGCGAAAAATTGATTTTATGCAGTGCACTGTATTTAATTCTAGGGACGCCTCGTGCTTAGGAGGCGCAGTTGCTCAACCTCCAAATAATAATAAAATACTTTTATTATGTTTGTAATGTAGCATATTTTCCATTTAAAATCAATTAATATTTGATATATTGCAGAAATGTAGATGAATAAAATTATTTGAAATCAAAGTACGCTCGCCAAGCGCTCTCTGTGGCATCGTGTTGCAGGCCAGGCAGCGTACCGATTTGTGACGTCACACATATAGACATTTAACGTAGAGAAGCACAAGCCTTCTGACTCGCCGCGCGTCCGTAGGCCCACAAAGAATCATTGCGAACACTCGATTATTCTCCATGAGTTTTAGTACCGCAACGATATAATAGAAAGAACCACAGGCTTACTTCGCCGATCCCTGGGAATCTTCTTGGCGGTATTGCCGCCGTAAATGAGAGGGGAATACTAGTTCTCTGCCTTCGTCCGAATGCGTATTGTTATTTTAAAATTCGCGCGTTATGCAAAGTATACTAGTTAAATATTGGCGGAATTGAATGCTTTATTTAGGATATTTGGCAAGTTATTTTGATCCTCATTTCTTTTAACATCCTCGGAAGACAGCCCCCTCTTTCTGTGTTTGATCTTTGTATATGAAACTAGTGGTGCTAAAACTGCACGTGCTTTATGGCTCGTACTTTCACACAAAATATGTATAATAAAATAATAATAAGAGTACTCAAATTTTCGAAAAATTCAACTTGGTCTTACTTCAAAATCTATCTTTAAGGCTAAGATTTCAAAATTCTGTATATTTAATATTTTAGTACTAGGAAGAATAAAAAACTTGGACTTTTCGAAAAAGTAGGGTTTTCAAAGAACATGAGGCCTGTACCATCTCATAAACGTCCTTCACACTATCCAACAACAAAATTTAATAAAAAACAATGGGCTCAATTTTTTTTGAAAATTTTGAAAATGTCTTGGGCATACATCCTAAAAAACTCAAATATCGGTTTCAAATGCAAGAGGCCTTCTTGCCTTCTGTAAGATCGATTGAGGAATATCAATTTTTTAGATAATCGGTTGAACGGTTTAGTTGCTAGCGTTGTTCACAGATGGACAGACACGCGCGCGGACAGACGCACAGATGTCGCAATCTTTATTATCAATATGAACTCTCTAATAATAACTATCTCTAAACAATACGCAGTTATCTCTAAGATATCTATGTCTTTATACCAACCAACCAACCAACCAACATAGTTATATAAAAAGAAGTTAAATTATTCCCTTGCTACCCCAAACAAACATGGCATATTTAACATTATTTTTCATGAATGAAAATAAAGATAAACAGAATTATGCAAAAGTTATGGTGTAAAATCCTTTGACGTTGATAGATATTAAATTTTGAAAACCATCAAAATTTCCTATGCTCTATGTACTTCCTTAATATTCTTTTCCTCATCGCTTTGTAAATGATGATAGCACATTTAGCGTAAATCAAGTTAGGTGCAAATTTCCACCATTTAGTCTTTATAGAATCGACTATGTGTCAAACATGAGGTCGAAGTGAACAGTAATAAAGAGAAGAATGTGAAATCTAAATCCCAGAAGGTAGTTCGTGGGCTTGTTCATCTCACATTTCTTCACATAATAATTCGCTGGAAAGAAGCAATTACATAGTTTGGTGATTTTTTTACGTACTTCCTATTAGAGAAGTGGATTATATTCCAGTGCCAGTATTTGTTCTAATTTATTCCCAATTTTCTTTCTCAAGAAGTGTGTTATCTCAAAGCCTTGAAATGATTTTACAGGAACCATCAAGTATTGGATTTAATGACATAATTTGAAATAATTTCATTTTTTGTATCACTTTGGAGACGGATATTTTTGAAGTTATCAAATATATTTCAAGAATGTCTACAGCTCTGGAACATGCTTAATATTCAGATTCGGGCGATCTAGTATGTGAAAGAGAAAGGATTGTATTGTTTTTATCATCAGAACTCATGTCGAGGATAATCAACTTCATGTGTCTTAACGACTACTTAATTTAATACATTCCATATGTGTTCACTGTTCTACATTTTGATTTCAATTATTTAAACACTGCTTATATGAGTTCAAAATGACTACATGTTATCAGGATTATTCATCCAAACTTATTTTCAATTATAAAATATACATCTGTTTTCTGACGTTGGAACTTGCTTTGCATAATGTACACTTTCAAACTATCATCGGCAAGATTTGAAAACAAATTGAAGTAGCCGGACCATGTTTAATATCTTACGAGACTTTATCCAAAGATTTTATCGTTTTCAAAGTTTCTATGAAAACAGTTAAATCACTTATTCACCTACTAAATTTCTTACACAAATTATGTTGGCGCATGTAAATAAATTGACAAAATCTTGAGTAATCTCAATTTCGATTGCATGGAGATTGATGAGAAGTCAGAGGGAGATTGAAAGCTATAGTCGTCATGAACTTCATGAATCCTTAAAAAGTCGAAGGTATGCCATTATGAAAAGCGACTTTTATGTGAAAAGAAAAGGAGGTTAGTACGTGGTGCAATTTCTTTGTAGACTGCATAAGCGTGACCGCTGAGACATTCGCTCCTTCAGAGAATGTACTTCCATGTCACGAGGTGTCCTTTCTTCTCGTTTTGAATTCAGGAACACTTCTTTTAACGTCATCAGATGCGGAAACACGAAACAGACAACTGCAACTTTCTCGAAGGTCGACTCGATCGCATCACCTCTCAAATATTTTATTTCCCGGACGCGAATATTTTGAATGAATGGATGAATGAATATTAATTATGGGACCGCCAACTATCTTTTCCCGTAAGTGTAGTACGTGCAATATACCCGGATATGCCCGTCCTCCGTCCCCGTTGGGAATCCAACGCTGACCCACGCATCGTCTTGCGGGTTTCTAGCCTTCTTCAGTTATTTTCCACTGAGCACAGCTCTAGCCGGGATACGTTTTAAGATCCTGACCGATCTTTCTCCATATGTGCCTGTAAATGTGTTTGTGTAAGGGGGACAAAGATGAAAGGTTAGTAGTCTTTGTAGTGGTCCTTCGCTCCTTTCTTAGGATATTTCGGCAATTGGCTGGTACGGTTAGGATAGTGCGTGAATTCGACCCACACATATAGTTTTAATAATAATAATAATAATAATAATAATAATAATAATAATAATAATAATAATAATGCCTTTAATTCTGGCAAGACTGAAGCCTGGTCTTCCGCTAATCACTTAAATATCTTTACATGTACATAACTGCAATTGAGAAGTCCGGGCTCAAATAATGATAACGTTTCAGTTTTCGTGCCGATTACCCAAGCGGAGTGGGCCGTACATAGAGTATGAATGTATTTTCACTGTGATATAAAGAGAACCTTTGTATCTCGTTCATAAGAAAGGTGTAATAAGCCAATAGTCTTAATTTCGCAAAATGTCAGAAGTCATCTCATACATCTGAATGGTTAAATTGCGAACAAATTTCAAAAAGGGAAGGCTTATTTTACATTAGTTAGTGTCACTGCATTACAGAAACTAACGAGTTTTTACCTACAAGAATTAGGAAGTCTTTCTTAGGTGCTGCTTCAGTACTTTTAAATCCTGTTATATAATGCAGCGCATAAATACTCAAAGGTTTAGACATGCAGGGAGTAAATTGAAAAGTAGATGTTGTGAAGCTAACCAACATTCAAAGTATGTCAAAAGAAAATAATAATTCGAAAACGATTATTCTGAGGAGGCAAAGTTATCGAGCTGGCGAGTTCTGAGGGCTGCATCTTCAAAACCCATTTCCAGAAAGGGGATATTTTAATACGATATTCATCTTTTCTCAACTCATATTTGCACGAGAAAACTATTTTTTTCAAACATTGTTAATAAAGCTCTTCTACAATTACTGAAATATTTTTATCTGGTTACTTTTGTATTTCCATTTTGTAAAACTTCATTTACTAGAAAAAATTGGTAAAAAATGCAATGTGATAATCTATATTTATCAACAAAAATTACAAGATTTTTCAAAATTGTCCCCTTAGTATTATTACGAGTGATATATCTGCAACATGTGTAACTTTCATAAACCTAACTTCAATAGATTATGATAGTTATACTCCTATTAATATGATAGTTATTTCACTTACTGTGAAATAACTAGAGCTAGGATTTGTATGTATTTACATATTTATTGTTCATTTGTTACAATAAAACATATGTAATAAGTTTGCTTATTAGACTTCTTGAAGTGATGTTAATCATAGATGCCTCTGTTCGTATTTGCAGGTATAGGAATCGTATTAAGAAATATTTACATATTATTACATATTTAAAAAATATTTGCAATGTATTTCATTTTATATTATTTCGAAATTATTCGTGGAAAATAATTTTAAATATTTAGTGCAATTTCAGTAGTTTAGAACTAGATGTACCTTTAACTGCAGTAAATATTACATTGTTCTAGATTCTCCCTATTATTCCTGACCTAAACCGGAATCTTAGATAATGCAAAGCAAAATTAAGAGAAGAAAGGCGCTCTCTTATTTAAAACAGTGCTATGTGACACACCACTTGATAAATTTTACTTATCAGGACAGCATGAAGTACCTCACTTTCAGCAGCACAGAAACGTGTAATCTGTTTTAATATAAGAAATGATAATAACTTGTTCTATGGGTATTATCAAAAATAAGTTATTTTGCCATTTTATTGATACAATTTACACCAAACTTTTTCTGTATTTTCATATTTGTTATTCAATATTTAGTCCAAATGTTGCAATATATTTCGAATATTTGTAGTCCATATATAGAGTGTGTGTATGTAGTATGTATGTATATATGTACATATTCAATAGGTAGCTGTTATATCATATACATCCAGGACTCGAATTTGTACGGAGTAGAATAACAAGTTGATTTGTTTGGAAAATAACTAGTGATACTAGAAAGAAAAGTTTAGGCATTATCAGTACTTTAACCTGCCAATTGGTGAATTGTTATACATTTGCAGAGAAGCCCTTCAAGAATGTGGCCCCCCTGTAAATGGGTCAAAAGGAAATGAAATGTATACCTATCCATTCTTAGTCACAATTTAATTCTCCATGTGTCATAATTTATTCATATACAAATAAAAGATTGACTTGACTTGAATTGAATTGAATTATTGCCTTATTTTACGTGGCGAGACTCAGGTCATGATCTCATTTATAAATAAAAATATTTAATAGAGATGGCGCCTAGAAACGTAGTTGCCTCCCCTCTTGTTTTAGGGTGTGCACAGTTAATAATTATGGTAAAGTTTAATTTTTTCCTCCACTTTTAATTAATCAATGAACGTAATAGAATGAAAATATGCAGAATAATAGAAAATGACATATGGCATTAATTGATTATTTAATGTTCATTCAAGAATTGAGAAACGAAATTGAATCAAATAACAATCTAATAGAAATGATACCTTTCATTTCACTTCTTTTGTTTTCAGATGTACCTTAGAAATGAGAAGAATTGCACTATTAGTCTTATTGAATGTTCGGATGGCGTTATAATAGCAAAAAACGAAAAAAAAGGAGTATTACAGCATAATTTAATTGATTGATAACATCGGAAGAAATTGAAACGACAAGGATTGATTTGTTGCATATATTATTTGCACAAATAATATCTATGATCATTCCTTCTTTGCACCTCTCACGTCATTAGGATTATTGTCGCGAAAACTCTTCCTGATCGTAACAGTGGATGTAAGTGAATACTCCTTTCACCACCAATACCGTACCAGGACAAAGGACGATCGGAAAAAGAAAAGATATCTCCATGTCTAAGACATTTGGCGAAACACATTATGTCCATGTCTGCTGCCACTTGAAATGAATCATTGAAATTCTTAATCCAAAATTGGATCCTTTCTGTTCAGAGCCTTCCGGATGGATTCGCAGTGCCCATTTCGCAACATAAATCCGTGATACACAAAGACGAATAATTCTAACGAGCGAGAGGTCCAGTGTTCTTGAATGCAACACGGACGCTACGGTGTGCTTCAGGTTGCGCGCTCCAATGAACTCAATGAATGCATTCTCAGCATCTCCTCTCCAACGAAACGGTAATTAGAAGAATGGGAATATCGAAATGCTGCAAGAGTTATGCAATAAGCGAGTCATCTTCCCCAACGGTAGATTGCACTCTTACGTTTCGTCATATTTAGACAGACAGTTCTTCTTTGAGGCAAACCTTCCTAAAATCAATATCTCATGAAGTTTACTAACGTGAAATACAATTTAAATGAAACCATAACTTAAATCATGACTAGTCAAAAAACGTAAGTCCATTAAAATTATTTATGAAAAATTAAAGGAAAAACTATTTATCACCTTATTTATTTGTATGAAATCAATCAAAACAATTGTTAATGGTTATTCTGTTATTCTCTGGCATGCAAATAACTAAGTATTAAATTAAATACTTGAAATGTTTTTAAGAAATCTAAATTGCATATTTTGCAAGAGCACTTATATTCACTTCAAATATTGTTATACTTATGCTAAAATATTACGTTCATTTCTTGTTAAAACTCCATTTTTCTTTCCCGATATATATATATATATATATATATATATATATATATATATATATATATATATATATATGGGTGATATAAGCCAAGCCCTAAAAACGAAAATGTGAATTAATACAAGTTTCTAAATTAATAAAAATTCCTCTAAAACGTGATATAGCAAAAATTCCTTTTTTGTGGGTCCTTGATACCGAACAATCCATTGATGGCAAAACGGCGGCAAACGGCCGTCTGATTTGTGTGGTCAACACTAGCACTTGAACTAACGTACGAAGTTTTTCAAACTGAATAAACCCAAGACGATTTGGCCCGAGTCAATGCTCTGCGAATTTGAAAAACATTCATTAATTTTTGGGGATAATTTACATGACGACCCCCGGATATTTTAAAATGTTTCTCAAAAACAGCTCCAAAGTTTTTCTTTAAATTTCTTGTAAAAATAGAATAAAAGTGGTAAAAAGAGATTTTGAATTCTTTGCTGCGTCTTCTCACAACTACGAAACTTAAGATAGAGATTATTCCTTCAAATGATATTTATTCTCTTAATAATATATAACTTCTTTCATTAAGGTCAAGTGCACTATTTTGAAAAATTTAATAGTGTCCGCGCAACATTTTAAGCGATATGTGATATTTAAAAAGTTACAAAACAAGTTTTTCTCAAAAATGGCTCCAAATTGTTTCTTTAAACTTTTGGTAGAGATTGTGCAAACTGCACTCTATAAGATGACATAAACGTCATATTGCTTTATTGTTTTGTTTCTTCAATTACAAAAGTGTGATTTTCTTTACTTGTCTCTCATGTAGTTAATATTATTAATAGCGGTAATTTGTGCACATATTTATATTTATCAGTACATGTGCTTTAAAAAATGTCACATAAAGTTTTTCGGAAACTCAACCGTTTTCCGCTCAAAATTTCGCATATTCAGAAACGCTTAAACGCCATTTTCTCAAAAACTGGTCCAGATTTTTTCCTCAAACTTTTCAAAGGGATAGTGCCAACTGCACTCTTTATTTTGAGGTGAAGTTCATTTCTGGGTATTTTTTTGTATTTTCGAAAATGACACAAATGTAAATTTTTGAAAGCTCTCTCGGAGTTCATATGCACATTTCCTGCAATTTGTAAACACTATTGTGTTGTGAGTAAATGTGATTCAGATGACTCTTAATTAACTTTTTGAAAAGTAAAAATTTGTCTAAGAAATCAATTTTCCAGTTTCGAATCGGCAGTAGCGCTTAAACATCATTTTCCTAAAACAACTCCAAATGTTTCTAAGAAAATTGCTATTGAGGATAAGGTTTCACTGTTCATTAATATTCTTAAAATATTATTTCCGTTCTACAATTAGAAAACCGAAAAATTAAGAAATAGTAAAAAATGTACTTTGGGCGGCGATAGATGGCAGCTAGCAAAGAGTATGTGGCCATCTACACTTTAGTGTGTGTAAGTAAGTGTAGATGGAGTTTACATGAGCTTGCCTTTCGGTCGTTGGCCGAAAAATATCGTGAAAGGGTCCTCCATCCGCCGTGTGGTGAAAAAAAATAATTTAAGTTCTGGATGAAATTACAAAGTTCAATTAATGTTAACTTTATATTTTTATTTTCTGGTTTACAATCTAACCCAATATAATTTACTACTAACACTAACCTACATATAACGAGGGGTGTCACAGAGCACCTCAATTGATTTATTCTACCTTGCTGAATATACCCAAGAATGCATGTAACGTACATCTGTTTTTTATTCGAGTGTGACGTTCTGTATATCTACCCAGTTTGAGATTTCCGCTTTGGATGATTAATTGCAGAATCTAATAAAAGATATTGGGAAGATAGACAATATGGTGAGAGTTTGGTTGGGTTTTTAATTCGGTGTGAAGTTGAGTATTGGGGATGTTATGAGGGAGCTAGGGTGATGGATCATAAGATTTTGTTTTTAATGACTTGCAATTTTTGAATGTCGTATTTGGCAGCATTTGTCCATATTGGGTGGGCGTCCAGAAGGAGGGGTCTGATGACTGATTTATATACGATTATGGCATTGTGTTAAGACAGATTAGTTTTATTTATGAGCAGTTTCAGTTAAACAATTTTAATTTTGGCTTGCTGTACTTTGTTGTCTCTGTGATTTTTCCAGTAAAGGGTGGTGTCCATGTGCAGTCTTAAGTATTTAAATGTCTTATTATTTGGAGACCATTTGTTCCTAATTGGATGGGAAGCCGCCGCACGATGTCGCGGAAATTCAATTTATAAGCTGTCGATCCTTTTCGTAGATACCCCCCACCACCAGAATTGTCTCCTGCTTATAGTCTTCATGTGCGACATTGATCATAACATACATGGGGGGAAGGGGAGAGTCTGTCAGAGCAGGCTTGGGCAGAGAATAAGAGGCCAGGGAAACACTAGAGGTAAAATTCATTGATTTTTTGTCTAATTTCTAAATGGTCTCATGGATTGTGTGATAAATGAAAATGCTGGCAAAGCAGGACACGTCAGTTATTATTATTATTATTATTATTATTATTATTGCTTTACATTATTCACAGAATGTACATTCTAATGGTCGGTATGTCAAACACACACAAGGTATGATGACCAGGTGGCTGGGATTGCCTTTACTGAAGGTTAGATGGCCTTCTGACAATACGGCATGTATTCAAAATTACTGTCTTTTGCATATTATATACATTCCCTGGTAATCCAAGTGAAGACACTCCAGTGCCCGAAGTGCATTTTCGGGATCACTCCGTAGCTGAATATTATTATAGGCACATCGTCACTTTAACTGAAGATCCACTGAGTTGCGACTTCATAGGCGAGATTGGTTTATATCTTCTGATCTTCTCTTGATATTTTCCCGATATGTTGTGGGGATTGGTAGTTGATATTCGATAAGGAAAACCTGCTGTTGGTTTCTATCAATGTACGTATATCGGGTCTATTGCCGCCGCCATGTCTGTCAGTGATAATGGACGTTCCCAATAGGCTGTGTGCTCACTACTTTCAAAGCACATTCTGAGGACATAATTTATAATACCGGCCAGGGAAGTGGCGAGTAAGCCCGTTCTCAACGCCAATAATTGTGTACTGCTTCGCCATTCATCATGCCTCTTTTTTGTATTCCACCTGTGCGTGGTGCTACATCCACTTGTCACGTGTTGGATAGTTTCGCTGCAGCCTCACATCTTCTACACGAGTCGGAAATGAAGGTAGAATCTCTCAGATGTGTTTTCTTGTAGTTCAATGTTGGTACCACTTGGTCCTGGATAGCTATCATGAAGGCTTCTGTCTCCGGAAGAGATCCGGTGCTGGAGCCATGCCGTGCGACGGCAGATGGATGTCGACTTCTGGTTTACTCAGCTCGTGAGGGTACCTCCATGCAGGCCTTCGTTTTCCATAAGGTTATCTTCCTTCCGTTTCAATGATTGGTTGAACAGGCGGATCAAGTTTTCAAGTTCAGAGGACTATAGTTATTCAACTGCGCTCACTGCTTGCTAACTCTCACATGTTTCCAGAAAGTATCTTCTGAGTGAAGCAATTTGAGAGCTGTGTAGATTTATGAGATCTACAATACTCGCCCTCCTTGCGACTTGGAAGGGTAAAACGTCAGTACTTGAATGGGGATGATGTTTTCGGGTGTAGGGTCATAGCGGTTTCGAATTGTTCTCTGGAGGTTGTCGAGGTCGGTATTGCTCCCATTTATAACGCCAAAGGAGTATGTCAGCACTGGGATAAAAAATGAATTGATGCCTGCAAAGGTTTCTAGCAGAGAGTTGAGTTTTTTAAGAGCCATGCATCGTTTACACACTTCATTTGTTAGTATATTCTTAGTAAACAGTGTGTTTGTTTTGGAGTGACTGTTGGAACCCAAGTATTTTTGTAAGTTTCATGGGGTTCCATGAGGTAATCTTTGGTTTCATTATCAGTTTCCAAATTAATAACTTGCATATGACCCGAATGATATTCATCTCTGCACTTATCCAAACCGAATTTCATCTTAATGTCGTCAGTGAATTCTCCGTCACGTTTATTAGTTGCCGCATATGAACTCTCAGTGTCTGCATAGAGGCTTCAGGTCATCCATGTAAAGAGATATGTGAGACATGAAAGAGTTGAGTTCCCTTTCTTTTTAAGAGCGATTCCATAATTAGATGAATTAAGTAGAGTAGAGAGGGATTCAAGGCTAAAACAGAACAATAAAGGGCTTAAAGAGTCCCCTGGGAAAATCCCTCGGGCGATGTGTATAGTATCTGTGTGGACGGATTGTTTTTCCATTAGAGAGATACAGTTTTGTATTCCATCGACTCATCTCGCAGTTTTCAGGAAGTTTATTATTATATTATTATTATTATTATTATTATTATTATTAATTATTATTATTATTATTATTATTATTATTATTATTATTTATTATTATTATTATCATTATTATTATTATTATGTAGACACCTAAATATCGTGCCTAGAAAATATAAAAATAATTCAAAGAATTTCGTAAAAATAGTGTAACAGTTTTTTTAATCTTCTTCGTCATTATTCTTTGTATTCACGATAGACTAATATAACAATGGCGCGAGGTCATTGTATGTTGTAAACCGTCAATAACAATATCTGGTCCGACTATATAGGTCGTAGTTTCATATCTAGGTAGATGTTTATTTTTCGCGGGGAATGTCCGCATTAGCAGTTAAAATAGCTAATTTCTTTCATGTTAATTGGGAGACTATCTTACGGAGTGCTTAAGTATGTGGGAAAAGAAGCACAATTTGGCATTTGACTGTTGAAATCTAACCTAAACACTTGCATTATTTTAAAAATTCTTAAATACTGGTCTTACGGTCTTTTAACAACCCGATTTAATCATATTCTTTCAAAACTACTATGTTGAAAAATATTTAAAATTTTTAATTAAATAAATGTATGAAGTTGGGAGGTATGTGTTTTAATTAGACGATACTCAAAGATTTCAGAATTTTTGAAAAGCGCCACTAAAAATATATCGCATCAATAGAAAAAGTGACAAAAGTGCGAATTTATGATAACTCAGAAATTGCAATTTTAAGTTTCGTAGTTCTGCAATACTCGTTTATATTTGTACCAAATTTCAAATCTAGCGGACAGTAATTGAACTAGTTCAAAATCAACTTCAGTATAGTAGCAGTACATTTTTTGTTTCCTCTTATCAGCTTTTTAGCTGAAAAATGACGTTTCGCACATTATGTCATTTTTCTATTGGAGGTGCAATTTTATATAACAAATTGTCTTTAATATTATATAAGCGGATAACTGTTAGAAAATAAAGCATGTTCAGGAACCTCAAAGTGTCATTGAAACAATTAAAATATATTTGTAGTTTGACGAAAAAAAGATATTTTTTATATGTTGCTAAGAAATTTTAATGTCTGCGATAAAAATGGTTCCTTTCATCGTCTCTCCGGAGATGTGAACGTCATAGCTGTTCATCAAAATTAATACTTCTTCTTTCATGAGCACGCTCTGCGGTTTGCAATCATTGAGTGCTTTCCTTCGGAAGGATATACTCCGGCAATGAATACTACCCTATATGGCATAAATGGAGCAATATCCGCTTTGACTTGTCAGCCTTCAGGCGTCCCATCCGCTAAGAACAACAGGTGAGGAATGCACTTAAAATCCGCCTCCGTTTTTGCG
>BOPP01000012.1:9510646-9522588 GCA_017312745.1 Gryllus bimaculatus
CAGTACTTGAATGGGGATGATGTTTTCGGTGTTGAGTCATAGCGGTTGGAATTGTTCTCTGGAGGTTGTCGAGGTCGGTATTGCTCCCATTTAATAACGCCAAAGGAGTATGTCAGCACTGGATAACAAATGAATTGATGGCCTGCACAAGGTTTCTAGCAGAGAGTTAGTTTTTTAAGAGCCCATGCATCGTTTCACACTTCATTTGTTAGTATTCTTAGTAACAGTGTGTTTTGTTTGGAGTGATTGTTGGAAACCCAAGTATTTGTAAGTTTCACTGGGGTTCCATGAAGGTAATATTTGGTTTCATTATCAGTTTCCAAATTTATAACTTGCATATGACCCCGAATGATATTCACTCCCTGCACTTATCCAAACCAATTTCATCTTAATGTCGTCAGTGAACTTTCCGTCACGTTTATTAGTTGCCGCATATGACTCTCAGTGGTCTGCATAGAGGCTTCAGGTCATCCATGTAAAGGAGATGTGAGACATGAAAAGTTGAGTTCCCTTTTTAAGAGCCGATTCCATAATTAGATGAATTAAGTAGAGTAGAGAGGGATTCAAGGCTAAAACAGAACAATAAAGGGCTTAAAGAGTCACCTGGGAAAATCCCTCGGCGATGTGTATAGTATCTGTGTGGACGAGATTGTTTTTCCATTAGAGAGATACAGTTTTGTATTCCATCGACTCATCGCAGTTTTCAGGAAGTTTATTATTATATTATTATTATTATTATTTATTATTATTATTATTATTATTATTATTATTATTATTATTATTATTATTATTATTATTATTATTATATCATTATTATTATTATTATGTAGACACCTAAATATGTGCCTAGAAAATATAAAAATAATTCAAAGAATTTCGTAACAAATAGTGTAACAGTTTTTTAATCTCTTCGTTCATTTCTTTGTATTCACGATAGACATAAATACAATGGCGCGGGTCATTGTATGTTGTAAACCGTCAATACAATTATCTGGTCCGACTATATAGAGTCGTAGTTTCATATTAGGTAGATTTTTATTTTTCGCGGAGAATGTCCGCATTAGCAGTTAAAATCAGCTAATTTCTTTCAGGTTAATTGGGAACTATCTTACGGAAGTGCTTAAGTATGTGGGAAAAGAAGCACAATTTGGCATTTGACTGTTGAAATCTAACCTAAACACTTGCATTATTTAAAAAATTCTTAAATACTGGTCTTACGGTCTTTAACAACCACGATTTAATCATATTCTTTCAAAACTACTATGTTGAAAATATTTAAAATTTTTAATTAAATAAATGTATGAAGTTGGGAGGTATGTGTTTAATTAAGCGATCATCAAGATTTCAGAATTTTTGAAAAGCCACTAAAAATAATATCGACATCAATAGAAAAGTGACAAAAGTGCGAATTTATGATAACTCAGAAATTGCAATTTTAAGTTTCGGTAGTTTTGCAATACTCGATATATTTGTACCAAATTTCCAATCTAGCGGACAGTAATTGAACTAGTTCAAAATCAACTTCAGTATAGTAGCAGTACATTTTTTTTGTTTCCCTCTTATCAGCTTTAGCTGAAAAATGACGATTTCGCACTTATGTCATTTTTCTATTGGAGGTGCAATTTTATATAAACAAATTGTCTTTCAAATATTATATAAGCGGATAACTGTTCAGAAATAAAGCATGTTCAGGAACTCAAAGTGTCATTGAACAATTAAAATATATTGTAGTTTGACGAAAAAAAGATAATTAATAATTATTTTGTGCTAAAGAACCTATTTATGTCTGCGATAAAAATGGTTCCTTTCATCGTCTCTCCGGAAAGATGTGAACGTCATAGCTGTTCATCAAAATTAATACTTCTTCTTTCATGAGCACGCTCTGCGGTTTGCAATCATTGAGTGCTTTCCTTCGAGAAGATATACTCCGGCAATGAATACTACCCTATATGGCATAAATGGAGCAATATCCGCTTTGACTTGTCAGCCTTAGGCGTCCCATCCGCTAAGCCAACAGGTGAGGAATGCACTTAAAATCCGCCTCCGTTTTTGCGCGCCGATCGCATAAGCCGCCATAAAACCATCCTTTCGCCGTTGCAGAACGCCTTCGCACTTGATGCAGGCACCATTAATCTGGAGTTGTCGGCGGCTGTGTACGGGTCACGGAAGGCGTGTGGGCGAGTGGGCGGGGCGATGTGGGTCAAGGTGCGGCTGAGAAGCGCACGACGAGTTCCCTTTGTGGAGGCGACGTTAAATGCCCCGCGCAGCGAGGGCGGTGGCGGGGCGCTTATGCGATGGACGGGTTCCGCGCCTCCTCCGCCTAGCCCCCCCCCACGCTCTCGCCATAACACTCGGCCTGCCACCTTCTCGCCCCCCGCCCGCCCTCCCTGCCATAACCATCGCTCCATCGTCTTCGCGCCCCCGGCCTGCTTCCCGTGAAACTATCACCGTCTTCGCCCCCCTCCCGCTTGTGCTCTCGCATAACACTCGGCCCCGCCACCTTCTCCGCCCACCGCCCGCCCCTCCCCACCATAACCCGCCACAGACCGTCTTCGCCGCTCCCGGCAACTCCCCTGAAACTATCACCGTCTTCGCCCCCCCCGTATGCTCTCGCATAACACTCGGCCCCGCCACCTGCCATCAACATCCTCCAGTCCGTCTCGACGCCCCCGGCCTGCTCCCCTTGAAACTATCACCGGGGTCTCTCGCCCCCCCCAGCTGTGCTCTCTCGCATAACACGGACGCCACTCTCCGCCCATTTCGCGACGCTTCTTCACGCCAATCCCTCGCCCGGCTGTCTTCGCTAACACATCCGTCCCTGTTCCACTCTTTCGCTCGCTGCATCCGCTATAACTCGCACCGACCCGTCTTTCGTCACCCACGTCTGCCTATCCCACATCTACCTCCGTTACTATCTTGCCTTAACCGTCGATCTTAACCGCCGCCCCGCTCGTCCATCTCCATTCCCGTTCTCGCCCATAACCCTCATCCCGCCATCTTTGCCGCCCCTGCTGCGCCAGCCCGCCTTCTCAGGCCCACCTTCCAGCCAGTTCTGCCGCGTCCCTGCCTCGCCATAACCCTCGCCCAGACCTCGGCCATCTCCGCCGCCCCCGCCCAGTCCCCGCCATGCGTTTGCCTCGCGTTGCCCTCGCCTTAACCTTCGCCCCGGCCTCTCCGCCGCCGCCACCGCAGAAGATTCGTGAACGTCCTTGATCCCCGGTTCAAAGGAAAATAATGTAGTCCATTGAGTGCCTGTCTGCCTTCTGCTCTTTTCGCTTCTTTTCTATTTGTTTCCTTTCTCACCACGTCTTCGCATAAAATAATCGACGTTCATCGACTTTTGTAGCTCTTTTCAGTGTTTCTTTTCTCTCTAATTCCTTACTTTTGAATTTACTGTATTGAATACTTTTGAATCATATGTATTGTCTTTCCATAATTGTTGCATTGTTCCTAATGCATGTTTCCATAAACACTGCATTTTATTTCGTTTTTTTCGATTTTGTACAAATACAACAAACTCTGCATATTTTTTATCTTTTTTATTTATCATTCGCTTATATGGTTTTATGGTAGCGCAATTCCCTTCCAGTTTATTACTTCTAATGTGGTTTGTCTGTGAATTTCGATGTTTACATCAAAATATTATATTCACGAGTGTATCATGTATGTGTGAATCATATTTCATGTATGTTGTATTCAAAGTTTCATAATAATTCAATGAACATTTCAAATTTTGCTCAGAGTTTGCATTGTACATGCTTAGATGTTCAGAACTAATGATATTTATGTTTGTAGTTTAACTAATAATATTTCTATTTCTTTTCCACGCCTTCTATTTTTGTCTATCTTTTCAAACGCAAACAAATTGTAACATCGTTTTCTAGTTTAAATTATTGAAAATTTGTGTCAGATGACTTTAAAATTACCACACCCAGCAGTTATGAGTAGTGTTCCTGAGTTGCTGACTTTTCACACTTATTGTTAACATTAAAATAAAGTTCGTAGGCTTTTATTTTCACAGGTAACAATATTCTTTCATAAATTTTTATGAAACCAAAATTTTTTGATGGTAATAATCATTCGAACGACATTGCACGTTTTCAGATAACTGTGGTAAAATTAATCTGTTAAATACTTTCACGAACTATGTAATACAACAGACGTAAGTAAACTCATTATGTCTTTTAGCGCACATAATACCTTCTTGTCGTTGATTCAATTCAAAGAAAAGTCGCACAAAGGAGTTTAAAACCTATTGAATAAAACCAATTACTTTCTCTGAGGATTAAGCCGTTCTCGGAACAGAAGTTAAATCGACGCCATTAACTTAGAATTCAATTCCGATTTAATTGAGCTCCTTTTACCTTCCCCTGCGTCGCAAACGGCCCTCTAAATCCTCTCGGCAATTGCAACGTGACTCAACAATGGCGTTTAGCTGTAACTGTTCGATGGGAGGATGCAAACGGGACATTACGGGCAATCAGCGAGATGAGATAAGTAAATAAACGCGAGGTCAAAGACCAGCCATCGCCGCGGGGGCTGCTAAACGCGACTGGCGTCCACCAGGAAGCGCTAGGGGGCGGTACAATGGGGGTCGCCTCGGCTGGGCCCATCCACCTGTAACGCCGCAGCCCAGCCACGGGCGGATCGGCGCCTACCGCCGGGCGGGTGTGGCGCAATAATGAAAAGCGAAAAGCGCGCGAATGGTCTATAAATCCGCGGCGCGTGCGCTGCGGTGTGGGAACCGCCTCCGGCCACAGTCAGGAAAGAGGCGGGCCCACGGGGGGAGGAAGGGACGGGATGTAAGAGGGTGGAAAGCGCTCAGCATTTGGATGGCAAGGAGAGCGAGTATCGCGTAGTAGGCGGAACCGTTGCCGGCCGGTCTGAGATAATCGGAATGTGTAAAGGAGCGGGGAGAGAGGATAGGAAAAGATTGATGTCTCGATGGAGAATTAATCAGAAAGAAAGGGTAGAGTGATGAAGAAAGTAAGATGAGAATGTTTTTGAAATAATATTATGCGTTTCAATACTATTGTTGGAGTTATTTTGCCTGTCAAAGTGATTCTAAAATTCTCTTTTTTGATGTGTAATACTTGAAATGAGGCGAAATATTTTTTTCAGTATACCAATTTTCCCACATTTGTTCCCCACAATAATTTGTCTGTCTGTGTATCTACCTATCTATCTATCTATCTATCTATCTGTCTGTCTGTCTGTCTCTCTCTCTCTCTCCACACACACACACACACACATTATAATATATGTGTGTGTGTGTGTGTGTGGTGTGTGTTGTGTGTGGGTGTGTGTGTGTGTGGAGAGAGAGCAGAGAGACAGAAGACAGACAGATAGATAGATAGATAGATAGATAGTAGATACACAGACAGACAATTATTGTGGGGAACAAATGTGGAAATATTGGTATACTGAAAAAAATATTTCGCCCTCATTTCAAGTATTACACATCCAAAAAGAGAATTTTAGAATCACTTTTGACCCCAGGCAAAATACTCCAACCATAGTATGAAACGCATAATATTATTTCAAAAACATTCTTCATCTTACTTTCTTCATCACTCTACCCGTTCTTTTCTGATAATTCTCGCATCGAAGACATCAATCTTTCCTAATCCTCTCGTCCCGCTCCTTTACATTACCGATTATCTCAGAACACGGCCGCAACGGTTCCGCCTAACTTACGCCGATACTCGCCTTCTCACCTTGCCATCCAAATGCTGAGCGCTTTCCACCCTCTTTACATCCCGTCCCTTCCTCCCCCGTGGGGGCCCCGCCTCTTTCTGACTGTGGCCGGAGGCGGTTCCCACACCGCAGCGCACGCGCCGCGATTTATAACCCATTCGGCGCTTTTCGCTTTTCATTAATTGCGCGCCACACCCGCCCGGCGGTAGGCCGCCGATCCGCCGTGGCTGGGCCTTGCGGCGTTACAGGGTGGATGGGCCCACGAGGCGACCCCCAATGTAGCCCCCCTAGCCGTTCCTGGTGGACGCCCTAGTCGCGTGTTAGGCAGCCCCCGCGGCGATGCTGGTCTATTGACCTCGCGTTTATTTACTTATCTCATCTCGCTGATTGCCCGTATGTCCCGTTTGCATTCCTCCCATCCAACAGGTTACAGCTTAAAACGCCATGTTGAGGTCACGTTGCAATTTTGCCGAGAGGATTTAGAGGCCGTTGGACGCAGGGGAAGGTCAAAAGGAGCTCAATTAAATTCGGAATTGAATTCTAAGTTAATGGCGTCGATTTAACTTCTGTCCGAGAAACGGCTAATCCTCAGAGAAAGTAATGGTTTTTATTCAATAGGTTTTAACCTCCCTTTGTGCGACTTTTCTTTGAATTGAATCAACCGGCAAGAAAGGTGATTGTGTGAGCTAAAAGACATAATGAGTTTACTTACGTCTGTTTGTATTACATAGTTCGTGAAAGTATTTAACAGATTAATTTTTACCACATTATCTGGAAACGTGGGCAATGTCGTTCGAATGATTATGAAACATCAAAAAAATTTTGGCGTTTCATAGAAATTTATGAAATATTGTTTACAGTTAAAATAATTAACTTCGAACTTTATATTTAATGTGACAGTAAGTCTCTCAAAAATCAGCAACCTCAGGAACACTACTGGTACGGTACTTTTAAAGTTCCCCAAATTTCTGACCCATATCATCAAATAATTAAACTAGAAAACGAGTGTTACAATTTGTTTGCGTTTGAAAAGGTAGACAAAATGAGAAAGGCGTGGAAAAGAAATAAACAATATGCATTAGTTTCTCAACATCTAAAATATGCAGAGTTTGTTATTTGTTACAAAAATCGAAAAAAAAACTAAAAGAAAATGCGTGTTTAAGAAAACATGCATTTGGAAAATGCAACAATTATGGAAAAACAATTATATGACACAATAGAAAATTTGAGGAATTAGAGAAAAAGAAACACAGAAAAGACAGCTACCTAAAGTTTCAATGAATGTCAGGATTATTTTATGCGAAAGACGGTGGGAGAAAGAAACAAAGAGAAAAGAAAGGAAAAGGGCAGAAGAACAGCACGGCACTTCATGGACTATCATCTCCTTTCCTTGAACCGGGGATCAAGAAACGTTCACGAATCTTCTGCGGTGGCGCGGCGGAGAGGCCGGGCGCAAAGGTAAGGCGAGGGCAACCGGCAGTGGCGGGGGACGGGCGGGGGGCGGCGGGAGATGGCCGGAGGTCTGGGCGAGGAGTTATGGCCGAGGGCAGGGACGCGAGCAGAACCCTGGCTGGAAGGTGAGGCCTGAGAGCCGGGCTGGCGCAGCAGGGGCGGCAAAGATGGCGGGAACTGAGGGTTATGGCGACGAGCAACGGAATGTGGAGCATGGACGAGCGGGGCGGCGGTTTAAGAGCGACGGTTAAGCCGGGGGTACTGATAGGGCTGACAGACCGGTCAGCCGGGAGGGATATAGCCCAAGTAAGTATAAACGTTGGGTAGTGTGGATACGGCAGACGTGGGTTGACGAAGACGGCGGTACGAAGAGTTATTGCGGTTGCAGACGAGGCGAACAGGGAGCTGGGCACGGACGGCGGGTTGCGAAGACAGGGCCAGGGCGAGTGTTATGGCAAAAAGGCAAGCGGCGAACCAAGGTCAGACTGTAACGGTTAAATGCGAGGGCATAGTCGGGGGGGGGTAAAGACGGTCGGTGGACAGGATGTGGGGGGCGAAGACGCCCAGAAACAAGCGGTTATGGAAGGGCGGAGCGGAATGGGGCCCGGCGAAGGTGGCGGGCCGAGTGTTATGGCCCGAGACATACGCCCGGGGGGGGGCGAAAAGACGTGATAGTTTCAAGGGGGAGCAGGCCGCGGGCGGCGGAAGACCGACTGGAGGGGTAATAGCAGGTGGCGGGGCCGAGTTGTTATGGCCGAGGAGCATACGCGGGGGGGGGCGAAGCCCGGTGATAGTTTCAGGGGAGCAGGCCAAGGGGCGAAGACGTCCGGAACAAAGGTTAGTTGGGGAGGGGCGGGGCGGAATGGGCGAGAAGGTGGCGGGGCCGAGTGGTTTATGGCGAGAGCACAGGCAGGGGAGGCGAAGACGGTGATAGTTTCAGGGGGAGCAGGCCGGGGGGCGTCGAAGACGGCTGGAGGGATGGTTATGGCGAGCGTGGCGGGGCCGAGTGTTATGGCGAGCAGCATACGCGGGGGGGGGCGAAGACGTTGATAGTTCAGGGAGCAGGCCGGGGCGGCGAAGACCGCCTTGAGCGAGGTGTTATGGCAGTGGAAGGGGGGGGGGCGGGGTGTAGTTAAGGATGGGGCGCAGCCGAGTGTTATGGCGGAGCGTGGGAGGGGCGGCTAGGGCGGAGGAGGCGGACCCGTCCATCGCATAAGCGCCCCGCCACCGCCCTCGCCGCGCGGGCATTTAACGTCGCCACAAAGGGAACTCGTCGTGCGCTTCTCAGCCGCACCTTGACCCACATCGCCCCGCCCACCTCGCCCCACATGCCCTTCCGTGACCCGTACACAGCCGCCGACAACTCCCAGATTAATGGTCGTCGCATCAAGTGCGAAGGCGTTCCTGCAACGGCGAAAGGCCATGGTTTTATGGGCGCTATGCGATCGGCGCGCAAAAACGGAGGCGGATTTTTAAGTGCATGCCTCACCTGTTGTTACTTAGCGGATGGGACGCCTCAGGCGCAAGTCAAAGCGGATATTGCTCATTTATGCCATATAGGGTAGTATTCATTGCCGGAGTTATCGTTCTCGAAGGGAAAGCACTCAATGATTGCAAACCGCAGAGCGTGCTCATGAAAGAAGAAGTATTAATTTTTGATGAACAGCGTGACGTTCACATCTTCCGGAGAGACCATGAAAGGAACCAGTTTTATCGCAGACATTAAAGAGGTTCTTTAGACAACATATAATCCATTAATTATCTTTTTTTCGTCAAACTTACAATATATTTTAATTGTTCAATGACCCTTTGAGTTCCCTGAACATGCTTTATTTTCCTGAACAGTTATCCGCTTTATATAATATTGAAAGATAATTTTGTTATATAAAATTGCACCTCCAATAGAAAAATGACATAAGTGCGAAAATCGTCATTTTTCAGCTAAAGATCAGATAAGAGGGTAACAAAAAAAATGTACTGCTACTATTCTGAAGTTGATTTTGAACTAGTCAATTACTGTCCGCTAGATATGGTGAATACTTTGGTACAATATATATCAGTATTGCAGAACTACCGAAACTTAAAATTGCAATTTCCTGCGTTTATAATATGCACTTTTGTCACTTTTTATATTGTATTATTTTTAGTGGCTTTTCAAAAATTCTGAAATCTTTGAGTGATCGTCTAATTAAAACACTACCTTCCCAACTTATACATTTATTTAATTAAAATTTTAAATATTTTCAAACATAGTAGTTTAGAAAGAATATGATTAAATTCGTGGTTTGTTAAAAGACCGTAAGACCAGTATTTAAGAATTTTTTTAAATAATGCAAGTGTTTAGGTTAGATTTCAACTGCAAATGCCAAATTGTGCTTCTTTTCCCACATACTTAAGCACTTCCGTAAGATAGTCCCCAATTAACACTGAAAGAAATTAGCTGATTTTAACTGCTAATGTCGGACCATTCCTCCGCGAAAAATAACAATCTAACCTAGATATGAAACTACGACCTATATAGTCGACCAGATAATTTGTATTGACGGTTTTACAACAATACAAGGAACTCGCGCCATTGTATTTTATGTTATCGTGAATACAAAGAAGTGAACGAAGAAGATTAAAAAACTGTTACACTATTTGTTACGAAATTCTTTGAATTATTTTTATATTTTCTAGGCACGATATTTAGGTGTCTACATAATAATAATAAATGATAAATAATAATAATAATAATAATAATAATAATAATAAGTAATTAATAATAATAATTAATAATAATAATAATTTATCCAAACTTCCTGAAAACTGCGATGAGTCGATGAATACAAAACTGTATTCTCTCTAATGGAAAAACAATCAGTCCACACAGATACTATACACATTCGCCGAGGGATTTTCCCAGGTGACTCTTTAAGCCCTTTATTGTTCTGTTTTAGCCTTGAATCCCTCTCTACTCTACTTAATTCATCTAATTATGGAATCGGCTCTTAAAAAGGGAACTCAAGTCTTTTCTTCGTGTCTCACATCTCCTTTACATGGATGACCTGAAGCCTCTATGCAGACCACTGAGAGTCATATGCGGCAACTAATAAACGTGACGGAGTTCACTGACGACATTAAGATGAAATTCGGTTTGGATAATGTCAGGAGAGTGAATATCATTCGGGGTCATATGCAAGTTATAATTTGGAAACTGATAATGAACCAAATATTACCTTCATGGGAACCCCGATGAAACTTACAAATACTTGGTTTTCCAAACAGTCACTCCGAATCAAAACACACTGTTACTAAGAATAACTAACAAATGAAGTGGTGTAACGATGCATGTGCTCTTAAAAACTCACTCTCTGCTAGAAACCTTGTTGCAGGCCATCAATTCATTTGTTATGCCAGTGCTGACATACTCCTTTGGGCGTTATTAAATGGGAGCAATACCGACCTCGACAACCTCCAGAGAACAATTCGAACCGCTATGACTCAACACCGAAAACATCAATCCCCATTCAAGTACTGAGCGTTTTACCCTTCCAAGTCGCAAGGAGGGCGATATTGTAGATCTCATAATCTCACAGCTCTCAAATTGCTTCACTCAGAAGATTACTTTTGGAACATTGTGGGAAGTTCAGCAAGCGTGAGCGCAGTTGGATAATTAACTATTAGTCTGCTGAACTTGAAACCTTGATCCGCCTGTTTCAACCAATCACTGAAACGGAAGAGAAGATAACCTTTGGAAAGCGAAGGCAATGCATGGAACGGTACCCCTCACGAGCTGAGTAAACCAGAATCGACATCTCTGCGCGTCGCCACGCATGGCACCAGCACGGGGATCTCTTTCCGGAGACAGAAGCTTCATGATTAGCTATCCAGGGACCAAGTGCGTACAACATTGAACTACAGAAAAACACATTCTGAGAGATTCTACCATTCTTTCCGACTCGGTAGAAGATGTTGAGGCTGGCAGCGAAACTATCCAACACGTAACAAGGATTGTAGCAGCCACGCACCAGGTGGAATACAAAAAGAGGGCATGATGAAGTTGGCGAAGGCAAGGTCACCAGTTGATTGCGTTGAGAACCGCTACTCGCCACTTCCGTGGCCGTATGATATAATATTGCCTCAGAATGTGCTTGAAGTAGTGAGCACACCACTCTACTTGGGATCGTCCATTATCACTTGACAGACATGTCGGCGGGACAATAGACCCCGATAACGTACCATTGATAGAAACCAACAGCAATGGGTGTGGTTTCCTTATCGATATATACAATACCCAATGACCGACAACTATCGGGAAATATCAAGAGAAAGATCCAGAAGATATACCAATCTCGCCTATGAAGTCGCAACTCAGTGGAACTTCAGTTAAAGTGACGATTGTGCCTATTAATAATATCAGTACGGAGTGAATCCGAAAATGACACCTTCGGGCACTGGAGTGTCTTCACTTCGATTACCAGGATGTATATAATATGCAAAAGGACAGTAATTTTGAATACATGCCGTCTTGTCAGAAGCCATCCTGAACCTTCAGTAAAGCAATCGCACACCTGGGTATCATACCTGTGGTGTGGGTTTGACAATACCGACCAGTAGATACTCTGTGAATACATGGTAACATAATAATAATAATAATAATAATAATAATAATAATAATAATAATAATATAATCAACTTGACGTTGTCCTGCTTTGCCAGCATTTTCCTTTAATCACACAAATCCATGGAGAACTATTAGAAAATTAGACAAAAAATCAATGAACTTTTACCTCTAGTGTTTTCCTCCCATC
>BOPP01000012.1:9522613-9562821 GCA_017312745.1 Gryllus bimaculatus
CCAAGCTCGCGCCCTGCCACCCGACAAGCTTGTCGATAACGAAATGGACGCCTCTTCTCCCGCTCGCTTTCGCCCTCCTGCAAATGCCGAATATAACAGCCTTACGCGTTTGCGCACTGCCCAGCTTCCAAGTCCTCTCGACGCGCACCATGCTACTCTGGGAGAAGAAGAGATGCTCCCGGGGGCCGCAGCAACAAGGCCTCCCGCTCCTGAATGGCCAGCCTTTTGGCACAATCATTGCGCGGCTTGTCCCTCACGCCGCCGCCCGGGTCCGGTGCGCGCGCTCGATGTCGTAGGCTCCAGACCTGACACCTAGCTGCTCAGCTAAACCAGAATGCATTTTTCCGCAATCAGCCCATGACTCGTTCCGCTAGCTCTGGATGGCCAGTAACAGATGATTTGTTACGACGCGACTGGTATTTCAAGGTAATCACCTTGACGCACCACCGCTCGTTACGGCTGTCATGCAGGCGAACTGCACTGTCGCCTCTGCCGCCGTCACCCTAGCCTGTAATATATCGAGCCTGTCTATCACTCCTTATGGTTACGGTTAAATGTCGATATCTCGGCAGTTAGTGTGGGGCCGGGAATTCAGCTCCACCCCACGGGTCGCCAAAAGCACCGCGCATCACTGCCCGGCCCAGCAAACGCTCGGCAAGTAGCCCCCAGCCCCTGCGGGTCCCCCGGGCACCGCCACCGCGCGGCAGGTAGCTCCCCTCACCCAGCCGGCCGATAGCCGCCCGCCACGTTCTGGCGAGACCATAACTGCAGCAAGGAGCAAACACGTCCGCTCGGCTCGACATGTACTCTGGAGGAACAATATATAATATATATATAATTATATATATATATATTATATATATAATATAATATATATAGTCGTACGAACTCCTAAACAAGAAAGAAAATATTTAAGAGCTTTAAAGTTTGTTGATAGAAAAAGGAATACAAAAAAATCTATAGTTCTAATTTAATAGTTACGAGCAATAAAAAATTTGTTTAATTTGGATAATATTAATTTTCAAATAACATATCGAGACATAATATTTATAAAACTCTCATTTTTCGATTCAAAAATTTAGATTTCAGTTAAGACGTCATAATAGGAATTACTTGTTATTAAAAATATTTTGAAAGTGTTAAGAAAAAGAACAGATTCGTCATTGTTTCCTGTTTGCTTACCGGTGTGGGTCAACTGTCTTTAATTTTTAAATTTAATTGTCCCGACCATTTTTTACGTGCTGCGTTTAACTTTGTGGCTCTCAGATCCCTCTTATTTTAGTATTCCCGGAGTGCAATCGACTGCGTCTTAAGAACTAGTTTAGCACGGAGTAGAAACGATCTGTGGCCATTTCAAAACAAAGAGGCAGGGACATTATTTGACGTATTCTAAGGACCACTGCCGTTTTCCTCCAATGCAGCACCAGTCGCAGGCAAAACAAGTCGGCGGACGAATTAATAGGGAGTCGTCAGGGACGAATGAAGTTGAGAGAGAGAGAGAGGAGAGAGAGAGAGAGTGAAGGACACCAAAGTGGGTGATCTGGGCTGTCGAGTGACGCCGCGTCGAAGGCTTGAGTTGCCGACGTTTCGACCATCCTGTCCGTGGTCTTCCTTCAGGGTGGTATGCCCTCCGACAAAAGAAAGTGGCAGCCGAGTCGCATCAGACGTCTGCGAATGACCGAGTATCCTCAGGGCAGTGGGTATGGCTGTAGAAGAACGTGGCAAGAAAACGCACTCACTTAATTAAAAAAGAAACAGGACCAAAAATCCTTCTGCTGAAAAAAGTATGAGTTTTTGTGAATGCCCTGTCCTGCATACCAGTTTTATAATAATATGTCCCCAGTAAAAGACTAGGGGTATGGTAGTTCGACTCTACCCTTATTGTTATTAAGGTAAAATCTTGCGTAAATTTTATACTTAAAACTAGCTTAAGAAACCTATCTTCCTTTGCGTTGCGATCACTGGTGTCTATGCGACCACGCTGAAACTCTTCTGACGAACTCGTTAGTTGCGCCGGTATGTAGGCATCAATCCCCAACAGCTCCCACAATTTCGCTGTAACGTCCTAGGACATTTTTTTCCTTCGGAGACGGCTGTTTTGACGCTTTGAAGGCAGACAACTGATAAACATACACAGGTAGTGCATTTATTGTCTCGCGATAAAGTTGTGTGATACCTTAATTATTAATTTACATCGCTGGTGGGCGATACTTTCTAATATTAAAATATGGGTAAATTAAATATATAGACATTATACAATATCTAGATTTTGTAAATAATATTTTAATTAAACTCTTCCCTATTGTTTATCATTCATGTATTATATTAATTTTTATTCGAGACCCCTAATTTTGTAGCTCTGAGATATCCGCTACCCGCGATCGAAATTCATAGTAAAATAAATGATTTTTGATGCCCAGACAACACCCTTTTATGTTATCATATTTAATTATGTCCATGTTGATAATAATTTCTTTTAGAAAAAGAGGATAGTTAGCTATGGCTCATGTAAACGCCTGCAGCCGAACCCTTGGTATAATTTTCCAACAATAAACATACCGAGACACATATATTTATCAAACTCTAAATTTTCGATTTCAAAATTTAGATTTCAGTAGACGTTATAAAAATAGGAATGACTTGTTATAAAAATATTTTTTGGAAGGCTGTTTCGAAGAAAAAGGAACAATTCGTCATTTTCCTGTTTGCTACGGTGTGGGTCATTAGGCACTATCAAGCATTACTTGATAATATGTGGCTATCTGAGAGCCTTTAAAGACATTACAATACCTACATATTTCTTCGATGTAATCTTTCGAATTCTGGTATTCACTTCAGACGGTCTCTCACCATATCTATGCTGCTTCGAAAAGATATATGGACGATAAAGGGGAACCCTGAAGTCTAGGAAGACGAGATCATGCTCATCTACCAACGTTTAAAAAACTATTTATTTAACTAATAAAATTATTTTAATTCATTATTATGTTATTTAATTTAATTTATAAAATTCAATTATCTCCCGACTTCACACTTCAGCCCCCTATACGAGTGAGTTAAAAAATACAAAAAATGTCCATAAAAAACAATTTTTATTCCACATATTACAACATGGATACAAAGAATGACGGATAAAAAGGAACATCTTTCCAAATCCGCGGAGACTGCTACCGGTGGATAAACCAATATCCCCAACGCCTAGAAGAAGTCCAAAACGCTAGCACCAGTAGCCATATATCCGAGAATAAAAAGAACAGAACGTCGGCCAAAAGTCACCCCACCAGATCCACGTTGCCATGTCACGACGAAAACTGCTCTCTCGTATTCTCTCGCCAGTAGATTGCACATGGCTTTCTCCCGCCGACGAGTTCATGATGTCCTCTCTGGGCTGAGAGCTTCGCTGTCTAGTGGCGACGTAGCTGTGCCGGCGCTGCGAAGCGCCGGCAGCGGGGCGACTGTCCTCGGCTCCGCTTTCGCCGACCTCTCCTGAGCCCACTCCGGCGATGCCACATCGCTGCGACGCCACATGCGGCCGGGTGTTTTAAATGGTCCAATCTGACCACAACAACCAATTCCTTTTAAAAAATCTTAAACAAACGACAATGAGTGTTTTGAAAGGTGGATGCAGTGGGAAGAAATTAATTAAACATACAAAAAATAAAATACTACATATTTTAGTTTTCCCGTATTAGTTTTCTATTTCCTTTGTCTCGAGGCTAAAAACTATGTCGAACTTGACACATACTCTTGCCTGCTTCCATCAATTGCCGCTCAAAGCTAACAAGTTTTATGGAATTTTTTTTAACTTGTCGTATTCTTATAGTAGACGGAAATATTAGTTTATGACATATTAAAGAAGAGTAAAACTTGTTCATCTTTAGAGGATGCATTTATCACAAATCCCGTCAAAAAAGTTTAAAGAAAAAACTTGGAGGCAGTTTCTGAGAAAAATCTATTTTGTAAATTTTTTGGAAAATTGCACAAATTGCACCACAAAATTGTGGCAAAAACTACTAAATTTTCAAAAAAAAATTCACGACGTTAATGAAAGAACACGTTTATAGGCAACAAATTTATATTTGAAGAAAAAACGGTTTATACTTAGCTTTAGTAATTGTAGGAAGACCCGGAAAAAATGCAAACTTTTAAAATTTTCGAAAATCAGAGTTAAGCGTGAAATTTGTTTGGAACAAACTTTTGAAATATCCAGGAGACTTCTTCATGTGTAAAGTAACCCTAAATGAACTGAGATGAATGATTTTCAGAAAATCCAGAGCTTCGAATCGAGCCGTTAGATTACAAGAGGTTTCTTCAATTTGGAAAAACTTCTAAGCACAGTTTCGGGCGCTAGTGCTTCACATTCGGACGGACGGACATTTTAAAAAAAGCGGGCATTGACGATCTTACTTTTTCTTGCTTTAATATGAGCAGAGTCTTCAGAGGACATTGTTCACGGTCACATAAAGGAAACCGATTTACGTCCACTATTAGAGTTCAAGGAAAGTTTTCAGTTTTGGCGCCCTGCGAAGACCAAGAACCGTGCTACCGCATTAGTAAGTTGCCAGCTTCACACCAACTCGGCGAGAAGCCGAAAAGACTATAGTTGTGTTCTCTTCACATATGTGATATGATGATTAGTTTTTCGCCATTAGTAAGCTTGTAAATGTAGGCATGATTAAAAGCGAATGTGTGCGTCGATCTTTCTCCGCTGGTGTTCCCCAACCGCGGGCAATCTCCCACCAGACGGAATACCACCCCGCCTGGACACAGCCCGAATCTCTCGTATGTACGTAGTTAGTGCATGTAAGTGTCAGTGTGTATAGTAAGGAGGTGAGGAAGAGACAAAGAAAGGGAAGAAAATATGGGGGCCGTGTACTACTATCAGAATCGACTGTTAGATTTCCGTTCAGACAGCGGTCTGACTCAACTCTCTACCTAGTAACCCGAAATCCCTCCCATCGTTGAGACTTGAACCCTAAAATCTCCCAGTGAGGAGGCACTGCCAGTTGAGAATCAGCGCTTGATGCCTGAGCCTACATTAAACCGGTCTTACACAAACAATTACATTCTAGTTCAATGCTTACACATCGTTGAAGCAGCACGTTTATGCTCCCATATTCAAGCAGCAGCTATGTAGGGAAGTGGGAACTATTTGAATTTGATTCATCTCGAAGTTTTCAAATGAGTCCTCTCCACGTTTCAACAAATCTGTACCGATCATAGGTGCTTAGCAGTAATAATATTGAAATTCTTCATTTTACTAAGCATTTATTGGCGGTACAAAAATTCAGCATAATTTAAACTACACAGTATATTCTGCTTATACTTATCTAGTCTCAATTTGATTTTTACATGAGGAATAGATTTTAACTTTGAACTCATCTCAATCCGTGTTTCCTTCATCGCCTTATTTATGAAATTTTCCAAAGACGATAATGAAAAACTCAATGTTTATTTTTTATCTGAATGTTCACAGGCATTGTTTAGGTGAATAATTGCATCGTTTAGCTCAAAAAATAACTTTTGAAAATGAATACTAAGATTTAAATAGGTATGCTAATTAAAAGGGCTGCTAAGCGTGTTGGCCATAAATGCCTTTAAAATGTATATGGGTAAAGGTCTCTTATTGCACTCAGAAGTGTGAGATTCATTCACTACTGCCACTATGTACCTCATATATCTCTACTATTTTTTTCATTTCTACTATATTGAAAGAACCAATAAAATAGAATCCACTCATTTATTTTTTATTTAGTTGTATCCTTTCCAGTGGATTAATTGGGTGAATTTCTATGTTCATAATATTGGTCATAAATACGAACAACGCAATGTTCAAACCGTTTATGTACATTTTGAGGGCACGGGTTTACAGAAGTGTGCCCCGATTAAGTTCAGCGGTGCTTCAGATCACGCAGAAAGTTCTAGAATATTTTCTCAAAACATAATTGAACAGTAAGACTATCGATGTTAATTACTAAATTGCTTCGGGAGTAATACTTGATGAAGTCCTGTGTTTGAAAGAGCCTTGCAAGGCTGTCTTCGGCTACCGAAAGCAAAATCCCAAGAAAACCCTCTCCCCGCGATTTCCTGGAGTGGATAGTGAATTACGTGAATTGGCCTCTTCGTTCTCACTTTCGTCCACTGTGGGGAGTCATCTCGACCCTGACCCGCGTTTTCCAGGACACTGCTCTGCGGTTGCAGCCAGTTTGTTTCAATTTCTCGCCCCACTTCTGTGTCGGAGTCGTCGGGCATTTTCTCGAACTCCTGACAAAGTAACTACTTAGATGTTCCTTTTTTTTCTCACGAGATGAAAGAGGTACCGAGGGTGAACATTTATTAATTGCAATTTTAGAGCAACTCCTTTGTTTTGCCACATGTGTTAGATACATTGTCACGAATTTAAGAGCACTGAGGAGAAGAATGAAATTAATTTTAATGGAAAAGTCTGTCTGTAGCCAATCTTCGTGTATGTTATACGCTGTAGACTTTTGTGCGGAAATTAATTCTGAAATATATTTAAATAATATTATATTTTTCTTTTTTAATGAAGATGTTCAAAGCGCATGGTAGGGCATGGAAGAAAGTATAATTTAAATAAGCGTAGAATTGTAAGATAATTTGTTAATATCCATAATTCTGAGTACGAAAGAAACAGTTGAAACTAGAGTAAAGTGTTGCGAAGAAATTTTCTGAATTTCGGACCATTCGAAAGCCGTCGGGGAGCTGCTTTTCAAGAATCGCCTGATGTATTAATTCGGGAATGATTTAATTCGGAAGATGGACGTGGCGGGTGTTCTGTTGAACAATGAGATTTCAGGCCATGATATCAAGGCTTGTAGGATTTCCTCATCCAAGTATTCTCGCATCAATGCGTCACCCATCCTGCTGGGGACGTAAACTGTAAGCTGCTAACATATTGATAGTTGTGATGCATATAAATTAATGTTGTAAGAGGGAGACAAAGAATGATGAAGAAGAAGGTCGAAAATCATGCTAACCGACGTTGACGCGGCATTGACGTGCTGGGTTGCCAGATTATACTCCGACCAACCCACTCATAAATAAACCGAGCGCTGGACCACTCCGGCGGCAGGGACCAGCCCTGAGGAAGACCAATGACTCAGATGATGTCGTGAAATGTCGGTATCACAGCCCTTCAACGCCGGCTCACCCCGGACAGTCAAGATTCTTGACTTTGGTCCGCGGAAGCCTACCACTTCGCACTTATGAAAAGAATCGCACATTCATCTATAATCCTTTGTTAAGGTACTGCCGCGTTATCGCCACGTACTATTTCAGAGAACCCTCGGGCACAACACCAAACAGAACTGCCACTTAGAATTCTCAAGTGGATGAATTCGACCTAGATAATAATGTAGGATGCTGTGTATGAGTCCGGTGTCAAATACTACTAACCCACGGTATTCGATCCATAAGATCTCTCGGTTCTGCAACTCTGCAGAAGCACGCCCCGAGGCTATCACTGAGTTCATCGACATCACTTGGTTTACTGAATTCGCGTTTTGCGGTAGGCACCGGAATCGGCAGGTCTGAACGGCGTAGGGCTTACAATGGTCTCTGCATCTGGTGGCCGCGCATTGGACCTTCTCTCCAACCCCTCTTCGCGCCGCCCGCCCCGAGTGACGACGCGTCCGGTAACGATGGAAGCCCGCGCGCGAACGGGGGCCTGATTACCACGCGCACGAGGACGGGCGGAGGCGGGCGCCAGCGGCGAGGATCAGCGGAGCAAGGAGAGAGTTGTGCGAGCGGGTTTCCGACGGCGCGGTGATTGAATTAGACGGAGTGGGCAGGGCTAGGCTGCGGCATGCATGGACTGGGCGGGGAAGGGCAGGGAGAAGAGGATGGGTAGGCTGGGGTAGTGTGGGGCGGGGCGGGGCGGGCGGGCGGGCGGGCGGGGCGGGCGGGGCGGGCGGGGCGGGGTGGGGCAGGCTAGGCTGCGCATGGCACGGTACTGGCGGGGAAGGCAGGGAGGGAAAGAGGAATGGGATAGGTGATTAGTAGTGTTGGGCGGGGTCGGGGCGGGGCGGGCGCCGCGGCGGCGGGGCGGGGCGGGGCGGGCGGGCGGGCGGGGCGGGGCGGGGCGGCGGGTCGGGGCGGGGCGGGGCGGGCCGGGCGCGGCGCGGGCGGGCGGGGCCGGAGTGCGGGCGCAGGGCTGTCACGCAGGCGCAGGGGCTGGGCTGGGCGGTACGCGGGCGCGAATGACACAGAGCCGAGATTCAGTCGGTTCGAAAAGGAACGAATTGTGCGCGGAGTAGCTCGAAAGTTAAGTGCAAGGGAGTAAAGGGTAGGGGCGATGGAGGCGGGCGTTTGCGGGGCGGGGCAGGCCGAGGCCGGGGCGCGGTGGTGTGCGGTGCGGGCGGGGCGGGAGGAGCGAGGTTTGGGTTCATTTCTGAGGGATTGTGGCAGACTAGGGCGTTTCTTCATCCTTAAGTTGAAAACTTTTACTGCGCCTTGCCGTTGAGGTACATTATTTTCTTTGTAATTTACTTTACAGTCTTACCCGTTACTTTCCTATTATACCACCGATTTAAAGTTTTTTTTCCTTTCTTACTATTTTAATAATCTGGTAATTCTTCGGTTTATTTAACGATACTCCCATTATTAGAGTCGAATTTGACACGAGTTCACAGCAATATCGAATTCACCGCATGTCCAGAGAGAGAATTCTGAGTTGAGCCGGGTGCATTGTTTGTAATTTTCCCAATTTCTCGATTACCAGAACAGATTCCTAAACAAAGGGAGCCACACCCCATGCGAATCATATCTTATTCTTTGTGCTATCTCTCTCATTACTTAAACAACTGTACTTACATGCACTACACTACCCAAACATGCAGTGACGTTCCCGTACACTAATCAATCAATGATTGAGAAGCGAGGATACATGATTGCTGAAATTCCTCATTTACACAGATATACGAATAAATTTTACTTGGACAAATAAGACAAAGTTTTGTTAATGCTGCGGCAAAAACAAACTGCGGTTTTTCAAACCCTCTATTCAAGAGCAATTGCGTCAGAAAAAGTGGATAGCAATCGTGTTCCAATGTGTAGTAATTACTTGCTCTAAAGCTTAACTCACTGGGGGAGGGGAGTTTCCGATGTCGCCCAGGGTCTCGGTTGTGTAGAGGCGATGCGAAGTAAATCTACGCCCAAGTACAGTACTGAGAAGGCCTTCTCTGTAATGGATCGCAACCGTATGGACGTAATAGCCGCCTGTTAATGGGTCTTGCTGTTGCTGCTGGCCGACAAGTCCACTCTCTCACCTCCGCGCGGTGACCCCTGGTCAATGCATCTCCAGGAGCACCTTGAGGTGCCAAGCCAAGAGGGGATGGGCGAGTAGGCGAGTCTCTGGCGCCTTAAAACGGGAAGCATCTAGCTAAGGAAGGAAAATCCCTGACAGAAAAAAACCATCTCGGGGACCCACGTCACGGGGGAAGTGTCGAGGCGTCTACAGCTCACGCCGCCGTTGTGCTCCTCGGAGCGCTGCCAGCGGACACTATACGAGAAACGAAAGGCCTCAGACGCTGGGGCGCAGGGTGGCGCCGCCCCACGTGAACAAACAGGCCTCCATTTATTGGGACGACCCTAGAGATGGAACGGTCGTGAGTAGGATTACCTTCGAAGCGAGTCGCTGCGCCACATTGTGCCCAGAAAGAGGGCGGTGAACTACATGGCCACTGATTTGAATAACATGCTTCGGCATCACGATTACTATCCATAGTAATAATTCCCTCGTACATTTTCATGTCCCAAAGCAAGGCAAGATTACAAAAGGTAAGCGACCAGCTTTGAAGTGCATTTCCCACGGTTTCCTGGGTCCGAAAAAAATCTAAAGGAGACTTTATATGCGTTTTATAGTCCACGTGTTATGTGTATATATACGTGTTTAGACTTTATATCCGCAACCTTCGCAAACCAAATCACAGGGATCTCACAACATCTTGCTCCATGTTCATCCAGACTAATAGCTAATAGGGCTTGAAGCTTGCCAATGCGCAGCGTAGTGGTAGACTGCGTGCCTAGAGCAGGGAAAAGTGTTTTCTTCCAAAGGAAATTAATGAAATGGCGGCATTGGAGAAAGAAGCAAGCCAGAGATGCCGAAGCGGGAATTTGGGACCACTCTACTCGGTAAGACCGCCCGACAGGCTGGGTGAAAAAAGAAAAGAGACGTACATATCGGAAGAGTATTAAGCAAAACCATGAAAACTGCAGATACCGTCACTGCAGAGTCATCTTCCGTCCCCATCGATGCGTCGGAATATACGATGATTTTATTAGACCTTCTACTAGTGCCTGCTGTTTTCTCATCGGGCCTCTCAGGGTATTTAGCTCCCCTGAAGACTCCAGGATCCTAATTCCCTGGATGATTTCTTCTTCTCCCTGTATCGAAGGCTTACAATTGAGGAGCAGGAAGAAGCAATGATCCCCTCTCTGGACACTTGACCAAACGACTTTACATGTCAACATAAGAAAACAGTCTCATACTGATTCCTTCAAAACCTGGCCGCATAGGCAGTGACCCTGAGAAACTCCGGAATAGTAAGGCATTGGCCCTCCCCGGAAAGCAGGATTGCGGGCAATCTCCTACGAGAAAGCAAGTTATAGTTTCAAGGAAATGAGAATCAGGAGCCTTTCAGCTGAGCCACGATCCTCTTTGATTTTTGTTTAACACCTTCGTTGACACGGCCCATTCGAAACAAGTTTCAGTAGTTTAGCTGGTTGGTTAGGGACAGGACCAACATTATATTGTGTCCTTCGGCTGTTATGACGCCCGGAAGACGTAACTACTTAAACTTGTCTTAACAGAGCCAGCTTAACAGGAGCCAGGACTAACTGGAAGGAAAATATTCTTTAATCTTGAGATAGTAACCTGGGGCACTTCTAAACTAATGAAATCAAGAGCTCATTGACGTAGAAATGAACTCAAACTAATATTGTTATCCAGGACTTTAATTCAAACCAAGACTGTGCCAATTTTTGGAGATCTTGGGCGGCTCGGTCTGTAGCCCACCCACCATTCAGTTTAAAAGGCCCCGTAGACGATGAAGGCCAAACGCGCTAGTAAAGCGCAAAAATCTTATGGCTAGGCACACAGGACCTTTTCAAAAATATCCAGCGCTCTTTGGCAATAGAGCATTAGAACCGGGGCTTTGAACTGAGTTGTGTCGATAAACAGCCCTTAAACATGGGATGAGGTTTAACTGACCTGTACAAAATCCATCTGGGGAAAAACGCCTCCAATTCGGCTTTTGCCCGAATTAAGAGAGGGTGCATAAATTGTGACAATCTGCGAAATGACGCAACAATTCTATACGCGCGCAAGTTGCCAAAATTAGGAGTCTTCTCTGCTGGGGATGAAAAATGCCACGGCTCCAGGACCTGATAAGAAAAACGTTTGCACGAACGGTGAACAACGACTTCTGTCCCTTGTTGGAGAAGTAATCGCCCATCCTTATACCTGTATACAAGTAGAACGGAAGAAGTATAGGTGACGCGCCACCAGGGCAGCTAGGAGGCGCGAACTAAGCGAGTGCCAGAGTGGGACGCCTGCCCAGAGTCTCCCAGAGGAATTTAGGAAAAAGTAATAGAGAGCAAGCAGCAGGAGAGCAAAACGGCAACATCGGAGACGCAGCGGAAGCAGCCTCCAGCAGCAGCGGACGCCAGTCGGCCAAGCAAAGAATCTGCGGCCAAAAGAGGCGGCCGGTCGGTGTTGTTCTGCACCAATACGGACGCATATTGGCGCGGAGGGGCAGTAGGTCGCTGAAGGAACCGACCACGAAACTAGTACCGTCGCGCGCTAAACAGAGGGCGGACGACAACACCACCGCGGCAGCATCACGCAAGCGACCAGGCACCGAAAAAAGGAGCCACACCCCATCGGGCTGGCCAGCCGGAGTCTCAGCCCAGCGGATTCATATAAAGCAGCGCCGGCGGCATAAGGCAGTTGATCGCCTACGAGAGTCATTGCATTCCCAGTGATTTAGTGAAATAGTGTTGGCGGGAACACCAGAGTGTTACGGACTCTCTCGGAGACAGATACTTCGAGTGCTACGGAGCTACGAACTTTGGCACTAGACGCCGGGCCAACGGCGATTTTGACAATGGCATACCCTGGGCAACGGCCATTACACTGGTAATCATCTTCAAGATAAATTGTTGGGTCCTGTTCTTTTATATAAGTTTACTCCTGTTAACTGTGCAGAGATCAGAATAAATCTATTTTTTTACAAGAAATTAGGCATTTTTGCACCATAACAGTTCCACTATCACCCCATCACAATTAGTCTTCTCCTATGCAGAATCTCTAACCTGCTGGAGCCATATGGGACCAAACGGCACATATCGATCAGCTGCTTCGCTAATAATTCAAATTCTTCACTGAAGCAGTCGAGTGACATGGCGAGAAAACAGAGGGTGGTGTTAGGTGCTGTGCTCGAATATACTCAAAGCATTTGACACTGTTCCTGACGCCGCGATTCGCGTAGGCTCTGTCCAGGAAAGGATCCCTGACGCCTTTACAATTTGTAATGGACTCTTACGCCGGCATTCATCAGTAATCGAGCACAAAAAGATAGTAATAATATTTCGCGTCTCACCAATAAAGGATGTGAAGGAAACTAATATTAGTTTATTGTATTGTTTTTGGTTTGGTTGGTTCGGGCTGCCCATTTAAATAAATAAGTTACGAGTTGGCTGACCAAACATAGTTATTAATTTCAAAGTACTTCGATGCATTTCATTATCATCGGTTTTTTTAGTTTACAAGAAAATTAATAACAAATCAAAAACCTTTAAGGATCAAAAGATTATCTAATAATTTTAAAAAATAAAAAATAGAAAGTAAACATTTTTAAGACGATAGAAAAGAAACGGGAGTTGTATTAAATCAGCTTAATAATTCATAAGTTTATACATGCAAGCTTTAATGAACCGATTAAATATTGTTAAAAATTCTTGTAACATGTGTTATCTTTGTAATTCTTCTGTAGGCAGCCGTTTCGTACTAGATGTAATGGGGAAGCACACAAAGTAATACGAGTCGCGGGCCAGGATTGTAAGTAGCTAGATGTGGTGGGAGGAGGGGGTCAATGTTAAAAATTCTTTATGTACTTTACTTCAAGTCCTGGTAGATTTTAAAAAAAATTTTCAACAACAAAAATAGCTCCATCGTTTTGATAAAATTTGTATGATTGGACAGAGTAAAAGGACGTTTAAGGATGTGTATAAGTCTCATGTATTGTTAAAAAATTCTGATGTTTTGAAATTGTAAAAGTAACTATTTTGAGGTTCCCACAACTAAAAATATTTTGAAAATAGATGTTATTTCCTAATTTGAATCTGTTTCGTTAAAAGTATATTTGAATAAGGTCATGTCAATGTTTGACATTGAATACGTTTTAGCGAAATGTTGCGTGAAAATGCCGCTGTGAGAAAATACGTGCTGTTCTTACATCACTAGTTTTGTTTTTTTTTTTTTTTATTTTGTTGTTGTTGTTTGTAAAAGGTTCCCAAAATAAGGCACAGGGTCATTTGTCTGGTGTTTGTGTTATTGTTATAGAATGTGGATGCACTTATTAAGTTCGTTTGGTATTTTGCGGCGTAGTTATGTTTCTAACGAGTTTTGTGCTATTACCGTTTTGACTTGAGAATGTGTTGTACAGTGTTCAGTTCTTCTAGAAAATGGATTTTCTGTGAGGGCGAATTAGTAATCTGTGTAAACTGTGTGGAAAGGCGGCACATGTTTATATTGCAATAGATGTTGTTGCGAGTTTGGCGGACATGTTACATCGAATTTTCAAAGGATGAAAATATATTTTCTTCCAGGATATGCTGGATATTCAGGTGTAGAAATATGGGTGAATTTGTACTTCGTCTTGATAAAGTCTGGGAATGATATGTATGTTGGATGTAGTGTTCGTTGAGGAAATTAAATAAACAGGTAATTTTGTCTAGAGACGGGCCCAGGCGTACCGCCCAGAAAACAAGATGTCGTGTACGTGAGGTGGTGTCAGGATATATAATGATGTATTGAGTAGTGTATTGATCTGAAAGGAAAGAATTAGTTCTTGTTCGAGAAGTTCCATAATATAACTGCAAGAAAGGAGAAGAGGTGAGCCCATATGAATTCCTGAGTTTTGTAATTTGTTGTCAAAAGTGGAAGAAATTTTGATCCATGCATTATGTTGAGAGATTTTGGGTATTATAACGATACGGGTAAGGTTAACATGACGATTTGCCGTAACTACTTAAAATATCGATTCAGCGCTATGAACTATATTTATTTGTCGGCAATGACCAACTCTTATCATTATAATTTCATTAGATTTATTGTAGTTATTATAGTTAGTTTATCCTACTTTATTAGGGATGATCAGTGAAAATTACTTCTTGATAGTATCCAATAAGGTGCAGTAGAATAAGACTATAAATTATTAGCACTGCCTAAGGTTAGTTGAGCCAGGTGTGTTTGTGGTTATCTAGCGCATCTAAGAAGGAGTGAAGTTAAGACAGAAAAGTTGGTTTCTAAGAAAGAAGAGACATTTCCTTCATTTTTCTGTATTTTCTAACTTATTAGAATATTTGTCGTACATTTACGAGAATTGTCGTAAGTCGAATCGAAACATATTTTATTGCAAAGGTTCTTTTCTTTCTAATTGCAGATAAAATTATTTCAAGTTCGTTCCCAAAGATATCGCACAAGGTGCATTAAATTAAAATAAATAGAAGTAGCTAACAGAAATAAGTAGAGGGGCAGACCAAAATCTTCAGAATATTCGAGGCACCAAAATAAATACTCTTGGAAGAAAACAGTGAAGAAAATCGGTGCAATGATTTAAATCATTTTAAAAAAAGTAATAAACTCGGAATTACTAATTTCGTAAAAGGTTGATTCGTTCATTAATATTTCAAGTGATAAAAATTAAAGGAAAAAAACAAAGCGGCAAACATTCCAGTGATTTGGCCTTGGATATGTTTTGTGTTCCGCAATAGCGAATGCACTCCAACCTGGAGATTATTCATTTGTCCAATCCTTCATGCCTCCTTGTTTTAACAATGTCTTACCTTCATGCCTCGCCTGGGTGCGGAAGGAGGTGGGATTTGGGCCCTGTACAATACTACACATACTGAAGGTCAGAATCAGTGAGTGAAGAATGACACTAGCGGTAGGAACAGCATGAGCCGCTGCGAGAAGTCACGTGGAAGAAACAAAACCGATGTAATATATCTTCCTGTTTTAATTATAATAACCTCGACGTTGCATCAACTGGGACAGTAAGATATCGGATTCTAGAGCTTCATATTCAATAATTGGTATGAGTAACGAAATTGCGATTGATTTAACTGCGTCCAGCTGATTCAAAAGTTCAGATGCCACTACAATTAAATTAGAGATATGAGCATGAGCATTGTGCACTAAGCAGGGACGTCGCAGACGGAGTTGGCGAAACGTAGCGAGAGTGTTTATAGCGTTGAATTTGAAAGTCAGGTTGTTTTTGTTTTTTTTTTTTTTTTTTTTTGCCTTCTCGTTCTTAACAAACGTTTACATAGTAAACAGAAATGTGGTAACAAACGCTCCGGTCCCGGCGGAAATGAGGCACCGGCCCTAAATTTTTTTTCGACAGAAAAAAACTATCTGATACCAAAAAAATGTCCCAGTCCATCTGTGGTTACCGGTAACGGCGCTAAACCGTTTCAAGGAAGGTGATTCTCTCCAAAATATTGGTTTTCCACCAAAATCATAAAGTCTTCAATACTGAGTTGATTTCGAACTGTACCTGCATAAACTGTCAACAATATTTCAAAGCTTTTCTCACAGAATAGTTAAATTTGCCTTCCTTGCCTTTTTTGGCGTCTCTCCTGTACAACATCTTACTTAGTGAATAAAAGTGTGTTAAAACACGTCGGCGCGGAAATAAGCAATTTTTTTGACGAAAAAAAACGATCTGATACCAAAAATCGATGTCAGTCCATCTGTGATTTACTGTAATGCCTAAACCGTCCAGAATGATTCTCTTCAATATTGGTAATCTCCCAATCAATTTTAAATGAACTCGAAGTCCTTTTGATTTTGATAGCTGATATTTTGGATTTCGACGTAATCTTACATAAACTGATGAACAATATTTTCAAAATGTTCTACCAGAAATAGTTTCAATTTGTTTATTACACTTTTTCCTCGAATAGTATTATGGCCACTTAAAAAGAATGACGCACGTTTTTTAAATTACTGGATATTATGATACATTCTCACAGCAATAGATGTTCTACTCCATCAAACGACCAACTTACATACCAAGAAGGAAAGAGTGCGCATCTTTCTTTTTCAGAGGAAGCAGAGGAGAAAAATGACGAGAGAATAGAAATAAGAGAGAATGCTGATTTTGTAGCGAGTAAACAAATTATTCTAAAATGGTGTTGGAGTGTGCTATTTAAACAAAGTAAATTTAAATGCGAACTATATGTGACGATACCAGACATATATGTAAAGGCCGTAAAGAAAGTTAACAAATTTGGATTTGGGAATTGATGAGGTTATCCGCAATGATGCGTAAGGGAACACTTAATTATGCATCTACTTGTAATTGTAGTACCAGTTCCACGTTCCGTAGTAAGAATAACGAATCTGATCTAGAAGCTTACTCTGTATTCAGTAAGCGTACACAGAACTTAGTTTTTTCTCTTTATTTCAGATACAGTGGTTAATACATTGAAAATAATTCAGAGAAAATTATGAGAGAAAAATATTAAATTTCATTATGTTTTTCTGTTTTGCTGGTCCTTGGTGCTGAAACCCGTAAGTAATTTTCATATGTCATTTTCTTTATCTACACATTTCATATAACTTATTTCATTTTTGGTTTTTGTCCTCTATTTTCAATGTTTTATGTGTTCTTGTATATTAGAAACCCACTAAATAGGAAAAGGGTTTTCAAAGGGTAATTATGTTTTAATTAAGAATGAAAAACATGAATTGTGCATTAGATAATTTCCTTAATTATATTAATGATTATTACAAGATATTTGACCAGGAGTGGTTTGGCTCAGTGCATCCTGTGACTGTACTTACTCAGTGTGTCTGCTGACAGGGAGGTCCGAAGGTTGGAGTCAGCAGTGTAAGATTTTCCAGCCCTAGCTTTGTCAGCTACGTCCAATTTTTCACGGAACGCTGTCCTAGAGGAGATATGTCTAGAAGCGAGTCCTTCTATTTTAGTTTTCTGTGGGTTTCTCCGTCACACCAGGCGATTACGGAAGCAGTCCGCCTAACATTAATCAATATCAGAAGAATGCCAGGCATACCCTATCAAACGGGTCACGGACTGCGCGCGAAGCTTTTCTCCCTCTTCCCTTGTATATCCTCGCTTTTTATTCGCCCTCATTTCTCTACATCGCCCTTACTCACATGCAATCACAACACACACAGGCCGGGAGATCGGTCAGATCTCTTGAGCTTCCCAGCTGGGCGGTGCCCGCTGGTAGGCGAGCGATACCTGTTGGGGAAACGCCGCCGCCACAGGTAGGTCGCGGCTTGGATCTCCCGCATCCAGCGGGGAGACAGCCCCAACCCTCCAGAGGAACAACTTTACGGGCTAATGGACCTTAGTAATTGACGCGCCCGGAATCACTAAGAACCAACCAACCAAACCTAATAATGGTATCTGCTACCAACACTGGCTTTGTAAGGATAAGAATATTTCACCCAAATTGATATTTGTCCAATCGATTTGGGTTTATTTTTTGTGGGCCTTCAATTTAAAAAAAGGTAATATTTTTAATTTTTCGGCAGGAGCTCGTATATGGTTAACAAAGTCGTGATGAAAGGTGTTACATGAAGCTCAAGGTTCATCTTTCACAATTATCTCAAAACAGCTTCAGAATAATTTTTTTTCGAAAGTGTCGATAACATCTTGATAAAACGGAGTCTATTGCTAACTTTCATAATATATTTCACTCTTATATCTACAAGAAATATAAGAAATAATGAAGTTCGTTTTGAGAAATTTTTCATGATATCCACGGGCGTTCATGTTAACGTAGCCCGGACTTATTTTAAAGAAACGTAGAAATTCGAGTTGGCCAGGCCAACCTGGAAATTTATTTTGAAACATTTTCCCAAAACCCCAAAAATGTTAAGGGGCTAGGCATGACTGGCAGACGTTTAAAAAGAGCATAGCGGTACCGGAACCCCTAAAAGGTATTTCCGTTGATAAGTATAGAAATCATTTTCAGCAGGCACTACATTAACTTTCATCTATATCACGTTATATGAGAATTAAAAAACAACATGGGGGAATATCAAATCTACACTGAAAAGTATTGAAGTAATGTTGATCAATATGCTTCACTATAAACTTCGTGAACCGTTCTGTACCTTAGACGAGTTAAGCGCCACTTACTCTAGCCATGGTGTCGAAAAGAGTATTCCGTCCTTGAGCATTTCAAAATTAGTCAACTTGAGATACTGTTCAAAAATAATTCCACTATGTGTTAGTAAATAACTGTAACACATTAATTTCGTGTGCAGAAAATTTTTATTGATTTGCAGAATTATTGTTATTAAATCATGAATAAGAATGATAGCATAATGTCGATTTTTTTGTATTTACTACTAAATACTTGTTAATTCAACAAATTAATTTCAAAGAACGGCCTTAAACTAAACTTCGCATTAAGTTATTCTAGCATTTGAATTACCATGATATCCCCCATCCAATTTAACGTGCCGGTTTGTGATAGTTTGTAACTTCAAGAGAATATCCTAATTTTCATTAATCTCTCATCACGGATTCCTCTTAAATTCTCAAGACTCAAAAAATTGCAGTTACTATGACGTACTGTGAAGCATTACCGACGAGCAGATCTACATGAGCGCTATTCGCGCTCAGCCGTCTTTAGTAATATTTCCGCTGCATCGATGTGAGGGAGGGGCGGAAGAAGTGGAGGGAGAAATGGAGGTTCGCTACACAGCTCAGCGAGCGATTTAACAGTCGATTAGGGCTAGCAGAGCCTCGTACGTGCTTCTCGCAGCACTTTCTTTCGCCTTTGTACTTCGAGTTCAATTTTTCAAATCCAGTTTTAGTTCATTTTTTGTCTTTTAACGTTTCCCCGTCCATAAATATATGACGTTGAATTATATTTTATCTTCTTATAATATTATTTGTATAGTTTAATCACTAATGTTAGCTATCGTTAATTTATTTAAGTTATATCAAGTGGGTGAAACTTCACACTCGGAAATATATACATACATAATATAATAATATTTATATATATATATAATATATATATATATTTAATATATGTGTGTGTGTGTCGTGTGGTGAGAGAGAACACACAACGACTATATATATATATTTATATATATATATTTATATATTTATATATTTATATATTTATATATTCAGAGAGAGATTCACCATTGATATAATTAAAATAAATAATAAGATAGTCATAACATTAGTGTGTAACCTATACACAAAAATATTATCAAAAGAGAGATAAAATAATTCACACGTGCTAATTTATGCGACGGCAGGTAAACGTAAAAGACAAAAAATGAATAAAACTGGATTGAAAAATTGAACTCGAAGTACAAAGGGAAAGAAAGTGCTGCGAGAAGGCAGTACGAGGCTCTGCCTAGCCCTATCGACTGTTAAATCGGCGCCTGAGGCTGTGTAGCGAAGCCTCCATTTCTCCCTCCACTGTCTTCCCCCTCCCCTCACATCGATGCAGCGGATATATAAAGACGGCTGAGCGCCGAATAGCCGCTCATTAGATCTGCTGTTCTACTGCTTCACAGTACGTCATAGTAACTGCAATTTTTTAGATTCTTCGAGAATTTAGAGGAATCCGTGATGATGAGATTAATGAAAATTAGGGATATTCTCTTGAAGTTACAAATAATCACAAACCGGCACGTTAAATTGGAGGGGGATATCATGTAATTTCAATGCTAGTAACTATGCGAAGTTTAGTTTAAGGCGTTCTTTTTCAAATTAATTTGTTGAATTTAACAAGTAGTATTAGTAGAATTACAAAAAAACGAATTATGTATCATCTTATTATGATTTAATAATAATTCTGGCAAATACAATAAAAATTTTCTCAACACGAAATGAGTGTGTCACAGTTATATTACATAATCAATAGTGAATTATTTTAACAGGTATCTCAAGTTACTAATTTTGAAATGCTCAATGGACGGAATACTCTTTCGACACCATTGGTAGAGTAAAGGAGGCTGCTAACTCGTCTAGGTACAGAACGGTCAGCGAATTTTAATGTGGAAGCATATGACAACATTATTCAATACTTTCGGTGTAATGATATTCCCCATGTTCGTTTTAATTTCTCATATACGTGGTATAGAGAAAGTTATGTAGTGCTGCTGAAAATTGATTTCTATACTTCAACGGAAATACACTTTTAGGGTTCCGGTACCGCTATGCTTTTTTAAACGTCTGCCAGTCTGCCTAGCCCCTTAACATTTTTGTGGGATGTTTCCAAAATAAATTTTTCCAGGTTGGCTTGGCCCAACTCGAATTTCTACGATTTTTTAAATAATCGGGGTACGTTACATGAAGCCCGTGGATAATATTGAAAAATTTCTCAAAACGGACTTCATTATTTCTTATATTTCTTGTAAGAATAGAGTGAAATATATTTATGAAGTTAGCATAGACCCGTTTTTCAATGTTAACTCGACCTTTTCGAAAAAAAATTATCTGAAGCTGTTTTTGAATAAATTGTGAAAATGAACTTGAAGCTTCATGTAACACCTTCATACCACACGTACTTCATGTAACACCATATACGACTACGCCGAAAAATAAAAATATACTTTTTTTAAATTGAAGGACACAAAAAAATAAACCAAATCGATTGAAAAGTATCAATTTGGGTAAAATTTCTTCTTACAAAGCCAGTGTTGGTAGCAGATACCTTATAGGTTGGTTGGTTGGTTCTTAGTGATTCCGGGCGCGTCAATTACTAAGGTCATTAGTCCCGTAAGTTGTTTCCTCTGGAGGTGGCGGTAGTCCTCCCCCGCTGGATGGGGAGATCCAGCGCCGACCTACTGTCGGCAGGCGGGGTTTCCCCAAACAGGTATCTCCTACCAGCGGAGCACCGCCCCAGCTGGGACAAGCTCAAAGATCCTGACCGATCTCCCGGCCTGTGTGGTTGTGTAGTGCATGTGAGTAAGGGCGATGGTAGGAAATGAGGGGAATAAAAAGCGAGGATATGACAAGGAAGAGGGAGAAAAGTTCGCACGCAGTCCGTGACCCGTTTGATAGGGTAGTGCCTGGCATTCTTCTGATATTGATTAATGTTAGGGGACTGCTCCCGTAATCGCCTGGTGTTGATCGGAGAAACCACAGAAAACTACCAATTAGAGGAGCCGGCTTCTAGAATTCTCCTCTAGACAGCGTCTGAATTGGACGTAGCTGAAAAGCTAGGGTGGAAAATCTTACCACTGCCGGGACTCCAACCTCGGACCTCCCTGTCAGAGACACTGTAGTAACATCACAGGATGCACTGAGCCACCACTCCTGGTCAAATATCTTGTAATAATCCATTATATTAATTAAGAAATTATCATAATGCATCAATTCAATGTTTTCATCTTAATATAAACATAATTACCCTTTTGAAAACCCTTTTCCTATCTTCAGTGTGTTTCTAATAATACAAGAACAATGTAAGAACATTGAAGAATAGAAGGACAAAAACCAAAAATCAAAAATAAGTTTATATGAAATGTTAATAAAAGAAAATGACATATGAAAATTACTTACGGGTTTTCAGCACTAAGGACACACAAAACAGAAAAACATAATGAAATTTAATATTTTTCTCTCATAATTTCTTGAATTATTTCAATGTATTCAACACTGTATCTGAAATAAGAGAAAAAACTAGGTTCTGTGACGCTTACTGAAATCAGAGTAAGCTCTAGATCAGATTCTGTTATGTTCTTACTACGAACGTGGACTTGTACACAATTACAAGTAGATGCATAATTAAGTGTTCCTTAACGCATCATTGGATACCATCATCATTCCCAAATCCAATTTTGTTAACTTTTCTTTACGGCTTTTACATAATGTCTTGGTTCGTCACATAATAGTTCGCATTTTAAATTTACATTGTTTTAAATAGCACATCCAACAACCATATTTAGAATTCGAAATTTTGGTTACTCGCTACAAAATCAGCTTCTCTCTTATTTCTATTCTCTCAGTTTTCTCTCTGCTTCCTCTGAAAAAATAAAGTGGCACTCTTTCTTCTTGGTATGAAGTATGTCGTTTTGATGGAGTAGAACAGCTATTGCTTTGTGAGAATGTATTCATAATATTCAGATTTTAAAAAACGTGCGTCATTCTTTTAAGTGTGCATAATACTATTCGAGGACAAAGTGTAATAAAAAAATTGAACTATTCTGGTGAAAATTTTGAAAATATTGTTCAAAGTTTATGTAAGGTACAGTCGAAAATCAAAATATCAGTATCAAAATCAAAGGACTTCGAGTTCATTTAAATTGATTGGGGATTACCAATATTGAAGAGAATCATCTGGACGGTTTAGGCGTTACCGGTAATCACAGATGGACTGACATCGATTTTTGGTATCAGATCGTTTTTTCTGTCAAAAAATTGCTTATTTCCGCCGACGTTTTACCACACTTTTTATTCACTAAGTAAATGTTGTAAGGAGAGACGCCAAAAAAGGCAAGAAGGCAAAATTTAACTATTCTGGAGAAAATTTTGAAAATATTGTTGACAGTTTATGTCAGGTACAGTCGAAAATCAAAATATCAGTATCAAAATCGAATGACTTCATTTAAACTGATTGTGGAAAACCAATTTTGGAGAGAATCATCTGGACGGTTTACGCGTTACCGGTAACCACAGATGGACTGACATTTTTTGGTATCAGATAGTTTTTTTCTGTCGAAAAATTGCTCATTTCCGCCGATGTTTTACCACACTTTCTGTTTACTATGTAAACGTTGTAAGACGAGAAGGCAAAAAAACAAAACAAAACAAAACCTGACTTTCAATTCACGCTATACCACATCTCGCCACGTCTCGCCACTTCCCGTCATGCGACGTCCCTGCTTAGTGCACATGCTCATGGCTATACTCTAATTTAATTGTAGTGGCATCTGACTTTGATCAGCTGGACGCAGTTATACAATCGCAAGTTTCGTTACTATACAATTATTGATATTGAAGCTCTAGATCCGATATCTACGTCCCAGTTGATCAAACGTCAGAGGTTATTATAATTAAACAGGAGAATATACACGGTTTTGTTCTTATCACGTGACTTCTCGCAGCGCTCAGACTGTTCCTACCCTATGTCATGTCTCACTCAAGATTCTGACCTTCAGCGTATGTGTAGCATGTACTAGGGCCCAAATCCCCAACCTCCTTCGCCACCCAGGCGGAGGCATGGAAGGAAGACATTGTTAGACAAGGAGGCATTGAAGGATTGACAAATGATAATTCAGGTTGGAAGTGCATCGCTATGCCGGAACACAAGCACATATCCAAGGCAAATCACTGGAAATGTTCGCCGCTTTGTTTTTTTCCTTTATTTTTATCACTTGAACATATTAATAACGCAACCTTTACGAAATTAGAACTCCATTTATTATCTTTTTTTAAATATTTTAAACATCCGATTTTCTTCACTGTTTTTCTTCCAAAGAGTATTTATTTTGTGCCTCGATACTGAAGATTTTGTCTCCCTCACTATTTCCTGTAGCTACTCTATTATTTTTATTTAAATGCACTTGTGCGATATCTTTGAGAACGAACTTGAATAATTTTGTATCTGCATTAGAAGAAAAGAAACTTTTGCAATAAAATAGTTCGATTCGAATTACGACAATTCTGTAATGTAGACAAATATCTAATAAGTTAAGAAAAACAGAAAAATGAAGGAAAATGGCTCTTCTTTCTTAAAACCAACTTTTCTGTCTTAACTTTCACTCCATCTTAAGATGCGCTAGATAACAACAAACACACCTGGCCTCAACTAACCTTAGGCAATGCTAATAATTATAGGTCTACTCACCTTATTGGATAACATTCAGAAGTAATTTTCACTGATCATCCCTTATAAAGTATGATAAACTACTATAATAACTACAATAAACTAATGAAATAATGATAGGAGTTGTCATTGCCGACAAATAATATATTTCAATAGCGCTTAATACGATATTTAGTAGTACTGGACAAATCGTCATGTACCTTACCCGTTCGTTATAAACCCCAAAATCTCTTCAACATATGCATGGATCAAAATTACTTCACTTTTGACAACAAATTTTACAAACTTCAGGAATTCATATGGGCTCACCTCTTCTCTTCTTGCAGTTATATTTATGGACTTTCTCGAACAGACTATTTTCCTATCAGATCATCAACTATCAATAACATTATATACCGACACCACTACGTAGACGACATCCTTGTTCTCTGGGCGGTACGCTGGGCCGTCTAGACAAAATTACCTGTTTATTTAATTCCTCAACAACATACATCCTACTATACAATTCATCCCAGACTCCAGAACGAAGACAAATCAACCCATTTTCTACACCTGAATATCAGCATATCTGGAATAAAATATATTTTCAATACTTTCTGAAAATCGATGTAAACACTGTTGCCCACAACTCTGCACAACATCCTATTCAATATAAACATGCCGCCTTCCACTACATTATACACAGATTACTAATTCTGCCCTCGACAAAATCTCATTTTCTAGAAGAACTGAACACTGTACAACACATTGCTCAAGTCAAACGGTAATAGCACAAAACTCGTTAGAAACACACTACGCCGCAAAATACACAAACCGAAACTGATAATGTGCACCACATTCTATACAATAATACAAACACCAGACAAATACCCTTGCTTACCTTATTTTGGAACCTTTACAACAACAACAACAAAAAAAAAACTAGTGATGTTAAAACAGCACGTAGTTTCTCACCGGCATTTTCACGCAACATTTCGCGAAAAGTATTCAAATGTTCAAAACATTTGACATGACCTTATTTCAAAATATATCTTTAAGAAACAGATTCAAATTAGGAAATAATATCTATTTTCAATATTTTAGTTGTGGGAAGCTTCCAAAATAGTTCAACTTTTACAATTTTCAAAACATCAGAATTTTTAACAAACATGAGACTTACACCATTCTCTTAAACGTCCTTTACTCTGTCCAACAACAAATTTTAATCAAAAACGATGGAGCTATTTTTGTTGTTGAATTTTTTTAAATCTACCAGAGACTTGAAGTAAAGTACGATAAAGAATTTTAACATTGACCCCCCTCCTCCACTCCACATCTAGCTACTTACAATCCTTGGCCCGCCCGAACCTACGTAGTAACTTTGTGGCTTCCATACATCAGGTACGAAACGGCTCGCCTTACAAAGAATTTACAAAGAACAATGTTACAAAGAATTTAACATATTTAATTCGTTTCATTAAATGTCTTGCATGTATACAAACTTATTGAATTATTAACTGATTTAATACATCCCGTTTTCTTTCTATCGTGTCTTAAAATGTTACTTCTATTTTTATTTTTTTAAATTATTAGCAATTTTTGATCCTAATGTTTTGATTTGTTTATATTCTTGAACTAAAAAACCGATGATAATGACTAAGTCATCGAAAGCTACTTTAGAAATTAATAATATTGTTGGTAATGCCAACTCGTATAATTATTTTATTTAAATGCAAGCGACAACTCACCATAAAACCAATACAATAAACTAATATTAGTTTCCTTCACATTCCTTTATTGGTGAGACGCGAAAATACGATTACTATATTATCTTAAAAAAATAAAAACTGAAAATTAAAATTGAATGTCTTGAACATTATAAATTATTAAAAGTGAAAAATACTGTCACCCAAAATAATGTTCATTCCTCTCCAATTTTTTTTGGTGTAATGATGTGTTTAACAAAATCAGACTCTCCATTGATGTAAATTATTCTACTCGTCTAACAGAAAATATCGTAATGTTTTCTAAGCAACATTTTCATGGTTTTTCTTTTTCTCTACATTCGTATAGGTAGAATCATTTTTTAGGATCACGTCCCAGTTCCAGAGATATTCATTAATGAAATTGTTTGAAATAGGACGTAGATTTCCATGTGAGATATCATGTGATCCTAATTCAAAATCTTACTGCAGAGCCAATAACGCTATGCATGGACATTGGATCTGAACATTTCAAAACTTCAGCGGTAACATTTTGCAGTTTTGGTCAGTCAAGTTTCATTTCACTGACAATATCAAGCAGTGTTTCAAATAAATGTTATGACGTAGTTGTAACTACATCACACTTCGCGGGTTCGAGATGAATAGCAAACTCTGAAGATATGCCATTTCTTCAGTTAATACAAAGTCTTGATTTTGCTTGATAAAGTTTTCTCCATTTGCAGCTTGGTATGGCCAATAAAGAAATTGCATTGAAACTGTAAATATGAAATCTGTAGCATTTCGACTGAATGTTTTTGCGAAATTATTTGTTTGTTTTTTTGTGATAATTTAAGGGTGGTGAATTTCGTAAACGGTTATTTAGGATTCAAAAATTGATTAATTCTGGATCGTTAAAAGACCGTATGCCTACGCGATAATTAACACATTTCAAACTATTTGAAAGTAATACATGCAAAAACGTTTGTCCAAATTTCAGTTTCATAATGTATCACTGGTATGAATGCCTCGAAAATAAATATTTTTTTGTTAGCTCAGTTGCACATGCGAGAACACCGTGCCCTGAATACCGTTATTTCCCTTGTTTTCTCACTAGCTAAAATACCCCACGTTTACCACAGTGGATTCTGACTTAAAAACGTTTTTCTATTATCTAAAATATACTCTTTCGTTCTATTTTCTGCAACCTTGAAAACTACGTTGACACACGTCAATTTCTCCAGATACTCATTTGGCATTACTCTTTTACTTCAATTTTTATTATTATTGCTGAATTTTCTTCTATTTAAGTATGAATTTCTTAACCATCCAAAGGTACACTTTCACTTTTCACTTATAATTAATGACAATTCAATAATAATTCAATAAATAATAATTAAAAACAGTTCCCAACAAAAATTCATCGGTCACAGTTTCATTGTAACAAGTAACTCATTTACAATATGTGACACTTACGTTCGAGCAAGTCGCAATACGTAATAATAATGTTTGATTTATTACAAGCTCTAGCTAATACAGAATGTGTGCATTCATATCTTTTTAAGACAATGTGAAGTACATGTATCAGGAAAATTCACATGTACCAGGAAAGTCACTTGTTTAAACAGAGGGAAGAAAAACTGTCAGGATCATTCTTAAATATGAACATTTCGGATTAGCCAATTGAATATAAAATTAAACAAACAGTGATCTCTAACTACTTGGTTGACCGGGAGACGCCGTATCCTAGACACAGGGGCCAAGGTTTCGGAGGCCATTCTACGAAATTCGTGAAGGACTTTTCTCAAAAATTGGAATAATTGATATGTACAAAAGAGTAGTGGAAGACATGAATGAATTGACCTTTATTATTGAGAATAGTTTGTTGAGACAGAAGGAGAAAAAGAACAGAAAGAGGGATGAGAAGAGGAAAGGAGGATAAAAAGAAAGAATAGAGCAAAGAGGAAGAGAGAATAGAACAAGAGGAGGAACAAAGAGAAGAAGAAGGATAGGTGAGGACGAAGATGAAGATGAAAAAGAGATGCAAAGAAGGAAGATGAGGCGACAAAGCGGAAGAGGAGGAGAAAAAGAGAAAGGTGGGGGAGAACAAGAAGACGAAGGGAGGAAAGAATACGAAGAGAGGGAGGAAGAGTAGTGGGAGAATAAAATGGAGGAGAAAGCGTCGTAGGAGAAAAAAGAAAAACAACCACATAGAGGAGTGATTTTCTATTCATAATTTATTTAAAATAAACCATACAACACAATTATCCTTTTCGTCCCACAGAGTCACACACATTCACAGCTTGGGGGCCCTGGGCGAGCGGGGTGGGGGGCGTGGCGGTGGCGGTGGCGGTGGAAGGCGCGACTACTTGCGGTAGCCGGGGTGGCTACCCGCACCGAAGCCGCCCGACGGCCTGCGCCCGCCACCCGCGCCGCCGCCGTAGCCGCCACCCGCGCCGAAGCCGCCCGAGGGAAAGCGCGGCGTCCCCTCGTACTGCACGTCCGCGTTGTAGCCCTGCGCGCAGGCAAGCCACATTTCAGCACAACATCGACGCGTCAACAAAAGGTTTGGGTTCTATTTTCTGCAACCTTTAAAACAGCATCAACACAAGTCAGTTTCTCCAGATACCCGTTACTTTTCACTTCAATTTAGATTTTAGATTTTGAGATTTATTCAGTCAAAAAACAGTAAAAACTGTATGTGACGTAGGGGTAAAGTATTCCATTACCATTCTTATTGCCGAATTTTTATCAATTCAAATCATCATCCCTTCACCATCCGACATGTACGCTCCCATTTTCCACTTTTAACAAAACACTTCCCTGCAAAAATTAATCCGTCCAGTTTCATTATAACAAGTGAATCATTTATAATATTTGGCAGTAGTGCCAAAGCGATCTCTGACTGACGGATAGCGGGTTCGAGTCCTGGTTCGGGCATGGTTGTATTTGTGTTTGTCCTTTCATCCTTGACTTTGACTATATCACAGCATACTGTTACCCATGTCGTTATTATCTATAGTGGTCGCCAATGAACTAGCTATTGCGACCTTAAAAAGAATTTTCGATGACGATGAAAACATATACAAAAACATTGATTTAAATTTAATTAATTATTTAGGCTTCAATCTCTTAATAGTTTCCTGTAACGATTTATAAAAGTAGGAAGTTTACTCTTATTTAAAGGCAATTACATAGTGACATCAACAAGTACGGATTCAAACTTCAAATATTAATGAAAGTAATTAATGTCAATTATTGAATCCGAACTAATGAACAATACATATGGATTATCTTTGATAAATTGTGTGGTTTCTTGTAAACATGATAAACTGTTTTTCTTTATTGTTCAGCTTTATTAAACACGTTATTATGAATTAAAAGCATCTACTAAAGAATGCCTCGTGACAGATTAGTGAACTGAAGATTTGATTGGAATAGTGATTAGAATCTGAACATCAAATAATACCTATTGTCATATTTACAAGAAACACAGCAATGTATCAGAGATAATCTGTAATTATTGTTCATTATTGAGGATAAAAGGCCGCGCCTCGTGTCGCCTTGTGAGAGACATACTTTAAAATTAATACTTTAGAGCACCTTCTTTATGCTATAAGGTATAGAACATCCTCATATGGCTTTGTGGCCATCATGTGCTTTCTATTAATTATTCTTAGGATGTTGAAACAATAGTCTAAGTTTTTTTCTGAAGTAAGAAAATTATATTCAAACATTGCGATCATTAACTCTAACTACACATTCCGTTTTGTAAAACTTGAAAGTTTGGTATACTAAGGAATTATAATTTTTAGAACAATATTTCAAATTCTATTCTCATTTCACATAAATGGTTTTCTGTCTTGTGAATAAGTGCTAAAGATGTGCAGAGTTAGGACACTCGTACTATGCAGAGAAATCTGCACCTGTTTCAAGAATCCATAATTGAAAATACTTTAGAAATTTGTTATTTATATTGTAAACATATTCAAAACTACGTATAAAGCAACTCATTAGCAATTGAAAGGCATGTAACGTGTGATTCAAATTTAATTATTTTATTTGATAAAGTAACATAAAGGAAAAACCTATTAACGTAAGTAGAGATATCTACCTCTCGTAGCAAGATAATGGTCACTCCCAAGAGCTAGTAACAGTAACTTGTGTGTCAGAGATGTTGAACGTGTTGGTAAAATAGCATACCCCTATAACACTCCGAGGGGCCTTTCCTGCCGTCTGTCTATAATATTCCGGCTCCTTACTCCGTGCCTTGTCCATACGCACCTGCGCGTCGCTGGCCGTGTAGGTCACCACCTGCTTGCGGCCGTCCGGCAGCAGCACCCGGTACTCGCCACGCACATTGCCCGACCCGTCGCCGCTCTCGTGCTGGCCGAAGTCGTTGCCCGACGGCGGGTCCTGCACCGCGTACTGGAAGCTGTACGGCTGAGGCTGCAACACACGCCACGCTCAGGCTGCGAGCTCTACACCCCACGCCAAGCCACGCCACGCCACCGCTGTGCCACCCCCAATTCCCCTCACGTTACCCCCACATCACCAACACATTCCACCACACTACCCACCCATACACACCACCACCACGCTCGAACCTCAATACACCGCACCAACATCTCGCCACGGCCACCCATGCTACGCCTCTCCACCCACCACACCTCACCCCACGCCATATCACACCACAACTACCTCACTTCAACCCAACCCCACCCCATCGCTTTCAACACCACCCACACCCAACTTCATTACACCACACCATATCTCACCACACATGCACGCCTCTTCACCCAAAACCACACCCCAACCTCACCCCACATCACACCACACTACCTCGCCTCAATTCATCCCACCCCACCCCACTCTACAACATTCAACACTACATCACACTAAATTTCATTACATCTCGCCACATCAAGCCTGCTTACCCCATCCCATCCTACACTATTCAACACAATACCACACCAATCAACCTCATCACACACTCCCCACCCCGCCACACCAAGCTACACTACGTCCTGCCGCCCCACCCCATACCACCTCATCCCACATTACACCGCACCACACATCATACCACACACAACACCATACCGAACCTCACTAAACTACCAGTCACCACCCTCACTAAACTAAACTCACTAAACTAGAACACTTGAAAACTTGTTGACGCCGAGTTTTTGTTTGGACCGCGTTCTAGGCATGTATAGGATTGATTCGGTTGTAGTTCTGTGACCTTCTTCGGAGCTAATGGGATTAATAAGGTTGCAGTTTGACAATGGAAACGTTGGTAATTATGACTCAGCTCGGCAACTGTCGACCATGGAAATAAGTTGCAGAAGCTACGCCCTCCTACCTCTTTTTCATGACCCCTCTTTTTCTCCATCCCATGAATAGAGATCCCATATTATAGAGAAATGTATTTATTAAGTCGGGTCTTTCTTTTCTGTAGCACTTGACCACTACCACATATTTTCCACGAAATACGGAGTCGAGAACGTTGGTCGAATGCTGCTAGTGCTGAGAAAACGAAATAGGATGGCCGACATGAGAATGAGTAATGGAAAGTACTAGAAAATGTGAACCGCCTAAATGCATTGTCAGCAGTATAATAGTTGTCATTGTAATTTGTATTTATTCATGTTGTCATACATCTTTGATTTATATGAAAGAAAGTACGTGAAAGTCAATTTTCCCGTTCGCTTCTTGTCTTAAGAATCTATCCAGAAAAATCTTTCATACGCATGGCATAATCACAGCATTTCTTAAAGTCAATCCGCGTTGACCTTATTCTCGAGAGAATAACAAGGTACCGAGTTTAGCCTGTGTGATCATCCATATGTATTTCAGTATATCTGAGTTGTAATGTGCTCTGTGCAGTAACTTAACTCCCACATTAAGACTCCGCTATATTCTATGAGAGAAGTACAGGTCTCATGCAATCCTGTGTTTCAGTTGTAGAGTATTGACTCGAGTGACCGTGCCGTAACATGCAATTAGTATAGTTGCACGCGCGTGCAAAACACATGCCAGAGAAAGGCTCATTACAATACGAAAGGTTTACTTCAAGACAAAGACGTGCAGTTTTGTCGAGCAAACTTATTTCCCACCGACTGCTGAAATATACTCGCAGTTATTGCGCATAACCATGCGGGTAGGTTTCATTTGCCTCATTTAATAAACACTGGTACATTGCTTCAACATATATACGAGCGGGTATAAGCAAGTGCTTTTGAAGGTTAAAAATGTAAATCTATATTTCAAAAATATATTATTTTACTTTTGATAATAATTGAAGCAAATAAAAATAGTTATTTAGGTAACTATTTACTTATTTAAATAAAAGTTGTTATTTCGAAAAAATCCAATACGAAAGGTGTAATAGATAAATAAATTAATTAAAATAACACCATGTTCTTAAATGTGATGTAAATTTAATTATGCTATTTGAACCGTAAATGATACACAAAAGAAACATGAATTTCAGTGTAATATTTATTCATTTACCTCGTATAATGTGTTTGTAAAAAAACGCGTGTTTCAAAGCACGATTGTTTAATTGAGGCTAAAGTACATTCACAAGTAAAGGCGAATAGGGTGCTATGATCGCAGGATGATATTCGCGATTGTCGCGTGACATACTACATTATCTTTTTGAATAGACAATACTGTGAATGACACATTGCCTGGAAATCCTGCTTGCGTATCGGTTCGCTCAACTCTTGCACAAGCCGCTTTCTGCGATTCGCGAGGTGTGTCCTGTGGTTCGCAGTTAGCGCCCAGTATTGAGCAAGATACGACTATCCTGTTATTCGAACGCATCCGTCCTGTTATTCACTGCCTCTGAAAAGTGATGCACTTTCTGCGGTTACTTGCCTTGAGCCAGAGGCAGTAAATAGTGTTTTTGATACATATTCTCTTTTTAAAAATATAAGTAGTTAACAATGTTAAAAAGAAGCGAAAGGAGCAGAACAAACAGAGAATATAAAGCGTTCACCGCATTTAGAAAAAAAAAGTTTCAATAACATAAAAAATATATCAAAATGGTGCGTGAGGAAAATGAGAGTATTGGTTCTTTGTTGTTGATATTTAATATTTTCCGAAAGAATTGTTTCTAAAGGTGCAAACCAGAGTCGTGGGATGTCATTCACAACGATATAACAAATGTTACGTAATCCAGCTGAATCTGCTTTGAATGAAGTTATCCTGGGTATGTTTCAGCTCTGCACCAAACACATTCATCTCTAGTGAACACGCAACGCTATGCAGAGGCCAACGTCGTATTTTATATCGTAAAGTGATTATCTAATCGAAGGAAAGATCTCACTTAAGAAGCGTAGACCGGCAGTATCTAAGAATGCTCATCATAATTACAAAATAGTGTCTACTAAAATATTACATTCTGTGATAAAATGTATGCAATTATATTAAATTTCATTGTTTAACTAACATTTAAAAAATTGTCGTTATTGGAAATTGCACTTTTATCTTTACAAAAATTAGTAAAATATACAGAACATTTTAAAGATTTGTGATTCATATTTACAGCAGAATTTGTGCTATGCGTATTTTAAGTAGAATAGTATCAATAACAAAGACGAGTACTATAGTTTAAAAGAATTACCAATAAACGTTCATAAACATATATTAACATTCTTCGTATTTGAACTTTCTTTTTAAAAAGGGTATTTTAGAAACAAACGATGCCCCTATAATTTTTGTTTAAAGCATTAGGTATATGATATTGACCTATCTACTTGTAAATGATTTATTGAAAATAGTTTTAACACGTGTTTCAAAACAAATAATAGCTATAATGAAATCGGTAACTACCAACTATTCTATGGTTTCGGATAATTCAGTCTACATTAAAATATACTTTCATTTTTAGTATTTACAACTATAGGCCTGCGCAACTTATAACGAGAGACCACTGCATTTCTGAGCCCGCCTTTCCAATGTACTTTTTTATACAAATATTTGTTTGTGAATGAATATAACATACTACAAGGAAAATGAAGTTATTATTCTAATGATTCTGTCTATGAATACAATTGGTTTTATACATTAGAAAAGGCTGGACCTTTTGGAACAATAAGATAAACATTAATTAATTTTGTGTTAAACCATTTACATAATTCCCTGATGGTTTGCTGAACATCTTCCCAAAATATATCAATTTCTTTTATTGTTGAGTTAAAAAGAGGCAATTCAGATATTGATCATATTTAGGGATATAAATTGTTTTATTACTTAAGGCAACGAGGCCCCTTTCAAACTTTTCCCGAGCAATGGTCCTACTACCCCATGTGCACCCCTATATTTCCACAAGAGACCGCTCCTCGAAACGGTCCAGACTTACTGGCCCGCCCGCGCCACCTCCGAATCCGCCTCCATAGCCGCCTCCGCCGCCACCGCGGAGGGCAATGCCGATGTCCGCTGCTGCGAAGTCAGTTGTCAGCAACGCCGCGAAGAGCGCCACTGTAGCAGCCTGCGAGAGAAAGTGGTTCGCTCATTGGCCACAAGGCGTCTCTGGTGCACCTGTCCGCTCTATTCACTATGCAATACGTAACGTTGCCCCGTTTTGTCTCCTTTGTGCACAAAGAATGGCCGGCGAGAAATCCCTGTTCTTCACATGAATTGGTTTGTGCTATGAATGAGAAGACGTTCTCTTCCGAGGGCGTTTGAGATCAAAATGTTGGACATTAACAGAAGTGCAGAAGTCTATGAATACTCGGTTTTGAAAGAAGGTCATCATAATTACTTAAATGGTGGCCAGACTACCAACTGTCAAGTAATTCAGTGAAAACTGAATGAATCGGGTAGGTAACGTTTTTCCTTTCTGATTAGATTACTGTAATGCGTTCTTAGCGGATGTAAGTTCTCAATGCATCATGAACTTAGCAGTAATGTTCTCTATCAATAACTACAATCCACTAACCTGCCAATAATAGTTGATAATACACATAAAATTTACGTTACATAAAAATTTGTATTTATTGAAACTAATTAAATGTGCCAATTGATTGTATTATTTCACGTTTCTTTAAAATGATTGTTATTACTTTCCTGCTCACAAGGCTTTGGGTTCCTTGGATTTTTGTAATAACTATGGATACAATATTTACAATTTAAAAAAATGTAGTTAGATGTGAATGCAACCAAAAACTTCATATCGTACTAGCGAAAATGAGACAGTGGCGGGAATATTCGTTGGTCCACATGATTTTCCATTTAGATAATATTTTCTCAAAATTCAAGGAAATGTATTATCGTATTTGACCCAATCAACATTAGTTGTATAAACATAGAGGTTTACAAAATGATTTTGTATTACATTAGCATTCAAAATGATTTTCATATCCCAAAGGATGACTTAAATATCAAAGAGGTACGTATAAAAGTGACAAAAAAATGATGAAGAGTAGTAAACTTACCTAAATTATGGAGTATGTAAGAGCAAATTAACTTTTAGGAGTAAAAAAATGAAATACTGAAAACCTGACACATTATTTTGCTGTCAAAAGATTGTGGAAAATTGTCTTTAAATCTTTAAATAGAGTTAAAAATATTCATCATAAGTACATGTCTTTATAAAACGTATTATTATGAACCGTGGTTTTAGAACCTTAAGAAAAATAATGAAATTTTAGCAAATAATTTTAAACAAGTATTAGACACAAAATGTCTTCGAGCAGGATGAAAATCAAAATGAATAACGAAATATTATGTAAAAAGTTGAATATCCCCCCTTCCAAATAAAAATGTAGTTTTTGAAAAAAGTTAATTGGAGCTATTATTTTTTGGAGAATTTTAATTCCACAAAAACATGTACCAAATTTCTATACAATAATAAATGATCATCAAATAACAGCTAGAGTGTTTATTTTCAAAAAAGTTAGCGTTTTAAGCATTGTGTAATAAACAAACAATAAAATGAATAAGGGTCGATCCAAATGATATTGTATCCGAATTTGAAAAGAATGATGCACGAAAATAGGGAAGTAAAAAACAAATAATATTTTCCAAGGTTAGTGTATTTTATACCAGTTAACGAATGTTTTCAGGTTCTTAATCTAAAGAAATAAAATCCATTAAATGTTATATAACAGTGAAGCTAAAATAATTAAAGACGTTGTCACTGCTAACAATATTATTTAATGCAATAGCAGCTTTCGATGTCTTAGCCACCATCATCAGTTGTTTCAGTTTCAACTGATGATGATGGCTAAGCCATCGAAAGCTGCTATTGCATTAAATAATATTATTGGCAATGACAACGTCTTTAATTATTTTATGAAAAATGCCAAAGATATCACACCACCACACCTACAGTGAAGCTAAACCAATTGATTACGTTTGAACATGATTGACTTCGAATTTCATTAACTGCGACTTTCGACTTTGACTTCCAAATTCGGAACCAGGATCCGCAGCCCCTTTGGATATCACATTTCGAACCGTCCCCTGCCCGTGGTGTTACCTTGACGGATAGCATGTCGGCAGTGGCGTGGTGCTGTTGGTTGCCGTAGCCGTGACGAAGGCGTACTGTCCGCCTGATCGGGGACGCCTGCCTTATATCGGCGCTTCTCCGCCTCCCGGCTCCGGCTCGGCCTTTGGAGACGCCGCTCCGGCATCCGGAGGCGGCGGGGGCGGAGGCGGAGGTGGTTGCAGTAGGGCCGCGGAGTGGGCGGCGGGGCCAGTGAGAGTGATGGAGAATATGATGAAGGTGGCGACATAGCCGAGACTGCTATTATAACTGGGGTGGTATAAGGAAGATGACGGTGTGGGGGATGTTTTACATCGGTGACATATGATGTCATTGATCGAACAAGAATGCTGGTGTTGAGAATGATAATGAAGTTCGTTGTGCAAATTGCGGAGCTGGCTGGCCGTTGGCTGAGGGAGTGCTGATTGCGTAATGTTATGTTCGCGGAGCGTGTACGCATTAGTAGGGAACAGTATTTATTGTAATAAAAAGGCAAAATATGTGCATACATGTATTTATTTTGAAATAATTATATGCGTCGTCATTGCCAACAGTATTATTTATTAAAAAATCAGCTTTCGATGGCTTAGGCATCATCATCAGTTACAGGCTAAGCTGCTTTTTTAATAAATAATATTGTTGGCAATGACGACTCATATAATTACTTCATTAGAAATGCCAACGATAACTCACCATAACACTTATATGTATTTATTTTTCCAAAGTAGTAATAATATAATAGAAATTCATTATATTATTGAAAAATTCTGCAACAAGCATTTTCTGAACATAGAAGGTCGCCCATCAGATGGATTGGGAACGGCAGAAAGAGAATTCTACTTTAATAGAAGTAACTGTACCCTAATCTTCAACACCCATCACAGATTTTTTCGAAATAAAATACGTTCGAAGTATACATGTTGCTTACGTGGAGCTGGTGCTAAAGGGATTGGTAGTACGGTGTAGCCAGTGATGGGTTCCGAAGGGGGAGGTGTAAAAGGACCCCCCAAATCAAACAACGCGATAAGACAATGATGTACAAAAATTATTAGTTTTCGATCGATTACAGAATATAGGTAAAGAATATTCAATCATGATGAAGCTCGCAGTTGAAATTACTTCTGCTTCACAAATCCCTGCTAATTCGTTACTCCAAAAACAGTTTCCTAGGACCAGATGGGAGGTATAGGATTGACAGTTCGTGGCGAAGGTATTGTCATAGAAGAGCTGTGACGTTTCATTGCTTTGTAAGAAAGATAATTCTGTAACATATAGCAAACGCGTAAAATGTTTCTTATCGATGTACAATTACAATAAAATGTAAGAAATATGTAGTGGTAGGTAAACAATGTAATTGTACCAAAATATGTAAACATTTGTAAAATACAAATAGTTATAATTCAGCTACAATGTTTTCTTAATTCAGAATGCATTTAAAAATATAATTAATTGCAGACCTGTAAGAACATGTACAGCCGTTACCTAGTAATATAGTTCTTTACATTTCTGGAGACAAGGAAAATGATAAGGATGTGGTGTCATTCAGCTATGAAGAATTTGTTCGCACTCGATGGTTTCCCAACGTTCGCAGTGAAATGAAGTGACTCGCAAGTGAGTGGTGCTAGTGTGTAAAAACAGATTTGTGGCTTCAGAATGAAAAATGTCATAGGAGAAGTCCAAGTGGTAACCAACGAGTAAACTGGAAATGTTCAAAATAAAAGTTCAAATCTATAAAAGGGTAAATTGTTTAAGAAAGGATATTATTTTGTTCTAATTTTCTGGTTGGTCACCATATTTTATGGACATTTGCTTCAATATGATATGATAAAAATGGAAATATTGCTTTGTATTTTTGACATTTTTTACTTGTGATAACTCGTGTAATGTTTACAATTTGAGTTTGGTTTATGAGACCTTCTTTAAGACTACTCCAATTTTTGTGGTCCTTCTATTCATCGATTATCTCATCTATCGTCCAATCTGTGGTAAATCAAAGCGATATTTTTCTTATTCTGGTGTGAATCTATTATTTTGTCACACTATAATTTTTCCCTTAAACTTTTCTCGCGATTCCTATTCCATAATCTGCTTGAATCCATTAATCTACACTTGGATTACTGCCATTGAAAACTAGTCATTCAAAATAACCACGATTGACTTTATGACATTCGACAATTTTTTGTCCGGACAAATTCCACTGAATTAGAAAAGCATTTGTTTTGTTACCTCGTTTACAAGTTTCCTTGGACATTTAACTTGAAAGAGATTTGTTAGTAGTGTCAATGTTAATCAGAAAGAGGGTTAGCTACTCCGGTAGGAGTTATATAAAATGTTGGATAATTAAAAATGTTATTAACAATAACAGGGACATGAAGACAAGGGAAGGAAATCGACTTAATATACTTAAAGGAACTTTGCCAATTAAAAACATAAAACTGACGGATAAAACGATTTAGATAGTGAAGGATAAGACGATTTAAAATGAAAAGTGGAAAGAAAAGTGCATTCGGTATTTTAGTGGTGAGAATTAGTAGAGAAGCGTAATGGATTGAAATAGAATTGCATGCAGATGGTGAAGGAAGGGCGAAGAAGGTAGAGTGACTAGAAAGAACACAAGGAGATGGTAGAAGGTGGACGAGCGAGCGAAGGACAAACAGCAATGATTAACGATGTAATGCGTAATGTGGAAGAAGGAAACGAGTTGCAATTGAGAGGAAATAGAGCAGAGAGAGGAATGAATGGGGGACGGTTGCATTTAGTGAGTTATACGTGCCTAATATAACAAGTGACTAGTGTCGAGTGAAGACCAAAAATGTTCTTTGCACAATGTTCCGTTTAAAATGGAATTAGTTCGAAAGTATGGCGGTAGAGTTCTGTTAACGCACCTTTCCCCCCATAGCTACATCCTCTCGTTTCACAATTGTTCTACTAGAGTTGCCAACCAACATCTATTAATTGGTGCATCACGGGAATATATTGTTACAAACATGTCCTATTTTTCCTGCGCACTCTTTATTGTCCCAAATATGATTGATTTTTAATGATACCGGGTGTGTCAACTGCTAAGGTCATTTGTCCCGTAAATTTCGTGCATGGTTTTTCCTCAGGAGGTGGTGATCATCGTCCTCCGCTGAATAGTGAGTTCAGGCGCCGACCTACCTATGGTTAAAGGGTTTTCCTCAACCAGATATCTCCCACCAGCGGAGCTCCGTCCCAGCCGGGACAAGCTCTAAGCTTCCGACCGGTCTCTAGACATGTATGGTAGAGTCGTGCTTTTAAGTGTAAGTGTATGTAACTAAAGGATGAGGATAGGACAAGGTAGAGGAAGGAAAGATCTCGCGCGGTCCGTGGCCCGTTCGTTAGAGTACTGCCCCGGCTTTCGCTTGGTCTTGATCGGAGAACAACGTAAAACTACCATCAGAACAGCCGACCACTACAATTCTCCTGCAGACAGAATCTGAATTCGATGTAGCCATGTAGCTAGTTTCGAATGTCCTGCCACCGTTGGGGATTGAACCTAGGTCCTCCCGGTCGGAAGCACTGTAGTTACACCAGTTCGTACCGTGAGCTACCTCTCCCTGTTTGGTGCTGTGCAGAAACTCTCCATTGTCACAAGTGCTGGCGATCGTGAGGGAGGGACCAAAACGCCCATCCACCCTCACGCTCCGACCCATTGTGCGGTTACGGTCTAATAATTCCTCCTGGCCTGGCCACCAGCCAGCCCTTCGCCCCTCCGCGACAAACCCCTCCTCCTCATCGAGAAACGCCCCTCACATGCACGTTCCGCCTCACGCGGACCAAAAATTCCTCTGGCCCGCCCACCGGCCACACTATTCGTCTGCCTTCGCCCACCCCGGTCATCGCCCCACACCATCGCCAGCCCGCCCCGCCCATACCCACCCATCACCCGCCCTTGCAAGCCAACTAATTCTCTCCTCCCCCCTCATTGCCTC
>BOPP01000012.1:9562846-9581700 GCA_017312745.1 Gryllus bimaculatus
TCGCCCAGCCACACATCGTTCGTCACCAGGCTGCCATCATCTTGCTCGTCCGTCATTGCTTCACTCCTTATCCACTCCTATCAACCATCGATCATTACCACACGCCCTCACCCCTCTCTCATCGCCCATTGTCTCTCACCATTCGTCCCTGGTCTCTCGTTTCTCATTTCTCGCTTCCTTCTTTCTCGCTCATTCTTCACGCTCAACCGTTCGCAGCTCGTGGTCCCTCGTCCACGGCCATTTGATTCCATCGCCGCCCACCGCCACCGCGACCGCCACCGCCGCTGCCACCATCCTCCCACTGAAGATCCTCTGCCAGGCTGCAAACGATTCCCGCGGCACCTGTTCCCGCGAAGCGAGGCGCCTCGCAATCGTTTCGGCGCCGCCTTTGCAGGTGGAGTGCAGCGGGTTCTTGGAAGACCCGACCAGTTTGCGGTTCTATTAAGTACGCTCTGGGTATTCATGGGTGATAAAAAAAGGCGTTTGTATTAGTGGCGAATTGGAAGAGATGATTGCTTTATCTCGAGAAAACGTTTTTTACGTCTATTATTTGAATATACAAGTTTTTATTGTTTTCTATGTAGTTCAAATTATTATATTACTGCAATTTATGAAAATTTAACTATAGGCGAAATTAAATTCCATTTTCGTTAATAACTTAAATTAAGATGTTTAGCTGCGTTCTTCATTCAGCATCGTAGTCAGAGGCGAGTCCAGTGACGAATTTTGGGAGGTGAAGTTCAAAATATTTTGGTCATATTAGAGAGGGGTCACATTAGAAAGGGCTCATATTAGAGATTTTGTAAAATGTCGTAGGCTACACTGGTTCATGCTGCAATACTATTTTACTCGTTTTAATGATTAGCCTTAAATAATTTTGCTTGAAAATTTCGAGCGAATTAAAATTAATATTTAATGAAAAATGTTAGGGAGGGGGAGAGAATATCCCTCATTTCCTTCAAACGTTTAATGTGTATTTGACGTGTTTATATATCCACACAGTGTTCGTCACTTCACATCTCATTTAATTACTATTTAATTTCTAAGAGTTCTTGGTTTCGAAAGAAGTTTGTTCTTCAAATAAAAAAGGTACTGGGCGCTGTGTGTGTGTCTCGTGCTCTTATTAAGCGATTTATACTATGTCATTTGTTCATTACGAAGTTTTGTTGCAATCGATTTACCAAAAGTAGGTGCACTCTCGTCGACGCATGATCATTGCATCACGGTGCTGCGCGAAAAAGCGTTTTTTAAGTGTGAGGATTAGTGGATGAAATTGTAACTGACATATTAAAGAATGCTCATAAACACAATGCCCAGCAATCATCTGACACATTTTTTATGCAAAGAAATTAAATGATTATAATTTTATTTGGGTTGTATTTGCAAGTGTTCGGTTAAAATAATTTAACCTTTTTAGATAACTGAGCTATTGAATTGACTTTTCAATTATAGCAAAATACGTTGAATGCTCAACTTCTAATTCTAATTGTAATTGTTTGTAAAAACTGTTGATATAGTTGTGTAATATTTTTGAAACTGTTCAAATTCTACTTCTAATTGTAATTTTAATTGTAATCATGTTTGCCACCGAACACTTGTTCAAAGTCAACTTTAGTAAATCTACCTATCTACGTAATAACTGATTTAAGTAAATAATATTTTCTTCTCTTTTAAGTATCATTTATATGATTACTGACAATCTCTAACCTACGTACGGAATATAGATTTTCTTCAATTTTATTCTAGTAGATTATTTATTGCCCAAGTTTCCACACTCATAGAACTGCTGACATCTCTGTATCTACAGATGAAGCGTTTGCTAAATGTTCGTATCTTTTTGAATTTCAAAATCGAAATTTATTTACAGGTATTAAACCATTGTTTCTTTCAATAAAGTACGCATTCCCGACAATTGTGCACATTATTACAACACATCCGACTAGAAAGGAGCTGTGAACTTTATTTCTCCAAATGCTGAGAGGTCGCCCGGACTGACCTATCTGGAACGAAGAGCGCACTCATTCGGCCAAGCGGAAACGTCTTCGGAGATTGTGCCCGGGTGCCGGGCGTCCTTGGGAGGTTGGAAATATCTGTGCACAATGGGACGTGTCATCACGTCTCGTGGACGGCACAAGGGTCGACAGCGCTAAAGGTGCCGGCGCGGGGCACCGATGCAAGGGCAGTCGGTGTAGGACTGAGTGGAGGGGATGAAGGGGACCGACGATGAGGATGAAGTCCAAGGAGAGTGCTGAGATAATGGATCACCTTACTTAGCAAAAGCTGGGAGCATTTCATGGTAACGGAAACGCATGCCACAAGTTGCCAGCGACTAGAACGTTGGCAGCCTGGAACGTGGATATTTTTTTTATTGATTGATTAATGATTATTCCGGGACCTTCAACTGCTAATGTAACTGGCCCCGTAAGTGTAGTGCCTGTTCATCGCTAAAGGTGGTGGAGATCTTTCGTCGCTAGCTGGCACGATTCGCCTCAGTTAAGACAAGCTCTAAGCTCCCGACAAGAGTGGAAGTGATGTGTATGTGAGTGTAAGTTTGTATAAGAAAGAGGGTTGAAAAAGACAAGGAAAGGGAAGAAACGATCACGCACGGTCCATGGCCCATTTGTTACAGTACTACTACGACATTACAATGCGTTTTTTTACTGAGCGAATAGCTGCTTAAATTATTTGGTCCTATTCTGAACATTCCCAATCTTTGTGATACGGCAGAAACAGGGATTCTATTGGAGAAATCTTTGTTGGAGTCAATAATATGAAATAATTGAAATTGTAATATGGAGCAAGGCGATGTGATTTACATTTTCATACTACAAGCACATTTTCCACGAAAGTATCTCTGCACACTTAATACCTGAGAAGAGTTCGAAAAATCTGAAAAGCAATATTTGTTACATTTTTGAGATACAAAGTGTTCGGAATTAACAGTCTCAGATCCTCAGATACGTTCCAAAATTAAACGTACTAGTAAGAGTTTATTTAACATCATTTTTATGTGAGTTCATGAGTTAATATAGCGTATTAATTGATTTAATTTGATTGTTATAATAATTGTTGAAATAAATTTATACCTGTTTATACTTAACCACCCTGTTGAAAACTACTAGAAGATCAGAGTTAATACTAAATTAAAATAATGTTCTGAAAATAGAAAGTTCAGAGATCGGGGTGGATTGTTAGTGCGTCGTCAGGTCGGTGACGTCAGAGGGACACGGACGCGTGAGCGGTGTCTGCAGGAAGAATGATGAGGGCGTCCAGGACGTTAGCCGTGGTGCGGAGCGGAAAAACGACGAAGACAAATACGGCGCGACCAGGGAAAAGCAATGTCCCGGACGATGGTAGTCGCGACAAAGATTGGAGCGGGGCAAGACGAGAGCTTCAGGGTCGGTGGGAAGGCAGGCGGTGACGTGATCGTAGATAACGCCGACGATGACAAGCCAGTGACTTCAGGACGACACGCGCTAGGTGTAGGAACTGGATGATGTGGGCGGTGGGAAATGTGTCAGTGATGCTGGCGCTGCAATTGGAGTAGTGTGAAGGTGAACGAAATTGACGGGGTAGGTTAGCGACGTATGAACAGGTACATATTATCTACAGGGGTCAGTTACCGAAATGTTTGTCCGTCATTCGCTTCAGAAGAACATGATCATTTTTTTTAATCTCAAAGAAATTTATTATTTAGTATCGTTTATGAAGTAGTTAATAATTATTTTTTATTATTTATGAATTAATATACATATTTGACCCAGCGAATTGGCTTAGAGCGTCACTCCCAATTTTCGCTTTCGGGAGGCCCTGGTTCAATCACCATGCCAGCCATCTTCACTGAGATTTTCGTGATTTCTCTCGATCATCCAGGAGAATGCCGGGATGGTTCTTCTGAAAAGAACGCCACGAAACCGACGTCGCTATCCAAATTCGTTATTTACATCAAGTCACGAAGTTTTAGCAAATTCGAGACATCGCAGGTTCCCGGCTCGGTGACCGACAGGGAACCTCGGGAACTAAAGGCGCCAATTGCCCTTTACGGGACATACAATTGTACAAACACACATTTGAGGAAAAAACTAGGTACACCAGCCCGCGGGCCCTAAGCACAGACCTATTCAGCGGGTAGACGAAGAATGGGGAGAGTTTGCTTTTACGTTAATCATCCACCTTGCGTTTTCGGCAGTGGGCGACTGAATGAGTGGAAATTCTCGGGCTGCAGAAACGATGGGGCAGACGGCGTGGGCGGCGGTGATGGCGGCGGCGGTGGCGCGGCGGGTCGAGCGAGGTCGAAGGGTATCGCCGCCATCTGGGCACATCCGAGAGCGCTCGAAACGGGACTGCGCTGGCGCAACGCCGCCGCCTGGAGGAATGCGCCCGCTGTGCTATACTCCCCTCCCCCCGCTCGCCCCCGTTACAGGTCGCCCGCCACCTCCACAACCCATCTCTTCCAGACCTGTCCGCCAACGCCCCTTCCCCCCGCCTCACGCCCCCCGTGGCCTAAGTCGCCGCGCCCGGCACACCCGCCCCCTACCTCGACCCCGCCCGACCCTGCCCGTCACCACCTGCCGTCTGCCACCCTCCGCCCCGTTCGCGCGCTAATCCCCCACCCGCACACTTTCGGCCCGTCCCAGCCTGCTCTCACCCGCCCCTCCCGCCACCGGCACGCCCCGCCCGCCGGCCAACCCACCCCACCGCCTACCCTTCCGGTTTGCGTCCGCCTCTATTCCCATCCGCTACCGCTACCCCGCCTCACCCACAGTCCGGCCCACTCCTGCCGCTCCATCATCCTGTGCCCCGTCCCCCGTTTGCCCCATCCTCCCACCTGCACGCACCCACGTCCGCCAACCTGCACTTCCACCGCCTACCCGTCCCCCGCCCGCCCCACCCATAATCCTCCGGCCCACACAGATCCCCCACCTGTCCCCGCCCACCCCGTCTGTCCCCGCCCGACCACACCGCCAGTTCACGCTTGCCGTCCCCTCCCGCGTACCTCCCACGCGGATGCGGGAAAGCGAAGACGCCCTGCCCTGCAGACGTCGCGGCGCCGCGCCGCGCCGTGCCGTGCCCCGCCGCTCGGACGTAATCGTGAGAACAATCACTCGATTTTGGCGATCCATTATTCGGTGTGCGGATCGTTCATTTAAATGCCTCACTATGTTGCGACACGTCGACGAGAGATCGGCAGGTTGTAATATGAAAGTGAAGAGAGCGATATTTCACGCGCCGCTTGCAACGAGCTGCATTGCCAAGGAATAAGGATATCAATGGCATTGCGTGTAAGTACAAATATTTCTTCGAAACCTGATGTATCGGTTTTAATAGTATAGTAACGGTTTAGAACAGCAACACCATTGCCACTTTTTTCCCCAAATACCCATATATTACTATTACCGGCTGCATTAGATCAGAGCCGTCGTCCCTGCAGCGACTCTGACCGGGATATCCTAGGGTTCGCATCCTGACGGAAGCGGATTTTGAGAGATAGCTAGGTCAACTTCAACCTCTGACTGAAGGAGAATTGTAGAGGTCTGCTGCTCTTAACAGTAGGGTTCTGTGTTTTATTTCATCAATGCCAGCCAAATGCCGGAGCAGTTCCTTAACGAACGGGATACGGAGCACGCACGATGTATTTATCTTCTTCCTTGTCTCATCTTCTCCTCTTACTCACCCTTACACTTCACTACTACTCATGTCGGGAGACCAATCAGGATTTTACAGCTGGGGAGATGCGCCGCCGGGGCATATACCCGGAGGGAGGGGGACGCTTAATCCCCTCCTCACAAAGCGACGTGTACCCAGGCGCCTGATCTCAACCACCCAGCACGAGAGGAACACCACAATCTTCCAGGATATAACATTCACTACTCTAACCGGATTAATGGTCATAGTAGTTGACCTACCGGGAAACAATCAATTGCAACTGAGTTCGTTTCAGGGCAATTTTAGTCGATGGTTTCCCAAAAAGGACAAACTGGGAACGTGATACCGATTAATGTGATTGGATTATCCATCGTATCAGAATTTATTTTTAAATTCCAATTTGAATAAAATAATTCACTTGATACGTACACGACAGCATGTCTCTTCATATTCATGATTGAAAAATACTTATGTACCAAGCCTCCATAGTTGATCACCTCCAGTATAAGAAGCAAGCCAATTACGTTCGTTTTCGTTTGCTTAGAGAACATCATAGATGCAAACTGAAATAACTTCGCGATTTACACAACGACTGTTCTCTTCAATGCGGGAAGACCACTTTCCATTGCGAGATCTTCGCCGAACATGGAGAGAGGTCTAGAGGACGACCCAGTTCTTCATCCGTACCTTAAATTTAATAATCGGCTGTGAATTCGTTCCGCTTCGGCGGTTAGCCAGCTGACTCACTTCATTTTCGGTACAGCGCAAAATCAAACAATTGAACAGTTTCTCGCCTTCACCATGTTCTCACTTTATCTTCAGTCGTAATTTTCACTTTTCCTTTTCTTTGTTGTTGTTCATTCGTCTTTCTTCGATTGCCTTGTATTCACTACATTACTCTTTCGATGGAATCCTTGATGGAGCCAATTAGTCTTTTAAAGAGAATTAATAAAATAAAAAGTATGGAAATCCCTGTGTTAGTCCAAATCATAAGAATATTATTAAAAGAAAATTCAAGAGAAATACAAAAATAAACGCAAAGAAAGGAATCACAGCCCTTTTTAAATTAAACAATTAAAATTGTCTAACTAATTTGTTTAAATTATAGGTCGTCTTCACAAATGGGCGTCTTTTTAAGGAAATCATCCCTGGCCTTTTGTAAAGGCAGACATTATCACTGTCAAAAAAAATGTTTGTTATCTTCTGATTCACACAACGACAAAAGCTACTAGTCACACGTTTCTCCTGGGTAGTACCAAATTCCCACCTTACCTCTAGCAATCAGGAACTCTTAGAACTCGTACAAATTTGAAACACTTTCCACACTTCATACAAACGTCCAATTAATTACAAAAAATCATTCAATATTAAATACTAGTATACAATCAGGAATTATAAACATTCGTTATCGTAGAATTAAAACAACTAGGGGTTTTAAGAACGAACTTACCTCGCGGACGAACAAGTTAGTATGGACCAGTTTCTTCAGTGTTTTACAAACAAACAAACAAACAAAACCGATGGAATAATTTCGTCTCTGGAAACTTGTAATCCGGTACAGTCAGTATATCGCCATCAAGGCCTCTCGACTCTCTCTCACTCCGTCCGCGCCATCTTTTTTTCAGAATTACCTACGCCTTTCACATCACTTGTTCTATTAGTTATTCTTCATCTACTTCATCGTTCACTCCACACCATGTACGTCATCGCACACTACTTCGACTACTCTCACTTTCGTCTCGTGTGGCTCAACAACGTCGATGCTTCATGAGTCTCAACAATTATCACCACTTCCGCCTTCGATAGCAGCTCCCTCCTTGACCACTTCTATCACTTCATCATTCAATGTCTCGAGTGCTCTTCCACCACTTCATGATCTTTTATACAGATTGTCCGGTTCGTAGGTTCCCTCATGTTGTTTATCTCTCAAATTGCCTTAAAGAATTGGAATTTTCACTGGCTACAGACGAGTATGGATGTAGAGTTATGATTTTCCATTTCGGCGAAACACAGAAATTAAATGCGATATATATTCTGTATAAAGTTAAAAATTAGTATTAAGTAATGAACTGGCCTGTAATATCTTTAATGTACTGATCTGGAGCAACAAAATTACACAAAATGATTTTCCAAACTGTTGCACACACATTGCTCAATTAGAAATAAAACATTATCGTATATCAATGCAATAAATTTGCTTTTTAATAAAAATGCTGTAATTATGTTAAATTCTGAAATGTACCCAAGAGAATACTGTTTTTGGTAAAAAACAAAATTGCACAATAAAAGTGAGTACATGACAGTAAAATGACTTGCCAAATTCATGAATTATCATTGGCATCGTACTACGTAATGATATAAAATTGATATTATTACTTGAAATATCTGTGAAATTATTTTTAATTTCTCGCTACGAAGTAGAGAGAAAATTATGTATTCATGGTTGTTTACCACTTGTCTCTCATGTATGTGTTGTCACGGAGCATCTCGCTTTCGGCTGATTCCATATCAGGCAAGTCAAGAGGAGCCTGCAAGACTGTGGGTGTGTCCCATTTGGACATGAAGGGTAACGGTCTGTCGGCTCGGTACAAGCTCTAGAAAATAAATTACTGTGAATAGTTGGAAAAAATATTGAGGTAATTCACATTACAGCGAAACCAGATTTGATAGGGGTGACTTTTACTGGTAAGTTAAAGTTGACTGTTATTCAAAAACATATTAGACTCCAACCAATACTCTTTATAATCTTAAAATGCTTAGCAATTGCAAGTATTAAATTTAAATTATGATTTTTGATGAAATTTTAAAATGTATGTGGTAGGCTATGCATGTCTTGCGTTGATTCATTACATAACGTTTGAATGGATCCTAATGTTGATTTGTTCTTGCATTTGAGTTTTTATGGGCTTTATAAAAATCTGGTAACCATTACCGTAACATGAAGCTGGCAAATGTGTCTCAGGGCATCAACTGATGTCACTCCAGTGCCTCTGACTGGAGTTCAAGGTCCGACGGTGCGAGGATTTTTGACACTGGCTAGACAGCGAGGTCGAATTCAGCCGCTGTTTGGAGGAGAACTCTAGCAGCCTTATCGGCAGTTTTCTGTGTTTTCTCAGATAAACACCAGGCGAATGCCGGAGCCACTGACCTCGCAGATTATTTCTTTTCTCTTCGCTGTTCTAACCTCACCCCTCACTTACATACGTACTTACACTCACATGCACTACGTATCACACTTGTTAGGAGACCAGAAGGGAGCTTAGAGCATTGACCTTCTGGGGCGGTTCCTCGCTAGAGGAGATACTACATTGGGGAAAACCCGCGAAATCTGACGTAGACCAACAACGGATCTCACCCTCCAGTGGGGGAATTTCACCGCCACCTCCAGAGTGTCAAGGATGTGCCGAGAATATTTAATTGCAGGCGTAACTCCTCTCCACGGACAATGCAGTGACTGTCGGCCTTCACTTAATGACCGAGAGAAGCGGCATTTTAGTATATTTGTCAGTGTTAATAGACGCGCAGCACTGCGTGAAATAACCTCAATAAAATGTGAGACGTACGACCAACGTACTGTCAGGACAGTGTCAAGAAATTTGGCTTTAATGGGCTATAGCAACAGAAGACTGCCGGTCCGAATGGCAGACATTGCTAAGGCAGTAGTGCAGAAGCAATCTCGGACTGACGGATCGCGGCTTCGAGTCCCGCGTCGGGCATGGTTGTATTGAGTTCGTCCTTTCACCCTCTATCATCATCATCATCATCATCATCATCATATCGTGTCATCCTTGTAGTTACCATACCATTATAGCAATAGTGGTCGCTAATGACCTAGAAGTTGATACGACCTTAAATAACAAAAAAAATACAAAAAACCTAAGACTGACTCGAGTGCCTTTACTAACAGTACGACATCGTCTGCGGCGCCTCTCCTGGGATCGTGACCATATCAATTAGACCCTAGCTGTCTGAAAAATCGTGGCTTGGTCAGATAAGTCCCGTTTTTTGTCGGTAAGTGCTGTTGGTAGGGTATTGAGTGCGATATAGTCCCCGCAAAGTTATGGGCACTAGTTGTAACATGGCTCTGTGCAAGCTGGTAGTGGCTTCATAATGATGCGGGATGTTTTTACATGGAATGGACTGGGTCGTCTGTTCCAACTGAACCGATCTTTGACTGTAAATGGTTATGTTCACCTACTTGGATTCCATTTTCAGTCATTCATGGAGTATATATTCTCGAGCAACGATACATATTTTATGGTTGACAATGCGCCATATCACCGGGCCACAATTATTCGCTATTCGTTTGAAGAACATTCTGGACAATTGTAGCAAAATATTTGGCTATCGAGATCATCTGATAGAATCACATCGAACATTTATGGAACATAATCGAGAGGTCAGATCGTGCACAAAATTCTGCACCGGCAACACTTTCACGAGTACGGACGGTTGTAAAGGCATCATGGCTTAATATTTCAACACGGGATTTTCAACGACTTGTAGAGTCCATGCTGCGTCGAGTTGCTGCACTTCGTCTGGCAAAAGAAGGTCCGTCACGATATTCGCAGGTATCCCATGACTTTTATCACCTCAGTGTATATGAAAAAGTATTTCTATCAGGCTTTTAGTACTTTGATTTATCATAAAGGAGTAGAAGACAGTGTGTCATTATACGATTATCTGATTCAATTTTATTTGATTTATTTTTGGCAAAAAACAGCAAAAACTATGTATGCCATACGGAGAAGAAGTATAATTTCCACATATTTCCTTGAGCTCCAGAATTCCTACCCAATCGTATTACTAAATAGAATGGAATTATGAATAAATGTAACAACAACCCGTGGTTAGCATTTGTAATCACGAAATTCACGCTCCGGAATAATAGTAAATCTCTAAACAAACTACCGATTTCGCTCAATAGTTTTGCTACAAAAAGGTAACCCACACACTCAATTCTGATGCTACCACAACAAACACAAATGAAGGGAGAGCTCATCAAAAAGTGCACACAGTGAAACTACTCTGATGTTCAAGAGCAAAACAAGGGGCTATCTCAGCATTTAGTCAAAAGATGAAGGTAACTGATAAATATGATGGGGGTCATTGACCCAGAAGCTGAGTTACAATTGTTATACTTTATCACGTAACACTAAAGAAAAACAGCAAAGCTGAATGAGTTGCGAGCAACGTTCTTTCACCAATTTTGCCAAAAACTGACCCGGATACTATTGCCCATTTTGCACGAATGGCTTGACCAGGTCGCGTCCATTCGACACGGTTTGTGCGTTCACTCCTGTGCAGAGATATTTCTTCAGTTCAGTGTTCGGAGCATCAAGATATATTACATCATGAGTTTCAGAACAGAAGGAGAGGGTCAACGAACGTAAATCATGTTTCCTCTCCACCAACCCATTGAGAATCGGACCGTATCATCGACGTGCATTGATTTTTATTGTTTTCATCACAGGTTGCCTGGGGTATCCTACGAAATCAACTTCTGAATTCTACAGCAATATCGGATTACAGGAGTTGGCATGCGACCTCGGCCAATTTCGCTTGGAGTTCGTGATTGTATCAACATGGATGAGTGAGTTTTTGTTTCGCTTTTCGTTATCGGAGTATCTCAGACACAATTAACAGAAATACCAACCAAACTTTCGAACACCCTTCATGTAAGCTGTCAGAAGGGAATGGCTACTTCGAATATATTGCAAATCGAGCGTAACGCAGCATGAGGTGAATGAGAAAGTTATTATAAAATATGTCGTTACATGTTCACAACTCTATAAGATAGAAGGTTAATTGCATTATTAACTGTGTAAATGCACAGCTGGTGGCTGTTAAACGAGTTAAGAACATTGTTTATTAACTCTTAATATTATTATTATTATTATTATTAATAGTGCTAATATTTTGTTCATTGTAATATAATGACATGATCTCGAGTGAATGTAAGACAACGGTCATGTTTACCTACTTGAAAAGCAGAAAACAGTGAGGTTAAGTTTCAGTAATTACTAGAGCCCGGCAGTTCAAGTATTTATTTTACCTAAAATAGGCAGGCAAAAAGGTATTTATTTTTACTAAAATGGACAAGCAAAAAAGGCATATATTCTGGCCAAAAAGGGGAACAGGAAATGTTGAAATCTGACCACTTAAAACGAATTATTGTAAATAAATTTATAATTAAAATGATTCTGAAGTTTACATTAACACTCATGTAGAAGGAAACTTCATTTTGTCAACAAGATTCTCTGTAATCTTGATTGCATTTGAGCATCCGGTGAAACAAGTATGAATTTATTTTACTGGCTTTATACTTAAAACTGTTTAATGTAAATAAATTAATAATTAAAATGAGTACAATTTAATGTTAATTCTAAAATTTACATTAGCACTCGTGCAGAAAAAAAACATTTTCTCAACAACATTCTCTATAATCGTGATTACATATGACCTTGCGGTTTGACGATTAAGAATTTATTCTACTTGCGACGCTGTTGCTACTAAATTTTGTTGTGGACTCCCTTATGAATCTTGAAAAGCTATAAATGGAAACAGAATTATAGATTTTGTTTTTTGCACTTGTGTAATCACCAGAAGAGAAGAGAGAACAAGAAGGAACTGAGAAGGGAATGCCATACAGAGGCAGCTTTGTCCTCAAAAGAGATCAGAGGCCACACACGAACATAGGTTGAGATTTCTTGTGAGTGAACAAATCTGTCAGCATCAGCAAAATATATGACAAATCTTTGCTGGTATTCTTTTCAATTTCTGGTATTTCCTGCAAAATTATTGTATTTCTTTCCTTTTTAGATTTAAACACAACTTGTCAACGAAGCTTCCACGTCTACAGAAAAAATATACACGACCGTGCCTACACGTTGTCGAGGCTTGCAGGTATGCTTCCAGCTTGATAGATATCGATGCCAGGAGGGCGGAAGGGAAAATAAGAAAGAAAAAGGCACAAATAAGGCTAAATGCCAGAAATAAGCGTCAGAAGCTAAAACAGACACAAAAGGCAAAATAAAAATCTACTAAATGCACTCCAGAAGTACAATTATACGATTACTATCATTAAAAGTCATAAAATCGTAACAATGATAGAAGGCATTTTGCCAGACTTCCGGACTGTAGTCATTACTATTCATCGTTAACATTTTTGTTGGAAAAGTTTTACTTGTTTTCGTGGTATGTATTATTGGGTTTTAAATTATTTTCATTTAAAGGTTGTTTCCCAGTAGATAGTAAATGTTTTACTGCTGCTTATTCTTAATACGATTATGTGTATATGAATGTTAATGAGTATGGTGAAGTTATTCAAAAACTGGAAATTCACTACGATGTTTTATCGAAGCACGTTTGGGTAAAATTATCATTGCCCGTCTGAGAAAATGTTTTACTCTCCCTGTTTAGATTTATGAATGCGTGTTTCCTCTGTAGAAGTAGGTAGTGACTATTGTTCCTGGCAATTTATGATGTGCACCGCAGGTGCTTATTTTGAATTGGTGTAGACTTTATCAAGTGATGGCTTAAGTGTTAGTAAAGCATAAATTTTAATACGAATATTACACTATTACCCAATAATGCGAGCCAGCATGTGCTGTTGTAGCACGACTCGTTTTGAAGATGCGTTATTGACCGTTACTGATTAAATATCAATACCAGAAAACAATACCAATGAATTAGTATTTTATATAATTACACAAACGTTGCGCCGACTTATTTTACTGAAAATTAGCGACCATATTTTAAAGAAAATTCGATACAAGTGCTTCTTTGTTCTCCAAGAAAAAGTATTCATACTCTTGTCCATTGCAGTCATGATTACACAATAATGTTTTCTGTATTGTGTTTGCTTAGGAATGGAAACGCTCGTCCAAGAGAGCGGAAGCAAATTAGAGCTCTCGGAGAAGAATTAGGTCTAGTAACTTCTTGAGAACTCGTCCTTGTAAACAATTACGTCTGTTATCGCAACATCGCCTCACGGTGCTGCTGCGCTGCGGAGGTAGCCGCGTTCCGTAACGGCGGAAGCGGCGCTGGTTGGGCGAACCAGTTCAATGAGTAATGGTTACGATACCAGCGGAAGGGAGTAGCATTAAGCATTCTCCAGATGTACAACCGGCAAGCTCTTATCGGTCACATGACGCGCCATGGAGTCTGAGAGATTTAATACGGATTTTGATGACCTAAAACATTGTTAAAAATTATCAATAAATGATCTTAAAATGCTTTAAAAATGCCCTAAAAATAAAGAAAAATGGCGTTAAAAAATATTATCAAAATACTACAGATGAACTACTCAAGCTGTTGGATATGTTACTGATGTAATAGAGGTTTTTTACTTTTGTTCAAGTGAACTCAGCTTACAAACGTTTGGTTTGGACTTCTTTAAAAGAAAATCACTTCCTGTGTTTAGCGTTAAATTGGCCGAACTGACAAAGACGCCGTGAAACATCACATGAACCTTAGATTACGTCTTACTCAGAACGGCTGACATTCGTACAATATACGAGCAAAGAAATCGAACACGCTACTCAGGAATTCTGTGGTGAACATTTCTTGCACCTGGTAAATATTGTTTGAAGCAAGTTCCATTAAATATATTGATCGATGAAATCAGCGAAAAAAAAAATCGGTAAAAATGACGTAAAAAGGTAAACAATGACTTATTACTCGAAATTGATGAACAAGTGCAAAGAAAGACGCATAAAAAAATGGGTCATTTCGTTTCGTCATAACACAAAATGAATTTCTATACTAAATGACATTGTGATAAAGTAAAAAAAAATGACATTTCATTTAAATTTGCCCCCCTACTTATCACCGTCTAATGCAGAGGTTCTCGAACAATTTATTTAGCTACTGTTTGCAGTAGAATTTTAACAGCCGGCAGCTCTGATCTGTATTTTTTCCGATGAACACCAGGCGAATGCCGGAGCTGTACACTGACAAACGGACCCCGGCGCGATCTTTCCTTCCCCTTCATTGTTGTATCCTCACCCCTTGCAATCTGTACTTACATGTACGGGAGATTATTCAGGGACTAATTATAACTGGTCCCCGCAAGGGAGGAACCCCGCAAGTGCAAGATGTCAGGTTGGGAAATGCCCGCTAGACGACGTGAAATTCGGCGTTGGATTTCACTGTCCAGCAGGGGGAAATCATGTACTACACTTAAGTGACTAATGATCTTAGCAATTGACGCACCTGGACTCAATAATAAATCAATTAATAGAAGAATTTGAAGGTGGTAAGCACTTCACCCATGACTACAACTATAATGTAGGCCCAATATGAAATTTCTCTAAATTTCGTGTTTTACATATTATCTTAATAAATTATTAGGGCATTTTTAAATTAGAGTAAACATTATTTTTACGATAAAATATTCTTCTATATAATTCGAAGTAAATGGAACAAATATTTTTTTATAAATCGTATTGTAAATAATGTCAACAGGGAGGAAACAATGAAGAATCACAACAATATAAACAAATTATTTTTATCCGCATATTTCAGTCAAATTGTAAGTATATTATTTTATGCTTTCTTTAGATTTCTTTGACATACCTACTTGCTTACCGCATACATGCACACCGGCCGGTAAACTTGAACCACAGGTTGAGAAATCTTGCTCTAATGTGCTTCGGAGTATACCTTATAATGTGGCCTAAATAATTCAGGGAAAGGCTTTCATGCAATTTTGTTTTCAATTCCGCCGATATCTTCTTAACATGTCTAATATGAATTTCTGTTTCTGAGCTAGCTTTATTATGTTTACCTACGGTTTTATGAAGTCATTACCTTAATATATGAAATATCGAAGGATGTAAAACGAAATGAAAGTGTGACAATTGATAATAATAATTATTCATTATATCATCCAATAATCAATAATAATAATAATAATTAAGTATCTTATTAATGGCGAGGCTCAGGCCATAGGCAGTGCTCAATTCCGCCTAACCACTGAATTACATACATTTAGAGTAGTAACATTTTAAGAGGTAGGACAAGCTATACATTTAACGTAAGCTTGATACTCAGTTATTGATACTCAGTTATTTGTAACTGTTGTGGGAATCTTACTCTATTTCAATCGTATATTGAGAACTATATAATATTACTTGTAGAGTATGCTCATTTTATTGTTATATGTATGCACGTTATGGATATTTTGCCCTGCCCATCTAGAATGTTCAAATGTAAAAAAACAAACATTTATTATTTAGACGAAAAATTTTTAAGTCTTGAATAGCAAGTACATTACCTTATTCATTATGTATATTGTAACCGTTGCCTATCTGTGGTTGAGATAACAACGCTACCTTTAAAAAGCGCGGACAGTACCCTCTGCAAGAGGTTGGAAACTCGTGTTTATGTACATTCTGAGACATTTGAATTATAGTGCCCCGACCAACCCGGCCGACCCGGTAAGGAGCGTGGTAACAACGAGGAGAAGGTTAGGAGACGCGAGAGAGGAAGGACGGAAAAAAGTGTGCTATTGGGGAGTGGTGGTGAGCATGGTGAGAACGAGGAAGAAAAACGGACACTAAAGCTGCTACGCCGAGGTTTACGGACGTATATTTTTCTTACACTACATTGCCGTGTAAGAACCCGGATCTGCGCGGAGACAGATATTCGGCGACACCAGTCCGCTGACCGTCGCAAGCTTCTCGTCGTTGGGTGATGCAAGGCCCGGATAAGAGGTCGGTAACAATTGTCTTTCATATATTTTTCCTCTTATCTTTCGCCACGAATTTCCCATGACTGCGAGAATCATCAAGTTTGCCCAGTTCTCAAAGACGTAGGAGACCCTTGACAGTATTTTCGTAGTGCCCTATCCTATTTTAATGTGTGCGTTCAGTGGTTGCATGTTATAGCATTCTCCAGTGTAAATAGCGGTCATTAGGCCCTGTATAAGAAAAAGGAAAATTCAGAGAGCGACAAGCGAATGTCATAAACAGTGCTCAAAATGTTCATGTAACTTTAACTTTAAAACTGTGCTTGATGCTTCCCCCTTTTTTATTATGTGAAAGTGTTAAAAAATTGTATTAGTGTATGGGAATTTGTTGATTTGTTAATTTTTTTCCTCAAGAGAGAAGAGACATTTTGTTATATTGATTTTATTATTGTAAAAAGGGCAATTTTTTTTGGTTGTTAAAGAATATATGTATTTGAGTTTGCAAATTTTCTGGATGCATACTTCCTTTCCTAAGACGAGAAAGAAAGATCCACGATCCTAAAAAATATAGTTTCATAATTTTTTTTACTGCTAGTTATGGAGAGATCACAGTTGTGAACACAGTAAAATATAGTGAGACAAATGTTTCATTATATCTGTTTGATCAATGGATAGCAATAGCTTGATCATCATACACAAAGATTTTTGGTGCATTGTTGTTACATACGAAATATTATCTTGTTCAAGATGTTGGTTTTCGATTACTTTTTTTCCGTCGGGTATTTAAAGCTCTAGCTAGAGGTATTTCAATGAAATGAGAAACACATTTCATTACATTATTCCTTTTCAAATAACCGTAAAGAAGGAAAGGGGTTTACCGTTACCAAAGGGGATCTCGTCTTGGATTCTTGTTATGTTAGCTCCTTTGTTGCAAAAACTTTTCTTTGAAGTCACGCGCAATACTGTCTGCGGATTAAAAATATTAGCATCAAACTGCTAATATCAAATTTTTTAATGAAATTATTATTCCTGAATTTCCTCCTAGTATACTATAATTTATTTCAGAGAACATGAATGTGAGTTTTGTGTACTAAAGAATGTATGTATACGAAAATCTTATAGTTTTTTACGGTAAAGTGATTTTCACCTAATCTCTTCACTCCTGCTACTAAAACACATATGCATATGTGTTGAAATTAAAGACATCAATGCATTCATAAGTTCATGCAGCAATTGAATTGTAAATTACAAGAGAGTCATCACTTGCAGAATACTTACCAGAACTGTAGTAATAATTCTTGGTTTCTTCAAGGAACAATATCAATGCATACAAGATTTGTAAAGTAATTAAGGAAATGTAATTTTTGATGAATAAATTTACTTGACAATGCGTTTCTGAAAAATATGTCGTTAAAGTTTAAGAATTTTCTGAATATGAACAATTTAAGATGGCACTTCAGAAATCGTTTTGTAGAGAACTGGTTTAATCAAGTATTCAGAAAAGGTTTTCTCTTGAGACAGGTTCTGCCTGATCACGTTACATAAATATAAAATAAATAAAGAATGCATTCGTTCTTAATATCATTTGAGTTTTCCTAAGTAAACAAATGACTGTAATATTTATTAAACATCGGCAACACCGATAGCATATATTATTAACTTTGTAGGTATCTACTACGTTAATAGGAAAGTAATAAAGGCTTGAAATAAAAATGCGTTATATGTACTTCAAAATGTTTTATTCAAAAACACTCAGAGATCTATCTCTCTATTGAGAGAGACAACAAATGTAGACGATGAAACTGTCCAAGTCATCATCACACTGTGTAGTATTGTAGATGTCAGCAGTAATACAAAATTCGGCTTGTTGTTGGAAATACTTTGCTGCTCCCATCGCCTTCTGTGAACTCACATTCCTTCATTTCCCGCAGTGAGAGCACGGGGATAGTAAGACGCGGGGGAGGCAAAGTCATTGAGGGTAGCAAAGCCGGATTAATCGGTGGTGACCGCCCGATTGGGCCGTTGAAAGCGATAATGTGGGGAATAAACTTTTAATTTTTATTGTTTGAAAATATTTTCTTGAAAGTCGTAAAGTATAAAATGAGAATTTCAAAGTGTTCGATGGAGTAAGACTCATTTTAACTTCTACAAAATCGAGCAAGAAATATTTCTTTCGCAGATGAAACGACGTGTGGCAGGTTTATGAAAGAAAATTTAACAAAGCTCTAATTGTACTCCACAATGTTTTATCGAAAAGCATTTGGAGGTGGCTCTCTGACCTGCCAAATGTGGACAGTAAAGTTGTACAATCTCAGCTGCGTAATTTAAAAGTCAGTCAGCGAAGTCGTCCAAACGTCAGATCGTCCTCCGCGCGCACCCGACGCGTCGGCGCTCACTTGCCGAAGTGCGGGCGCTGGTGGCGGCGGGGCGCGGGGGCGGCGATGGCGTTGTCGGGGGCGAAGCCGGGCGGGCCGTCGCCGCCGGGGCCGAAGGGGCCGTCGGCGAAGGCGGCGGG
>BOPP01000012.1:9581720-9624961 GCA_017312745.1 Gryllus bimaculatus
TAGGCGCCGGCGATGGGTAGTGCGGCTCTCCCTGGTACTGCACCTCGGCGCTGGGAACAAGAAGGCACATTTCGTTTCTGAAATACGGTTTGTTATGTCGGCCACACCATGCTAGAAAGACATGGGTGAGCTAATACGCATCGTATTCGACTTCAGCCAATGAGCATCAGGCACCAGTTTGCGGCACAATTAAGCAGGAATTTCAAATGGAGCCAGATACCAAATTTATCACTTTATATACGTCGTTAACACCGATACACGAAGCATTAAAAAAGTGAATATTTCACTTCAACTACAGCTTCATCGTGATATTGTTAGGTAGCAAATGTTGACCTTATTCCACTTTCCAAATGTTTAGTAACATTTCTCGCTTGGCATGCAACATGGCGGCCAGAGTCTGGACTGGTTTTTCAAAGGAAGTGCATGTGTTGTGGTCACGTGATCCGTGACGTAAACGGATGCTGTGCAGGGCGAGCAAAAATCGGGACGCCGGTCTAACTCACTTATATCTTTCCATCATGGGTGAAAGAAAACTATTCTGAACATGGCGTGGCGTACATGCTTCTATTCAAAGAAAAGGTAATATTTCTTATTTATAGAAATATTTTTTATCAGAAAATATTATGAAGCGTTAACGTCACACGGCCGATAATACTTACAACGGGCTTGATTCTTTGCAAACCTTGTCTATCACTTCGAGTTTACATACTTCAGCCATGCCCTTTTTTTTGGCTCAATATCTGCTTAATGACATTAATATGTATTTCAATCTCGTAAGATTGAACGTTTGTTTGTGCAAGCTGTAAATAATTCAATTTGCGATTTGCGATTTCAATGCGATTTTTCATATTATGAGTGTTTGGAAAATATCTGTTACATTATTTCTACTTCCATGCAGAAGTAAAGATAAAGGACAAATGCTTTTAACATTGTTTAAAAGGTAAATTGCTCGTTGAAGTAATTACATAAGGACTGACTTCTCAATATAACAAAAGATCGACAGAAACTATTTTTTTAAATTCTTTAAGAGGTGGATACTAGACATCGAGCAATGTATTATTAAACTATAAATTTCACATAAAGATGTTAAATTGTATTATAGCAAGACAGTTGGATATCATAATAGACATTCCTTTGGTGTTTTCATAAGATTATTTTAAATGGAAAAGGCAAAGCAAAAAACGACATATGTTTGTCTACGAAAATGCAACATAAAAAAATTATTATTATAATTATTATTACGTAAAATTCCTAACATACATACACCTATTTGAATCAATTAACGGGGATAATTAGGACACATTTTGCATATTGCTATCATTACTTTTTCTTGTTCTCTTAAATAAGTGATGCTGTTGTAAAGAATTTCAAAATATGAAAGTAAAAAATGCTTAGTATACTAAAATAATAATAATGATAACAATCATAATAATTATTTTTAAGGTAAACTATTTTTGTTAAAATATTATTTTATTGAACATAATAAATATGTATGGCATTTCTCAGCTTTTTTTGGAGAACAAAACCCAGAGCTCTGATAATAATATTATTGTTAAAAATAATAAAGTAAAAATACTTCATTATTATAATTATTAAATAAATTATTTCCCTTGGTATATTCTGTAATAGAAATAATATCTCTGGCAAGGAATTTCAGAGAGGCTTGTCTCACCTGAAGCCGTCCCCGTCCGCGTTGTACTTGACGATCTGCTCCCTGCCGTCGGGCAGCTGGACGCTGTAGGCGCCCGTCACCTTGCTGCCGTCGCTGCCCTCCTGGCGCGTGAACGCCGCGCCGGACGTCGCATCGTTTACCGCGTATTGGAAGTTGTAGGGCGTCGGCTATGGCCAGATTGATTCACACGTATTTCATTCAACAAACTTGCTTTTATTTAGTCGTAGCGGTGTTTATTATGCATAAGGAAGATTGAAGTAGGAAGTGTAAAATAGTATATTTAATATTACGTCAATATTCTTCTACATTTGGATGATTAAAACCGTGATATCTGTGTATAAAAAGCATCAAAAAGAAGAAGAAAATAGGTTTCTTCTTATTTTAATCTAGGAAGGAAAGTATTTAAGTCATGCTAATATCTGTATAAAATTTTTTACTAAGAGCTAAAGAAATAAATGTTTCTGCCGTTATCTCTACTGTTCTTATTTTAAAATACTTTCATTTCATTAAGGATTTTCTATAATTTGATAAAATAAAATTACTACATATAACATTTGATAGGATGGTGGTTCTTACATTAGAGAGGATAATATTTATCTATCAGTTGGGATTACTTAAGAAAAGTTGCTCATTTATGGCGTTTACAAGAGCAGAACGATAAAAATATTTTTAATGGTAAAGAAAGTTTAAAGGATACGCGCATGCTTGTAGTCCTGTTCTCACCGGTCCAAGGTCTTCAGGCTCCCTCGCCGCGCGAAACCCTCCGCCATGGGAGGGCACAGGAGCAGCGACGGGAGCGGCGATGGGCGGCGTGAAGGCGGGGGCGGGTGGAGCAGGGGCGGGAGCGGCGCGGGGCGTCGGGCACGCGGGCGGGGCTCTGCGCGGCGACCGCGTAGCCGCCGAGGAGGACCTTGGGCAGTACAACCGCCCGACGCCGCCGCCCGCGGCACCGTAAGCCCACGGCGGCCGGTGGTGGCGCGCTGACCGCGGCGGCCAGGCGTCGGCGGCCCCGCCCCCCTCCGCCCCCGTGCTCGAAACCGCCCCCTTCCACCCCGTCGCCCGAAATACGCTGCCCCCGAAGGCCCTCTGGCCCCTCCGAACCCTATCGCCCCAGGCCCGAACCTCTGTCTCTGGCCCCTGGTCTCAACCTAGCGGGGCTGGCGTCGGCTAGCGCACACATCCCAGCGTTCCCAGGGGCCTGGAAGCGACAGTTCCTTGTGGCGATGCTATTCGTTGTGGCGAGGGAATAGTTAAGGACTTTTGAGATACCAATTTTTGTTGCAAGTACCTATTCTGTACCCTGTATCAAGTAGCCTACCCTACAATCAGAATTTACGCATCTGTATTCGCATATCTTTAATACAACAAATCATCAAATCAGCATTTAATGTGACCCTCTCTTGCAAAAATCTCTGTTTAGCAGCGTTCATGATTAACAGCCTCTCTGTTCCATTATGAAGACTTGTTCCTAGTTTCCCAAGCCGTCTATGGTCTCCAGGATTTCACGATGAGAGCGGTGCCTCACGTTGCTATGACTTTATAGCCTGAAATCGTGCAGCATCTCAATGGAATTTGTCGACATTTAATGCCAAATCTAGCACGGCTTGCTACACGCTTTCGTTCTGCGCCTTTCTTGCTGCCGCATTTGAAGAAACATTATCATGAAGGATGACGATTGCAGATCACAAAAAGAAAAATCACAAATTATTTACCGCTAAAAGAATTCCAGAAAAATCTATATGAGAGTCGGGCCATTATAATCGGTTGTGGCAATGTCTCATCTATTTAAAAATTTTATATATAAAACATTGAAATATACTTTTATAGGTTTCAATAAAAAACGAATTGGAATAGATCTAGATTTTCATGAATCCGTTCTCTATAAAAAAGTAAGAGTTTTATATATTCTCCGATAGCCTGCGCATTTTTTAAAATTTTCAAATAAAATTACGTGTCCAAATATTGTTTAAAAATGTTTCGTATAATGTGTGTATTGCAGAAGTGTAATGAAATCTGAGATGGGCGGAACACGAACCTTGACGAGCATGTCTGTGGTTCCTTGTGGGGCACCGCCACGCAACCCCCCGCACGTTTCCAACGCCCGCTTTTCGGCACTGCTCGGGGGAGTGAACCTATTTTTCCGCTTAATATAGCAGACAGCGCTCACAATTTCTAAATGCACAGTGCGGGCCGGTGCCCCAGCACGAGTCCGCAGGGGAAGGTGAAAGGTCGGGGGCGGGGCTTGGGGGTGGGGGCGGGGCGGGGCGCTGCACTCGGCGTCGTGACACGGTCCCAGCTCCGCGGCCGCCCCGGCCAGATTGCCTCCGCTCGATAGTTCGTGGTCGCGCCACTCCCCGTGTGGCGCGCTCTTGCGTCATGCGGAGGGGCGGTGGTGGGGGCAGCCGCGTGGGTGGCACTGGGGCGGCGCGGCGATGCGAGTGCCAAAGCTGGAACCGTGCCGAGTGTTTCAGATGGAAGAGGTGGCTCAGGGCGTCAACTAATGTTACTGCAGTGCCTCTGACCGAGAGGTTCTAAGTTCGAGACCCGGCGGTGGCGGGTTTTTCGACGCTAGCCAGATATCTTGGTCGGGTTCGGACGCTGTCTGCAGGAGAATTCTAACGACCTGCTCTGATCGGTAGATTTTCGTGGTTTCTCCTATCAATAGCAGGCGAATGCCGTTGCAGTATTGTAACAAAGAGGCCATGAATCGCGCGTGATCTTTCCTTTCTATTCTTTGTCCGATCATCATCCCTTACACACACCTACAATTACTACACGACACTACCACAAATGCCAGGAGACCGGTCGGGAGCTTAGAGCTTGTCCTGGCTGGGGCGGTGCTCCGCTGGTGGGAGATACCTGATTGAGAAAAAGATGGTGAGAGTTACCTGGTCGCTAGCCAACGGTAGGTCGGAATAGGATCTTGCCATCCAGAGGAGCAAGATCATCGCCCCCTCCCGAGCAAAAACATGCACTACACTTACGGGACTAATGATCTTAGCAGTTGACGCGCCCGTAATCACTAGTAATCAATTAGTCAACCGATTGTTGCCGGACCTGATAGAGCGTTTGGTAGAAGGTCTGAGCTTCGATGTGAAGGACTGACGAATTATTTTATTAAGTTTTTAAGACTTTTTTTATTTCACAACTGCAAAAAGTACAGCATGTTCTTTTTGAACACTCAGTAATTGATTTGAAATGATCAAAATAACATTTTCGTAGGCAAAGTGGTTACATATTTAGTGTAGTTAGTGATCATAAAAGAGGTTTCTTTGTTTCCAAGATGTGGTTGCCTTTTAGTGGGTATATTTGTTCACATTTGTAAAGTAGTTGATAGGTGTTTTGATTGTTCTCTTAATTTATTCGGATGCCCTATGTTTCATTTAACGTTATTACCTTCACAATACACAAGATACTTTGTTATTTATAAATTGTGTAGTTAGTAAGGAACCATGGTGTTTCGCATAACTTTCATTAGGTTTATCTATGAATTTTCTAACAACCTTTTCGTTTAATTCTTTGTCGAAGCCCCATCATTCTACATCGTCAAAGTAGAGTTCATGAGTTTTGTATAGCAGCAATTTGTTGTACAGAGTAAAAGCTTATGTTGACAAGCCAGAACAATATTGTGTTCTTTCTGTTATGTTTCTTTTCGTTTTTTAGTGATGTGGATTTCCTATGTCAAATGGTTGTTCAAGTGCAATTCAAGATATTTGATAGTTATAGTCTCGGGCGAGGTCTGTGTTATTAATACTAAATTTTGGTATTATTTTCTTCCTAATGAGAATATAGACATTTTCGATTCAATTGCCAATAATTGTTACACGCTATTCTTCAATTTTTCCGGATGTGCTTGTAACTGTTGAAGGGCATAGTAGGGATCTTCATCTGCTGTGAATATAGCTAAGTCATCAGCAAATGTAGCAATAGTAGTGCAGTAATTGGCAAGCCAAAAGTAGATAGAAGTTTTAGCAGAGCTCTAACAATATTTGGTTGTGGCACAGTAGTGCGGATATGTTTGTATTCTTTCCGGGAATCTTGGTTTTTCTCTATAAAATGCGGCCGCCTAGGAAGAGATGGTAATACGGTTGTAGTAGCAATTATATTATCTTGTAGAGGAGGAATCCATGCCAGATTTTATCAATATATTGTCGACTACTCGACGAGTTTCTCGGAATGCCGAATATACTAGTAAACCGTATTGAAAGTCAGGTATTATTTTCCAGATTTGTCGCTTAAAACGCCGTAATAAGGGTTTTTGAAAACATTTGACAGCGCATTTATATCTCTAAGACGTCACTTCCGCGTCAGGTTTTTCTGGTGTTATGTAGTATGTTTGCGCGTACTTACAGCACCTGGGGTAGTTGTAGGGTAAAGTTGCATTAAATATTCAAGTGATAAAGGTTGGTTTGCTATTTATGTCAACTGGTTGGATGACAGTGTAATCATGAGGGTGAGGAATGAACGATAATGAGAGAATAATAATTGAAATTGCGCTTCAACAGTTACAAGCACATCCGGAAAAATTGAAGAATAGCGTGTAACAATTGATATGATCCATGGTTTTATGAGAAGTTAAACCAAACGAGAACCATTCGGGATCAACAGTGCATTTCTGAAATTAACTGAATGAAGAATGGCCTTTCGAAAGGTCAGTCACATTTTATTTTTAAACCCAACCTTTGTTGACAAGACGTATGTCAATAACAAATAGTATTACAGTTATTATTCTGATCAGAATTAGATTTACGTATTCGGTTAAATCACGATTGTCGTCGCCCAAAGTTTTATTTGGCGCAGCGTTCGTAATTTTTGAATTTATTGACACACGTCAATACCTCTATAATTTAATTGACTCTAAACATGCCCAAAAATTAAAGTTGAGTCGTGCAGTATAAAATTACTTCGTGGTTATCAGTTAGGAAATTTGTAATGGAAATCGGCTAGGAATATGTTATTTCAAAACTTGTACGTTCTGCTGTACGTCCAGTACATTTAAAAAATGATTACGTTTATGGTCAAAGCTAATAGATCCAAGATTTTAAGGTGATACGTTCCGCAAAAGAATAGTTGGAAGTTGGCATTTGCTATTCTTGGAAATAATATCAAGCAATCGCGTACAAGTCAGTGATATAAGAACTAATTGAAACAATTCATTCGAATGGTATACTTTTCATTATATTTTTACAATAAAGTTATACTTAAGCCATCTTCTTTGCAAGATAGGACCGCCACCCATCAATTCACACCCCCAAGTGTTTTTAATACTTTCTTGCCCCCAAAACAAAAATATCACACCATAAACAAAATAGATTACACCCCATTCTGGTTGACTGGCGATGTAACATGCATGGTTCCCCTCAATTGCACTGAATAAGCACATAAAGTTTCATTAAAATTGGCGATGAAAGTGTGACAGCAATCGCATGTTAGAAAGCTACATAGTGTATTAAAATCATGACGTTGCTCTTATTCTTCTTAATGGAGTTGTTAGATATTAGTGCGCGATAGAACATAACAGTATTCAATTACAAAGAGAAAAGTGTTGCCTGGCATTAAAACTCTTCGGGCGCATTCATATATCTCCCATGAATTTTAAAGATACACTTAAACGGTTCTACATGACAATAATTATTATGAAGATATACTCCGCAATTACATACTGATTATATACTATAACTACACTCCCATAAAGGTTATTAACTCAAGTAGGCACACCGGGACCGGGAGATCCTTTGACCGGGAGATCCTGTGTTCGAAACCCGATGGTGGCGGGATTACCGATCCGAGATACTACCTCGCTAGATATCATTCAGCCACTATATGTAGGAGAATTCAGCCAACTTCTCTGATCAGTAGTTTTTCCTTGGTTGAATACGAGGTGAATACCGGAGAAGTTCCCTAAAAAAGTGTACGACGATGGGCGATCTTTCCTTCCCCTTCCAAGTTCTATCCTCAACACCTTACTTACACTCAAAAACGCATGCACACACTCACACACACACTTGCATACACTACACATGCCGCGAGACTGGTCGGAAGCAAGAGAGTGTCCCGGTTCGGGCGGTGTCCCGCTAGTGGGAGATGGTTGGGGAAAACCTCGCGATCCATCAGGTAGGTCGGCGCCGAAACTCACCATCCAAAGGGGGGAGATCACAACCACCTCTCTAGAAAAAACATTCACTTCACTTACAGAACTAATGACCTTAGCAGTTGAAGCGTCCGGAGTCATCAATCAAATATGCATCTATTTGCCCTATTGAAGAACTTTTGAATACATGTGTAATGTCGACCAACATTGTTTAACAGTAATGATACAACACACGAGAATTTTACAAATTGTTCAGTTCTTCTTAAGTCCCTTACACAGGAAAAAAATTCCTTCTGTCCTTCTTTCGATCCAACGGCCTCACCCTCTCCATCGCCCTCAAGCGTCACTCGTTACTTCGACACGCTGTTTTGTATGTGTACTGCACTCAAGGTACTGGCGCTGTTAATTCGCCCGACTTCTGCACCAAATATTATTTGAGGTAGTTCGAAGTCGCAGCTGGGTGGCGTGCATCAATTATCTCGCCGCTAGCCGAAAAAAGAGCATTTTTTATAACAACGAATTCGATTGGTGTTCTTAGTTAAGAAGTAAAAGTAAATATTTTCACTATACAAGAATTTAAATCCTTCACACATGTTGGCGTCACTAGTAATTCATTTAATTTACAATAATCCAAAAGTCCTTTAAACTGTGTCTTCAACTTCAATTAATTCACTCATATTTTGTCATAATACACAATTCACAAATATTTACGGTGAAACCCAGAGATACTCTTTTATTCAGTTCAGTATTTATCTCTGTCCTCAGATCTGTTCAAATGATAGTCAGCTGAAATATAATGAAGCTGTCCTTGCACATAATCGGATCATGCACGATTTTATCCAAGATCAGTCCTATATTACTCCTTTTGCGGCTGCGACTTAATTGATTACGAGAGCATTGGCAGAAATAGGCGAGAAGTTCTGTTTATCGCCTTTCTGTGTTCTCGTCTCGCGAGGAGATTCTGAAAAAACCACACGCAATCGACACGATTAACCTCGTGACGTAAGAATTAAGTATTAAAGAAATGCCGTGGTTACCTTTGTTTCGACGACAACAAACGTTCTCCTTACAGATTCTGTTCGCTATTCATGCTTCCTGCTGTTTTTGCCGCGTCTCAAAGCGCTTCATTGAGACTGTGTACCGTGCTAGAAATAATTGTATTATATAATAAATCAAATTTCTTTTCAACATCAATTTTATTTTTATTTTTATTCGATATTGTGCGTTAGTGCGTTTGAAGTAACCTGTAATTCATTTTTAAACAAATAAATACGTCTCGTTAACAACTTTCTCTCTTAGAATAGAGTGCTAGCCTACAATACTACGTGAATTAATTTAAAAAACAAACCCAATTTTAAATTATAGAAAGAATAGCACAAGTCACTCGACAATTATAAACGACCACAAGTCAGACGCACGTTTTAAATGTTGGCAATATTTGGAAGTCTGTAAATCAATGACCAGCTATAAACTCATATTGTACGTATCATTTGATATTAAACCTAAGATGTCGGTTTGCTAAGATATTCAATACGTAAAGAGGGTGTGGGCAACATTCTTATGAATCGATGTGAAGTCTAAGCCTACTGAATTGTTTCTAATAGAAAGAAATAGTACTTATTACTCAAAGGATAAAATAATATTTTTATTATTTTTGTCTCGAAATTTCTTTTCCCGAAGTACGTAAGAGCGCAGTATATTATACTATTTAGTATTCAAATCATTTTTCAATGTTCGCACCCCAGCAATCTGGCGCCCTCTAGGAAAGTTAAATTATATTGCAAAGAGTAGGGTTGTACTTTCCCGATCCTGTATTTTCGTATGAGAAACCTTTTTGGCTTTCTCAAGAGTAAAAACTTTTTCTAATATTTTTATGACTACCAAGTAAAGCGAAAAGCTAATTGTAAAGGAAGATTGAATAATTGCATCAAATATCGTTTTTATGGAAGTGTGAATTATTCAAAGAATATATCTCTATAATATTGAATTAACCTTTTGAATTAACGTTTCCAACATCAATTGCATTGTTTCTATTTATTATTTGATATTGTGTAATTACGAAATTATATTTATACATTTTTTAACAAATAAACACGTTCATTAAAAACTTCCCTTCTTAATGAACGGGATGTGGAAAGGGTGGAGATTAACACGCCAGAGTTCTCGCACAGATACGCTAGTAATTCAATATTCTTACAATCTCATCTTCACTAATTAACTTAAAAAATATGGAGCACGGACTAAAGAATTTGGTTATTTTTTTAATCAAATAATGTGGAAAAACATTTTAAAGAAAATTGGAGTGTGGATGTGCTTGCTTGCTGTTGGTGGTCCGTCGCAGGTGATGCTTCGGAGTTCGAATACAAAACGAAATCAAGAAGGAAACTGGTTTAGTGAATGTGACTGATGGTATACTATTAAAGTACCTGAAATAATATTTTATAGGGCATTCTTGTCAAATTTTAAACTTTAGATTTGTTTCTTAGCGTTGCAAATAGTTTCTGGTCGCATTTAATAAATAGGATTTTTTTTTTATGTGACATACTGTAGACAAATAGCAATTGGTATGCTTTTAGTAAATTGCGAGGTTTTCACTGAAAGTTGGCTTCATTTGGCATATAGCAAGAAGCATTCAATAAGCGTATATTGTTTGAATTATTTTTATTTCAAACTTTAATGATGTTATGAATTTAATTGTCCTATTTTGCGCGGAATAATTGTTTTAAATTGAAACTGGCAGCCACGTTTCGCTGTGTTGCTGAATCATTATCCAGATTGTCAATATCTGATAGTAATATTTGTCTTGACATTAGTCTTTGCTATGACAATAATAAAACGTTCTTAACACCTGCGCTCTTCGAGAGCCCATTACATATTAAAACCCTTGCAATACTTTTTACTAGTGCGTCTTATAGTACATATCTAAAATATCAAATCTATTTAAAATGGCTCGTCGAAGTACACTTACAGATTCATGTAATTTTTTTTATTGTAAATTATTTTGTATTTATTTTCTCTAACAGGTAATAATTTTGGCTATTTTGATACTTCATGCTGTATAAATTATACAGAAATGCTCAGATTTTTTAAAACTTGAAATTATTGTTCCTATTCGAGGTATGTTTAGTATAACAATCTGATATTTTTACTGAAAGTGAAGTACAGTGTGATAGATCGTCGTGTTTACAGGATTCTGATCAAAATTAATATTGAGACATCAAAAAATTAGTAAATATATGAAGAGATTATACCATAAATTTATCTTTTCTGTTATCTTAGATTTGTATCAAAATTCTTCAATAGTAGTAATTTCCATGCATTCTTAAATTGCGGCATTTTTAAAATTGTGTTTTTGTTAATTTATTCGGTCTGAAATATTTGTTCTCTTTGGCACTATATGTGAATAAATGGTTAGTGTCAATACAAAATGTAAAACTTTTCGTCAATTTCTCATTCCATTCAGCATCTCCTGGAATTCCCTCCCGCGGCACGTTTGCGATGGAAGTGTTGCCTACCTTTCAGGAGATAGTATTTCCGCACCATTCTGTTAAAATAAATAGTCATCTAGTGTATTACGATGAGATACTCTGTCGAATGATTATAAAACAAAAAAAGTTTTGCAAAACTTATAAACATCTGCATTTTTAATTACACATTTTGTCAGTACTTTGTCGGAGGCAATTTGCAATTTAGAGGTAAGTTTTAGAGATTATATACGTTTATTTACTAAGATTATATACGTTTAATATTGGAAGATGATTGTTGTTTCCATGTCAGCTTCTTCACTTTTTTTATGCGTTTTCGTACAATACATATATTACCAATGTATACATATTACTAAACCGCATAATGAATAACAGTTTTTAGACAGGCGCAAGAAAGAGAGTTTTTAGACAGGCGGTTCTTTTAGGACGTACACAGTGTGATAAAAGCTCGGGTTTTAGCACTAGTGATAAAAGTGAGAAGCTCATGTTTTCTGATAAATCTGTGAATGCAACAAATAAAAGAAAATAGTACGTGTAAGCGCATCAGAAACAGCTGGTATTAACGTGTCATTATGTGATTTGTATATTTGAATAAAAATAAGGCGCAAGTCCATAAGACTGACAAAAAACTAGTGTACGACACAAAAAAGACACGTAGTAAAAACAACTTTTGTTAATGGGATTGCGCGACTCTGCCTGTCGATCTCGTGAGGCAACCATTTCTCCTCGCAACTCGCGTGAACCTTCTACTTGTTAAATATGGCAGTTTTTTGGCCAAACCGAATGTAATACATTTAATTAAAAATTAAATATACTTGATTATTATATTTGGAGAAATCTTATTGCAGCAGTTGGCTATTTATCAAACTCGATATATCAGATTCTTTTGATAGTTCTCCAATCTAACGAAATACTGAATTTATCAGACATTTTAACTAAAAAACGATTATGACTTTTTGCCGAGTGTTCATCATTTTTGGATTGGTGTTAAAGTGAAGTTTAGAATTATGAAAGATATTTTAATTTCGTTTCGTGGTTGTACACCGAAGGAAAAATCTTCAAGGAGATATGTTTATCACAATAATTACCTAAAATCGGTAATGTAGCCGTTCTCGACGGGAGTCGATTCCTTTTTGTACAAAAATGCAAGGACAATCTTCGGAAAAGAATTTTACACTTTTTCGAGTTATATTACATTTACAATGAACCTAATTACGAAAGATAATCCAAGAGTGATGCCTGAGTGATATCCCTGTAGTGCCACTGACCGTGAGGTTCTATGTTCGAATCCCGACGGTGGCAGGTTTTATCACTAGTTTGTCAGCCAGGTCGTATTCAGTCACTGTCTGGAGGAGAATTTTAACGACATGCCACTGTTCAATCGTTTTTCGTGGTTTGTCTCATCAATCCGAGGCAATTGCCTGAGCTGTACCTTAACAAACGAGCCACGGACCTAGCACGATCTCTCGTTCCTCTTCCTTGTTCTATCCTCCCACTGACATACACACACGCACATGCACTACAATACCACGCATATCGGGAGACTGGTCGGGAACTTAAGAGCGTGTCCCGGCTGTGTCTCGCTGGTGGGAGATACCTGGTGGAGGGGAAAACCACGCAATCCGACGGTACGTCGGCACCGTATCTCACCAGAGCAACCCCATCTCAAGAGGGAAAAAAGTGTTCTACACGTATGAGACTAACGACCTTAGAAATTACCGCTCCCGGAACCACCAATCAATAAATCAACGAAAGATAAGTTGCAATCTTGGGATGAACCGAGTGCTATGATTTATTGCGAGAAAAAAAGTCTCTGCAAAGAAAGGGGTCACCAGTAAAGACGAAACGTATTCACCTTTTCTCTATTAGGAACAATATTTTTTAGCAAAAATAGAATTCAGTCGTTTGACGGAAAAAAGGAAAGATGATCTGCAAAGCCCCTTTCGTAAACTTCAATTCACAGTCTCAAATTCTTGCTAATTGTAATTTCAGAGGCTTTTTAAAAGTGATTACCATTGACCTCATTTTATTTGTATTCAAATGTTTAATGTATTTGTTGAATGGATTCGTAATATAAATATTAATGATGGAATTTTTTGCTCAATATTATATGTTGTATTCTCTACATTATATTGAAAAATATTTTTATCAGTACTCATTATTATATCGTGAAATGAGGGGCACAGATTAGTGTAGGATCTTTAAACTTTTTCCAAAAATTTTGAATGATTTTTTGCATATATACTTTGGAAATGTGTACATCCATCCAAATGAGTTCAATGTGAGCTTGTAGAATTTCGAAAAAAATACGTTTCTTCCTTTTGTAGGAGAAATTTTGATCTTTTCCAAATTTTCGAACCTTGACCAATGTTCATAAATTTTAAAATATAAGTAGTTTAACATTAAGCCCTTTATTAATTAGTTTCATGTGTTTTGAATGTTTTAGTGATATGTTTCTGCCTCCACTTCAACAATTTTTAGTCTCTATGCAGTTACGATTTCTTCTAAACGTGACGAACACTTCCAATTTTTCATAATATTTGAGATATAGCGAACTGTGTTTTGTGACCGTGTTAATGTAGTAAAACTTCCTATTACTGACCAATTATTTTCAACTGATCATTATGTTTAATGTTAAGTGTAAGTTGAATATTGAATAATATTTTCAGTTTGAATTTGGCCCACGGAACAGAAGGAATGCTAAAGAGGGAAATATTGCGAAATGTGACAGTCCAAATCGCATTATCATTGTTTACCATTCAAAAGACATTATTTTGAGGCAGTAGTTTGAAAAATGATCATTTTGATTTGATGTAGCAGTATGTAAACCACATATCTTCGGATGCACATTCCATACAGTGGTGAAAACAATGGAAACCATATTGGAGTTATAAATGAACAGACGTTAATGAGAACTCCATTTTATGTAATAGGATAAATAGTGACATTACTACGAGTAGATGGAGCAATAGGTATTCAAGAGTTATAGAGAAAAAAGGGCTGATGACTAGGTTAAAAGAATTCTTACTCTATATTTCTTGCATGTATTGGCAAGGAATAATATATTAATGCGGTTTTTTTCTTAGGTTGTTCTCAGTTACTTTACGAATGCTTTTCACTGTAGAATGGGTATTTGATAAACCATGGACTCAAGAGAAAATAAAAAGATATGAAACAAAAAAAGTATTTTATACAAAGTTTATTACGTACGTATATGTACTAAAAATAATATACAAAGAAATACTATACGTCTTCCAAGAAGACACCCCATTCTCTTCCTTCCGATTTGTCAAAACCAAATGAGATCAATATCAGGTGAAACCTACTAGTCCAGTAGGCAAACTAGTCATATTCGAGTACTCGTTGAAGGAATATCTGAGCAGCTCTTAGCCCTTGTGCGGAGGCGGCAGATAGCCTCCACCGATACCTCCGGCGCCACCTCCGCCTGCGCCTCCCTTGCCTCCGCCAATTCCGCCTCCGATTCCTCCGCCGCCGAAACCTCCGCCGCCGAATCCTCCGGCGCCGCCACCGTATCCTCCTCCATATCCTCCTCCTCCGCCGCCGCCGCCGTGTCCGCCTCCGGCTCCGCCTCCACCTCCGATTCCGGCCGGTAGCATGCCGACGCCTTCGTACTGCACGTCCGCGTTGTAGCCACTTGCGTCGGCGACGTAGCGGACCGTTTGCACGCGCCCGTCGGGAAGGGTCGTCTTGTAAAGGCCGGAGACGCTGCCGTGACCGTCGCTCGATTCGTCTTGCTTGATCTGGGAGCCGTCTTCTGTGAGCACCGCGTAGCCGTACGAGTAGGGTGTGGGCTGGAAAAGAGCACGCGCGATTATTGCGTTGGCCGAGTAACAGTGCAAGTGGTTACATTCTGGTGCCAAATTACGTAACTATTAGCATACTCTAGTAAAAAAGATCGATCTTCTGAGCAGGTTAATTGTAATTCTTTTAGACTAAATACAATTATCTTCCTTTTTATTAATTAGAAGTTGGCAAAATTGAAATAAAATTTATTTGAATATCCTTAATTCTTTTATTCATAGAGACGTAGAGTGGAATTATTGTCAGTTTTTTTGCTATGTGAATATTTAATTTAAAGTATTTTTATTATTTTCTTATAAAATGGATTTTAAAACTACAAAAATATAACATTAAAGCTTCTGCTAAAACAAATATGTTAGCTATAATGGAAATCTGGAGCTATAACTCCTTAGACATGAGATACTTACTACGTCTCCACCGCCGCCTCCGCCGCCGCCGCCGCCAGCGCCGCCGTGGCCGCCTCCTGCACCTCCGCCTCCGTATCCACCACCCCCGTAGCCACCGGCTCCGCCTCCATATCCGCCGCCTCCAGCTCCACCGCCACCTTTGCCGCCTCCGAAACCACCGCCCAAGCCTCCGCCGAGACCGCCGCCTCCGTAACCTCCAAGACCACCGCCTCCGTAGCCACCGGCGCCGCCTCCGTATCCTCCAAGACCACCGCCTCCGTATCCACCGGCGCCGCCTCCGTATCCACCGAGACCGCCGCCACCTCCCAATCCGCCGCCTCCAAATCCGCCTCCTCCAAAGCCACCGCCGCCGCCGCCGCCGCCGCCACCGCCTCTGCCTATGGAGCTAAAGGTCGCGACGGCGCCTGCAGGGTAGGGGCGGCCACCGCCACCCCCTCCTCCTCCTTTGCCTCCTCCGAATCCTCCGAATCCTCCAAGACCACCGCCTCCTCCACCACCGTAGCCTCCTCCTCCACTGCCGTAGCCTCCTCCAGAGCTACCAAATCCTGTTCGGAATGACATCTTCATTAAAATCATATATTTACTAAAACACCAATTTAAAAGGTCTATACATTTATTATTAATATCGTGTACAAACAAATTTCTGATGTTTTTGAAAATCGAAGGTACCTTAGGTTTAATTTATTTCATTATATTTGTTTATTATACTAATGAGAGAACAACAGTTTATTTTTATAATTGTATTTTGAAAAGAAAATTAGCAATCGTTCCTTTTAGATGTGTTGAGTCATTTGTTAAAACGGTATTTTCACAAGTTTTGGTAACTGTTTTCAAACTTCAAAATGTACAAGAAATTTTAAGTTATTTATATATTTAGATAAAAATTAGAAAGAAAAGCATACTTTGTACGTTAAAAGTTATTGAGCAGAATTCGTCTTTTAGATGTTTCCATTTACATGTCAGTTTTTTATTGTCATGAAGACGTACGTTAATATTATTTGTGCAGGTAATTGCATCAGACAAATTTACGGAATTGTATGCATTTCTGCATTATTCTGGAAGAACAGTTTAGAGAAAGGAATACGATAATTGACAACACAAAATTCATAATTAAAACTTTAAATGTTGAGTAATGCAAATATTTTCTTCAAAAATAATATAAATAGATAATATAAAAGCGAGATTTGCCAATATAAAAAAGACAAATGTCAACCACAAATCATATCTATCTATTCAAAGTTAAACGAACGACAAACGTTGACTGAACAATGTATGCCTATTTGCCTGGTGAATTAAAGACCGGTAAATCACAAAACGAAGATTCTTAAAACAAATATACATTAAGTCACTTGAAACAGTCATTAAAACACTCTAGACCTGTTGTCAATGCGAATAGATTTATGTGCAAAGGAAATACGCACAATTCCCCAACAAAATGTTTACACTTACCGAGGCCAGCTCCTCCGTGTCCTCCCGAACCTCCACCACCACCACCGTAGCCCCCGCCACCGCCTCCGCCTCCGAGGGCGCTTAGGACTCCTCCATGGACTGCCTCGGAGGCGAGTAAGCAGATGAGCACGGTTGCTCCGTTCATCTGCGGAAGACAATGGCACACTCAGGGCGCTAACAAAGTTTACAGGGATTTCAATCAAAAACACTTAGAATGCAGCACCATGGTTTGTTACAAACTCAGCACTGCACAGATACCTGAAATTGCCGACAGACTTTGAAAGAATCCAAACAAGCATCTCAAACTATCTTCACCGCCCAAATCCTTTAACGCCTAAACTATCTTGAACGTCCACCCAACTCTGTTAGTCTTTAACCTAGTAGGTAATACTGAAGGCACAAATCGATTACCCAGACTTAAATCCTTACAAATCTATTAAAAATGTTCAAATTGGTCTCAATATAGTATAGGATAATATTTATTCCTTGACAACATCGACTCCTAACCAAGACCACTAGTTCACATTTTTGTTGTAGACAAGGGGACGGTGAAATATACCACTGGAATACCTTCGTCCACATTAATTTATCATTGTCAACTGTAAATCTTATCAAATTTACTAATTATTTCAAAATTTACTAATTCAATATATAAATTGATTGTAAATTTACTTTGTTCAAAATAAAAAAAGATCATTTGAGTTATTTTATTTGAACATTTAATAGTAGAAAATCATGTGAAATATAGTCAGGTTCCCTTAAATTCATTGTCAATAGAGAATGGAAATTTTTTCATCAACTATCAAATGAAAATTGTTATAGGATATCGTTCCTATTTACAATATTTTCTTATTTTCTATGAAGTTGATAAGTTCCGATACACATTTTTTATCGATAGGATCAATCCAATTTCTCCTTCAGAGCAAAAAAACTTCTGGGATAAATGTATTTTAGTCACAAACTTAGTAAGAGAAAAAATTATTGTACTATTTAATAATCAGAATAGTAATAGAGTAGCAGATATAAGCATTAAATCATAAACGGATATTTCGAGACATTGGCATTTAATAATTGAGTTATAACTCATTTTACGGTTGTCGCCGCTTCATCCTATCATTTTTTTCTGGGATGGTCTGCCGAATCATGAAATAATAAAAACTTGATAATAAGTACTTGATATTAGTTTTATCAGAGAAGTCGACGTCCAGTCTTATGCTTAAATACTTTTAAAGAAACAAGAGACGGATTTTCGTCGAGATAGGCAGTCGTCCAGGACCTACGTAACTGTAAATTCAGTGAATTATATAATAATACGACCATTATTCTTACAACGAATGTAACGGAAATAGAATTATTCCTAACTGAAAAAACTCATTTCAAGAGTACTTGTTTAATCTCCAAATTCTTGTAAAAAAATCTATAATTCAATGTTAAATATTAAGCTATTACCGCTAGATAGCTATAGCGCTTTGCAGAATTCCTAATTCCTAATATAATGAATCCTTTTCATCTTCAATACTATTTCCCTTCAGAACACGAATTTCTCATTAAATTAAGTTTTTTGCTTTTGTTTGTGGAAGTACCCTCGAAACTAGTTTCAAAATCGGTTTCTAGAAACTGTAAACAAGCAAATACAATGTTTTTCAATTTATCAATAATCTAACATTTTGGTGACAAAATATATTACACAAATTTACCTTAGGCTACCTACCAATTAATAGATTTCTTTAATTTTAAAAGTTAAAATTTTGATAAACTAAGATATTTTGCAGCTCTAATTTTTTACAACTCTCCAGGACATTCGGCACCATAACATTCGACAAATATTCAGATATTGATACGACAATTTATCTTAATGACAATCCAACACACAAAACATGTTCGTCTTCCTAGAACCCACGAATATAAGAATGAGTTCCAAACTGTAATATATAGAAAACGTTTCTGGTAAATAATTATTATTACCTATAGGTTTATGGCGGGAGTCGTCGTCTTCAGTTAGTAGAACGCTAATTACAACCATTGAAGATATCTCACAATGCCTGTTTTTATACGTTCAGTTCCTTATCCAGTAGTGTTTGTAATATCCAGTATATTATTTGTCATTCTGGCTTGTGAACGAAGTCTCAAGTCAAGAAAATTGTACTCGAAGGGAAGAAAACACTCTCTAATACGACGAGCATGTCAGTGTGTCTGCTTTCCTTCCTCTCTTGCGCTTCTAGTAAAACTAAACAACCCAGTCTCTGGGGAAACGTAAATGAACAAAAGAAAAGCCATATTTACGTCTTGATTGTAACTATATAACTTGTTTCTGATCTATTTTTTGTCAACCTTAACGAATATTGTTGTCCCATGTTAGCCTACTTCATTTAGACTATTGCTTGAAACTTAAAATTTACTTCTGCAAATGCATTGCAAGGGAATTTACTAACGTTCCTTTCAAATATATTCGGTACAGTAATTTGGAAAAATCCTCCTCTTTACTATAACATGATAAATACTCTCTACACATTGCATCAAACTGCAATATGTAGAGACATCAAATTGCAATTTCTAAATGTTATTGGTTTCAAATTAAATTGAAAATTCTATTGAAAATTGATGATACAATATTATTACGAAAGAATTCGTATGAATAGCCCTGATTTTCTACGAATAGGCTCTGTATTTGTGATATATTACATGAAATTACATTCATTGCCAAAACGAAACCGAATAGATTTTTAATTTTCTGTAATTATTTCGCTTAGCAAAATTTGGGAACAATTGTACATAGAATGTTGAAATAGTTTATAACACTTTGTGATGATGTCTTTATTAAAATATTGCTCTAAAATTGCAATAGTTACTATTTAAACGAATGCTTTTGAATTGTAATTTCCTTAACGTCGAAATGATGTACTATCTCCAAAAAGCAGTTCATTCTCGCTGTTTTCAAAAAATAATATAATAGTAGACTTTCAAGGAACCGGAACCTCCTATATATGTTAACTAGCAGTTATTTGTTTTGAATCGTATTTCTCGCGATTTGTGTGTCCTATTGTGGGGCTGCAATTCATTGGAGGCAATTACTATCTGGAGATGCTACAAAATAGCACAGACTTTTTCGTGCAACATAATTGTCGTAGGTTCAACAGATTATCACTGCATTTCACAATGAAAAATATAATTTGTTTTGAAACACTTCTTTATGAGTTTTGAATGTTAGTTTCTCAAGTAATACCTCTGTAATAATAAAAAAAACATGTTTTAATCTTTTCTGCAATACATAGACATTTATGTCGTTATAGTAAAACCAAAACAGTAATATAAAATAATATAAATTGTATTAAAACTGTATGATATTGTACAGTAACTCAGAAGCGTATCTAAATAAAAATAGTAATAATTATTTTTTAATGAATTATTATTAAAATATATTAAATTTGGCGAGACAGTTATTTTATTTTGATAAACAATTCAGTTTATCACCATAAATATGTTTTATATAATAATATGTATCTAAAGCGACAGAGATAATGGAAATTGCAGATACGGAAAATAGGAATGTAATTTCTTCATACGAATTCTAAAATGATAACATCTTCCTGTAAATAATAAACCTATGATTAAGAAATTAGCAACAATTTTGAAAAAATTCCCAAAAATCCCGCAACAGTTTCGGGCGTGTAAAAAAGTGGATATTTTAACACGAATAAATAAATATAGAGAGAAAATTTTAAAAATACAAATATTTTCGAAAATAGTCACAGTAGGCATTTTAGTTACGTGGATGAGCCTTACCCTCTTGTGAGCCATGGCACCCTGTTCCTGGATGCTTCTGGCAGATGAAGGCTGAGAGCACTGACAAACCACGGCACCCGCCGGCTCTTTTATACTGTTGGATAATGCGTCTATAAACGAGCCCCCAAGGGAGGTTGAGGTGGGAGCTGGCCGGGAGTCTACGGCTCGCCCCACCATACCCTGCCTCGCCCCCTCCCAGACGACGGGTTCCCGTCACCGTCGTCGTTAGACACATGGGGTTGGCGTCCGGCGAAAGGAACTGGCTGCGGGAGGTCAACCATCCCCCATCCCCCAACCCCCGGATCCCCAACTGAGGCCCAACTGAACGCAGCCTGCGCGCCTTCGACGCCGTTCACTTCGCGTTGTTGCCTCATCCCCTACAGGCGGCGAAAGCTCAGGCGGAACGATAATAAAATAGTCCGATTGCTAGAGGTTTATAGGCTCTTTCCGCAGTGATGATGGTTGTTTTCTATGGAAACGGCAAATACTTAGAAGTCCTCTTAAGGGGAGCCCGGTCTTACGATGGCGACTCGAGGTAATTCGATGTTGATTCCCACGTTGTTACGTCGGAATGAAATTTGCAGATGCGAAGTCAAAGCGAGTCACTGATTGATTTCTGAGCTAATTGGTTGGACGTGATCATGTGTGTTTCAATACACCTTCATTTCACTTCAAACTAACAACTTACCATTATTTGATTGCTTTTTGTTTATTATGAAACGTTCTTTTCAATGCATAGTTTTGTGTTGAATTTTTGCTTGTTTGCAGCTTTGCTCGAAAGTTATAATTTAGTGGAAGGATTAGTCGTCTTCAGTAACCGAAAAAATATAGTTTTCTGCTGTGCAATGAAATACGACGCTCTCATTTTACGATTCTTTGTGATGAGTGGTGAGAAACAGAGGAGGTAAGATGATGAAAACAAACGACTACTTTGACCTTAGAAGAGGAATAATTTCTCACTTGCACCTTTCTAATCCAACGTTCCACAGAATTCGTTTGTAATATAATTTACAATATTACTCAATTGTAAATGGTCATCTGGTTCGATGTATTTCTAGCTAAAAGGAAAATACGTTTCAAATAATTGATTTTGGCGGTATTTTGTACAGAGGTGGAGTTTATTACACTATACTGCTTATGTTTGTACATTTTACTTTATTTGTATTTAAAGTATTTCATGATAATAATACAATTACTTTACAGCATTATGTTTATGACATATTTTTACGAACTTTGTCGTTCTGACACATTCATCAAATACTCTTATAAAATTAATTCGATTTTCCCGAATAGGGTTACAGAAGATGTTTTAGTTTTGAAACCGATTGAATGGATTTACAGTAATTGATCATACACAGATCAATGTATTTTAAAATATTTACAAAACAATTAAAACTACCATGTTCGAAAAGAACTGTATTTCACCAATATTGAACTAGGAAATTAAAATATTCACTCTTCGCACTATTTATTACCTTAAAAGGTACCTAGCTCTCTACTGACTACTCGAAAAGTATCTAAAATATTTTCACTATAATAAGAAAAATATTTTCTGTGCTCGGAATAGAAATGGCAGTGTGTTTCGTAATTACAGTCGTACTTGACTCACTTTAAGAATGCTTAAGTCTGAGTGTTGTACAATAACACTACAATAATTTATGGTTTAATTATGGGTACATAATTACAGTCATAAAGTTATACTGGGGATACGAGAATTCGTATTAACTGGTGAATTTCTATTGAAAACTTTGTTCTTCAATGCGCATTATTTTTTTTTACGTTTTTGAAACAACTTACGATAATTTTAAGAGTTTTAATGAAAATCAAACAATCGTCAGAACGTGTGGAAACAAAACATGCGTATTAATGTTATGACTGAATTACATTAATTTATTCTACATTATGGACCATTTAACACACACATGCATATATATATATATATATATATATATATATATATATATATATATATATATATATATATGTATATATATATATGTATATATATATGTATATATATATATGTATATGTATATATATGTATATATATGTGTATATATATATGTATACATATATTAATATATGTTAATTATACAATAATTATCTGGAGTGTATCTATTATAACCTAGACACATCATTGAAACTACCCGTTAGTAATTGTTTTTCTCTAAATAAAGTGTAATTTGTACGAAAAACTGAAGCATGCTTCATTTTTCGTTTGATTTCATCCAGTTCGACTATCACGCTCCTGGCGTCAATTTTTGAAATTTTATTTGTTTTCGTTTGCGTGTGGTGCAATTTATTCCTTTCGTACAGTTTTGAGACCATTCTAATGTGTTGAATTGTAATGTGAAGATTTTAAGTAGTAAGATATAAAACAGGTACTATATTTTAATTCTCATTACTTACTCAGTTCCAATGTAACTTATTTTTTTTCCATTGTAGTGATGTTCAACTGTTTGATCTTCAGCGCTTTTTTTCAGTCCAGAGGAAATAATTTATAAAGATCGCGATTGCGTGCAAAAAATGAATGCCGGAAGAAAACTCTCCTTCTCGTTCGTCCAGTTGCGATACGGAAACAGTAGCACAGAAATGAAAGTCCCTTTTCCTTCCATTTTCTATACAGAAACCATGGTGAAAAAATTACTCAGTAAAACGGGCATTTATTGAATCTAACTTCAGCATGCAAGCATAATTTGGTCAGGAGTCAATTATGATTTAGGTAAAGGTAATTAATAATATAATAATTTCAATAGTTTATTAGAACTACACATAATGCTTCTGTTGCGTTTGCAAATTGAGTTGCGTTGTAAGTGTTCCATAAGCCATGTTAGGGCAATCTGACGGTCAGCATGGTTAAGTTAGTTTTCATTTGGTCGATTTATTCTGAAGTGCAAGGTCATGTACGCACATTGAGAGTAAATTTGAGAACAAAGAATGTTACTGTAGGGGAGTTTAGAATATGTGATGAAGTAATACTAACTTGCATCACGGTTAAAGTATCTTAAATGTGCAGAAAGTTTTATCAAAGCAGGAGTGAGAAAGAAATATACTGTTTATGCGCCAGAAGTAGTTGTTGCCTTCATGCTCCAAGTATAGGTAAGGGAAGGTCACGAAGTTTATAACAGAATAGGAGAGATAAGTGTTTATAAACGCGTACAAATATATAAATATTTCGATGGTCATTGTGAAAGTGATGGATTACTATTAAGCATTTAGTGCTCTACTGATAGCCTGTCAGAAAGTTGACAATGTCATCAAGTACTATACGCGCAAGTTTTCTTGATATTGCACAGTGAGGGTGTGCGGGGAGAGGAGGGCTCTGGCTACGTCACGGCTTAAAAGGCGTACCAACTGTAAGCGTGAACTAACTCATCAAAGTGTGCCACAAGAAATGCTACGATTGTTTTCAAACTACGAGGTGGTTGTTGCCAGCACTGTAAACTGGTACGTGCCATTCCGACATCTCTAAGTATCTCAACGTGCCGTGCTATTGAGCTCTGGGTGAGGACTAGGGAGCTCGTGTATCAAGAAAAACTGCGCGAGAAGTACATACGTATCTCATTTTTAGTAATGTTTTTGTCAATAGAAGGTTGTTGGCTTTCTTGCTTTCAAACATGGCGTTACTAATGCGACGTCATAGGTAGAAATGGACAGACATGAGCTACCTATGTACATCTTTTTTACAACTCTTGCATGAAATTTGGAGCTGCTCGAATACATTCTACCCGGAAGTGTAACTGCGTGCATCACAAAGAAAAAGCTCTACGATACTCGCGTATGTGTCCGGGAATGACGCGTGGCTACATCTCACAAAACCACGAGTAGTCACGTGATTGCCTTCCCTGAGTCACGTTAGCGCGGGCCGCCGTTCCACCTTCGCGTGCTAACATGGAAGCGCCGGACCCAGCACATGAGCACCCACCGTGAGAGATGGCTCAGGGCATCAATTCATGTCACTGCCGACCCTCTCACCGGGAGATCCTAAATTCGAGTCCCGGCAGTGGCAGAATTTTCGCCACTAGCTTAGCAGTTACGTGGAATTCAGTCGCTGTCTAGAGCAGGCTAGCTATCGGCTAGCTGTCTAGAGATCGGCTGCTCTGATCGGTAGGTTTCCCTGGTTTCTCCAATCAACACCAGGCGAATGCTGAAGCAGTAACGTAACACACATACTACGGACCACCCGCTGTCTTTCCTACCTCTCCCTTGTCTTTTCCTCACCCCCACATTTACACTAACATGCACTACACTACCACACATGCCGCGAGACCAGCCGGGAGCTTTGAGCTTGTCCCGGCTGGGGCGGTGCCGCAATGGAGAAAGATACCTAGTTGGGGGAAACCCCACTAGCCGATGGTAGGTCGGCGCCGGATCTCGCTATCCAGTGGGGAAAGATCACCAACACCTGATCAGGACGAAATCATGCACCACCTTTAGAAGTTTGCTCAACTGGAATCTCTAATAACCTACCAACCAACCAACAATAGTGTTTATAATATACTTTTTTATTTTCTAAGTCGGTTTAAATAATTCAATTGTATTTGTAAAAAGTTTTCCTATATTTGTACGGCGTTAACTGGAAATGTTGCTTTCTCTGATATCGAAGAAGATGGGATAGCGCAGTCAGATGATTTTAAAGGAAATGAGTTCCTCGTTATTTACTGTATATGTAGGCAATATATTCTAATCAGCAGGACATTAAAATTTATGTGGTAACGCCAAAGGTCCAACAAAACAACATTGAACCCAAGAGGGACAGTAGTACCCATTGTGTTCCACCGTATCCATTAAAATCGCTCACCCTTGATTAGCGCTAGGATTTAACATTGTCCATGAACTTCTTGCTCGTAGATACAAAAAAATGTACTAAGCAGAGAGGTGCTGTAACTGTTACTTTTTAATTTGTGCGCGTGGTATTTGCAACATAAATATTTGATTATTTTGAAAATTAAAACAAAAGTAGGTCTAGGATATGTTACTTGGTTTATTTATGAATTATTTTATTATATTTTAAAATTATATTTTATTACATTTTAAATTTATATTTTACAATATTTTGCTGCTTACAAAGATGATATGTTGTCCTTAGGTTATGAGTTAGTTATTACAACTTAAATTTACTAAATATTTTCGTATTTTAATACATTCCAAATTTTATTTAAATCCTGGGTTTGTATTAAATCACTTCAGAACATCTAATATGAAGTCGCTTCTGTATTTCTTGAATGTTAGGGTGCTGCTCCGGAAATCTCCTAGATCTGACCAGAGAAACGACGGGAATCTACCAACCAGAGCAGCCGTCTTCTCCCCACAGCGTCTGAACTCGACCTAGCTATCAAGATCTGTCAATAATTCTGCTGCGCTTGACTCAGCCAACTCAGAAGACTCGATCCAGTGACAGGGATTTTATAATGCCTTGGTCCTCCCGGCCACAGGCCCTTGATGCTCTGAGCCACCTCGGGCGGTTCCTCTTCAAGAAACAATTCAATCATTAGGTGACCTCAGCTCAGCCGCATTTGAAACTATTGACCTTCTGCGTCATGTATGGCGCTCTTTGCCATGTTTAAGAATTTAAGGAACGATTAATCCGCTAATTACAATAATTCAGACTTAAGCTAACAATAACACTACTTTAGAGGATTTAGGGCACCAATTGATGTCACTGCAGTCTCTCTTAGAGGTCCTTGTTTTAGAGTACCGACAGTGGCAAGATTATTGATACTATGTACAGCTAGGTCAAATTCAGCCGCTAGCGGCCGGGTGCTGTGATTAGTAGTTTTCCGAGGTTTATTAAAACCAACACCTGCTGAATGCCGAAGCAGTAATGCAACAAATGGACCACAGGCCGTGCGCTAGTACTCCTCCCACTCCTTTGTCTTATCGTCACCACATTCGTACACACACGTACATTTATATGCTCGTGGATTACATGAACAGTCATGCCTGAAGACAAGTCGGAGAGTGGAGCTTGTCCAGCGGGCAGTGGCAGGATTTACGACACTAACTAGTTAGCTAGGTCGAGTTCTGTTACAATATAGTGGAGAATTCTAGCGGCCGACTACTCTGATCGGTAGTTTTCCGTGGTTTCTCCGCTCAATATCAGCCGATTGCCGGAACAGAACACTAGCAAATGGGCCACGGACCGGGCGCGATCTTTCCATACCATCCCTTGTCCTATCCGACCCCTTAATTACCCAAACTTACACTTACACATGGGGTATAGCATCTCCGAGGTCGCGATGAAATTTAATTTTTCCCGCACAACCATTTTACGAGTGTACCGTGAATATCGGGAATCCGGTAAAACATCAAACCTCCGACATTGCTGCAGCCGATAAAAGATAGTGACAGAACGGGAACGACGACGACTGAGGAGAATCATTACACGTGACCCAAGTGCAACCCTTCCGCAAATTGCTATAGATTTCAATGCTGGGCCATCAACAAGCGTCTGCGTGTGACGAGACATTATCGATATGGGGCTTCGGAACCGTCACAAAGCTCTACGCCTAAGCTTTCAGTACCTCACAAAGATTTTCACTTTTCCTGGGCCCGTCAACACTCAAATTTGACTGCTGATGACTGGAAACACGTTGCCTGGTATGATGAGTTTCTTTTCACATCGTTTCGAGTGAATGAACGTGTACGAGTATGGCGACAACCTAATGAATCCATGGACCGTGCATGTCGATAGAGGATTGTTAAAGCTGGTGGAGGCTGTGTGATGATATGGGGACTGTGCACTTGGAGTGATATGGGACACCTGATACGTCTAGATTCGACTCTGACAGGAGACACGTACGTAAGCATCTTGCCTGTTTACCTGCACCCCTTCATGCCCATTGTATATCCTGGACATTATATATATGGACTTGGGCAATTCCAGCAGGGCAATACGACCGGCCACTAGTTCAGAATTGCTACAGAGTGGCTCCACAAACACTCTTCTGAATTTAAACACTTCCAATGGCCACCAAAATCCCCAGACATGAACATTATGGAGCATATCTGAATGCCTTGTTATGTGCTGTTAAGAAGAGATCTTTACCCCTTCGTTCTTTTACGAGATTATGGACAGCCCTGAAGAATTCATAGTGTCAGTGACCTTTAGCACTACTTCAAACATTTGTCGAGACCATGCCGGCGGCACTTCTGATGCTTGCTGTGACCCTACGCGATATTAGGCCGGTGGGCCAGGTTTTTGGCACTTCAGTGTACATTGACTCCGCCAAAGATGCATACCCCTTCAATACAGCCGAACATATCACCACATCGCCATCCCACCGCATACATCATTCAAGTTGAATGCATCAACTCTATTGAACTTATTGATTTCTTCGAGCGCAACTATTTTTTTGACTACTTGTCTTCTTGATACAAATTTTCTTCCACCGTCTGTTGAAATGAGTAACACGTGCAGTTATTACTGCGAATATTATCTCATTTTGTTCTCTAAGGTTCATTCTCCATTGAACCTCTTTATCTTTTTCTGCCTGTTGCCAATGGATATCAGTTATCCGTTCTATTGTTGTCGTGCCAATATGGGTCTTCTAAGAAATTTGGAAAATTCCCAAATGTACCTTTGCAAAACTCAGTTATTACCTTGGAAATCTTATCGAAATACACACGGATGGGTAAATAAAGTAATTTTCCACAACAGAATTCAATGGTCATTGATTCCGTAAGTGTAGAGTATGTTCTATCGTGCGAGGTGGCTGTGATCTTACTCCGTTGAATGGGCTGACCGATGCCGTCGTACAGATTTCCCGAAAATATGATAGTTCGTGAGCAGTTTATTAGGGTACTGCTTCTGCATTCAAATGGTGTTGATAGGAGAATGGGTTGATAGGTTGATAGGAGATGTGACTCCGTTGATGCTATGAAACACTTACGGCAGTTGTTTTATCTACCATTAACCATTTGTTTCTGTACCTTCCAGTGATTCTCGTCGTCTTTCTTTGTCATCTAGAGCCAGGAATTCGACTACTATCAGTCTTAAATTTATTTATTATTTCTCTACTACTTACCTACATTCTTAGAAATTACGCCTGTTGTTCCACAACCGAAGTTAGACCTTTAACTGCACTCATTCTCACCCTCCAACTAGGATGAAGCCACACTTACCGTTTTTTGAACACAGCAATCACATTCCACTTATGCCACTAAACGTGCAACACTTTCTATTTATGTCTTCACTGTTTACTCTGCAACTTCCAACTTCCAGTAATCTACGTCTTCAGTATCATCATATTTTCCACTGTCACACAGCGTACCCATTATTTATCATCATCCACGTTTCATCTTCAACTTCTCCTTTTACACTCGCCATTTCCTTCTCGCCATCCCTGCTTGCTTTCATAAGCCAAGAGATTGTCTTTCTTTTAGTTTTTTAGCCAGTCAAGTTATACCTGCATTTTTTCCCCTTTCCATACCTCTTTGCACTACTCCATTCATCCATTACTTACCCCTGTCGATAATATCGTCCAAAATCATGTTATCTACAACATTTCATCGAATATTTGGTTTCAATATTTTCACTATAACAACCAGCTGCCTCGTACCCGTGCTCCAGCGTCTCGATTTTAATCTTCCTCGTGGTTCGTGACCTTCACACGTTTACCTCTCGACCATCTGCTTCATCAGCACCCACATACGTACTTAACGTTTCTCACCCGTAACTTCATCTTCCACGCCACCCGTAGCTTCCCTTCCCCTCCGCCCACCCATCCACCGGCGCCACCATCCGCACCAGCAGCGACCTTGCCCCCGCGCCAGCCGCCCTGATACAGCAGCGGGCGCGCTACAATGGCGGGATGCGGCGGCGGCGGCGGAGCGGCCATTGTGTGTGGAAACAAAGCAGCCGCGCATTGTACCGCGCGACGCGATATCGAGGCCCTGGTGCGTCGCGTCCTGCGTCATTGTTCGCCGCCTGCCTTTTCGTCCTCGCCGCCCGCCCTCGCGGGGCGCGGTCTGCGCCCGCCCTCGTCCTCATCCTCATCCTCGTCCTCGCGGCCGCGGGACCACACTGGCCCGAAAAGGGACGAAACACGCGAGTCGCGTCATCGGATTGGTGCCTAGTACCGACTTCTCCAAATTCTTCTCATTATGCAAAAGTGCTTTTACTAGACTTGTAATACTAGATTTTATAAAATATTATCATTTAAAATTTATATTGATAAATAAAATAATATAATTTTTGCTCTGAAAGAAATTTTGAAAAATTATTCAATGAGAAAAAGTTGAATACTTTTTAATTTTTTTTAAATTAATAAAAAGGTATTATGCGAATGTTTGCCTAAAAATAAAGAACCTTCAAACCAATTTTTTAAATAATATAAATATGGTTAAAAATATTATATTGTGCAAATGGATGGTATGCAAAGGAAAACTTCAGTATTCATTGCCGGACGTCGTGAACATTTGGTGTAATTGTATTATGGCATAATAGACTAACTTTGGAAGCCTCATAATGAGAATATAACTGAATATAGACTTTTTTTCTGAAATCAACATGTATACACTGTTATATTTTTTTACACTTGTATTACACCAATTCTTGAGAATTACGCATCTGTCACATTTATTCGCGTAGCGTCACCCTTAGGTTCGTTCTATTCTCTCTTTTGACTAGATTGCATTTTACACGAGTGTACGATACACACAGTGAGTATTATGTCGTAGAAAAGCTTGTACTTTATATCATTTGGCATCGTTACGAGGTAGGTGTTTGCTATACTTACTAAATACTGGAAGTAAATAACTTAAGATAATACTTTGATTAATTAAACCATGAATTATAATTTTTATCACGTGCAAATCCAAGTAATTTAGAACGTGTTTCTTCCATTGACAGATTCAACATATTCATAATAGTATACACGACTTAATTATAATTTTATTCTTAGTTGTAAATAAACAGGTAGATGGAGTACCTACAGAACATTTGGTTCGCCGTATTCTTGTTTTACTGATCATCAGAGACTATCACTTGCTTACCTTAAGAAAATAAATGTCTATTGCTTCAAAGTGGGTATAGAGATAGTGTGAATTAATGCCCAATTTTTGAGCTGAAGCCATTATCTACAATAATCTACAATATATAAATTTATCTGTTATGTTCATCTAAATTATAATATACAAAAATATATATTAAATCAAAATGTATAAATAGAAATTAATCGTTTCGTTATCTGTTTATAAAACGTTTATGACCAAAATTTGGTTATACGGTACATTCAAGTGTCTCTCATCTTGCAAAGAAATTTAAAAATATGAGAAGTGCAATTTCATTTCATATTAATGTGAACATTATACATAGCAGTGTTTAATAATTCTATTTTGACAATTTAAATGTCAGCTTGGAAATTCCAGAAAATATTCTATGCCCTGTATCGGTGTGGTGTCGACCCACTGGGCACCACTAATGACGCCTCTCGCAAATATGCTTGTTTGTGGCGGCTTCCGGGATAGATCGCCGTTGTGTGCGTATGGTTGAAGAACTTTTGTATTGTGTGCATTTGCGCGTTTCATGCAACTGTGGAAGGCTGCTAATGGAAGGTTGTGGGATGATGTTAGTCCGTTGTGACTAATTACGCTTATTTCACATTAAAATGATTACAAATTAATACTATGAGCTTTTAGTTTTCCTTGAAATTTTTAGTTCTCGTAGAAGCTGCATAAGTATCATCACGCCGAAACATAATCTTTGTAATTAATATCGGGCTAGAGAAATGGACGGGAATATTTGAGTTTTAAGATATGATTACGTGGTTTACGTTTTGTAATAACATCTGTAACTAAATGAAAATGATAGGTCTTTTTTATGACTGACATATAAAAAGATAAATTGCATTGTAAGTGGAGATGAGACTTCTAACCACCTTCTAGCGGTCTGGCTTAAAACGGTTTGAGAAAACAAGTTTTCATCTTTTTATGTTGATGAGATGGACTCATATTAAATATAATTTTTTAAGGATATAATTATGTGCAATTACTGAAAGATATATTGTTCCTATAATATTCTTGTAGAGACCTATAATAAATGTCACGTATCTTATATTACTATGGAATGAACATCCAATGAGACACTAACGTTATCATTAGGGTGTTTTCTTAACTTGTTAGCGTGATAAGTAACTCAGTTATATTTTTACATTTCTATTAGAATAAAAATATATTATTTCTGGGAAGTCAGTAAGAAATACTAATTAAAAAGTACAAAAAAGTGAGACACGACCCTTCTTGTAGGATGTTCTTTCGCGCTATGGCACTACCTATCCCAGAATACGGTGTTGGAGAACAGAATATGAAGTCTTCCAGAAGTGTTGTTCTGATGAGTGCATTGTGTATTATCAGGCGTCTTATTAAATTAAATGTATACGTTTGGATGCTCCTATTCTACAACGTACTGTTTCATTCATATTTACTTTATTAAAATACCATTATGTAGTAGAAAATATCGTACAAAAGATTAGAATCATATTAATACTATCGTATACGTTACACATAAAATTATTCTAAAAATGATAATTATTTTACGGGGTGGTAACGCTGACTAAAAAACCTAGTGATCCAAGACCTAAAACGAATACTGCAAACAGCGGTGTTCGAGTAATGCAATCGTCTGAGCAATGCAGCAATAGCGAACTGTGTGATTTCATCGTCTGATTGTCATCACATTTATCTGTCATTGCAACTATCGCTTTTCGAGGTAACAGAGCTGGGGTACGATATTCGTGTGTCCACTGCTAGATTGCAGTGCTAAAAAAACCAAAAACATTGTTTTTAGAATTTTCTTACAATCTTCTGGACGAATCAGTACAAATCGTTAGTGCCCCATCCGGAGATCGAAAACGGTCGAATGATACCTCATTTATCTCGATTGGTGGACGGGAAGGACCGACGAGTGATGAACAGAGAAGCACAGGAACGCAAGGTCGGTCTGATGTAAGTTACTAGAATACTTCATAAGGATTTTATAAAAATATTAGGTTCGTGTGTGGCTCCGAATCAAAAATTCGCGCTTGCTTCCACGCCGCCGGTTTTATTCCGCGTGGTCCAACTTCTGTGAATATAGAGATATAAGTATAATAAGCGACAGCTGCTGCTTGTCCATTACTCGCAACATAACTGCAGGTTATGTCCACGCACTAATCTTGTCAGTGCGTTCGTTTACTGTTAAATCATTTTTAAATGGCTTTCTCACTATCTCTTGCAATGTCATCGCACTGAATGGCGTTCATTTGTTTCCCAGCCTCTCAAAGTGGTCCCTGCTAAGAGTAATTGCTCTATGCCCGCGCGGGTTGAGAATATTCTATTCGCCCCCACTGCGTCTTCCGCCACCACTTCCATCTCCTCTCACGCGAGCCGTCGATTTATTGCGAGAAATCCACGGCTCATACGTGTATCTGCAGCCTCCCGGGGGCCTCCAGCCTGCCCGGCGCCACGACTCTGAGCTCCTCTTTCCCTCTCCATGAAATTGGAGAGCCGCTGCCGTTTACTCACCTTTCTATTCCTGTTCTTAAGTATTGAACTGAGTGTTCCAATTAACAACTAGCGAATTCCAAACTTCTCGAGGAAAAGGTGACTGTACATATACTAAGCGACGCCTACTGTCTAGAAATTCTATGAATACTTTTGACATTTTGGTGAGTTAATTGAATATTTGGGCTTACTTTTTGACATTTTGGTATGTTGCAATTGACGTTTGTTATTGTAGGCAACAATCAAACGTACTTGTCATTGTTCTAGAACAAATAGTTCAAAACTATTCTTAAAAATAATAACTTTAAATTAATGTCCCAAACAAAATATATTTAAAAGTAATTTTAAATATTTAATTCTCTTTATATAATAAAATATTGTAATGCCCACGATTTGTTAAAAAATATTTATGTGTCAATTTTTATTTCGAATTTGTATTATTCGTTATACGATTGCAAATATATTTATTTTTTGTATATTTATTTAACGACAAGTATGGTTAAGCATTGTCTATGAAGTATGGAGAAAAAGGCAATCTGTGCACATTTTCGTTTCTGGTCGATAGTTAAGTGGAGAAACCTATTTTAAGCGGATCCCTAAATTTCCGAAAAAATGGCCCCTAATTGATGTCTACTCAATGGAAGAAATAGAAATATGCGAGGCAGACATTTGTTCTAATTTTGTTTTTTATATCTAATTTAGTATGTAATTCTTATCATGTAAATGATGTGTGAATTGACTAATTGTCCCTACAAATGAATACATAAGTGAAACATTTATTTACAATATAGCGAAACATATTTTTTTGCATTGCTACAAGTATGGCTAATAGGTACCTAATTTATGGGGAGCTGGACTACTCAAGAAATGTTATAACGTTTTGTACTCAATCTCCGCCCTGATCTGCACTGTGATCATCTGCAATGGCGGCAAATGACACGGGTGTCGTGTTGACCAGAAGTCGAGAACTAAAAAGAAGACTATTCCTAAAGGGAATGGGCATTATGTGACCTCGGGCCATGAGTCATTCGTGCTGATGTTCGGGTTGTTCACCAAATCTTGTGCAAAACCACTGTGTCCCAGGAAGTACCATTGCCATTTCTTTTATGTGACAGCATGTACACTGAACCAATTGTATACAAATATATAATAGTCGCGTCAACCACTGAGGTCATTAGCGACTACTTTAAATACTACTTAATGTAACTTAAATACAATATATTACAGTATACATACATATAGGAAGACAGATATTAAATATATTATTTTCATGTTAGATTATTAGTTTCGAGGGTTTTGCTCTCGTTGAAGGTATGTGTGTCTGCTGTACTGGTACATTGAGTTAAAATATGTTGAATTGAAGAAGAGTGTCATAGTGCTGGCAGGTGGGTGGGGGGTTCCAGTTATGAAGTGTTCTCGACTGAACTTGCAATGACCAGTTCTTATCCTTGTTATTGTTACCTGATATTTTTTTGAGAAGTTTTTGCATGTTTTCTGAGACTAAAAATTTTAACTTGTTTCTGTACAAGGCTAGATTGCATGGTTTTCAAAGGCTGATCCACTTTAATCCATTATTTTCTTGATGTGTGTCCATAAGTCCTTGCATGGGTGTGATTTGTTAATAATTTTCTGTTTCAGGGTTTACGGTTTCCTCTTCAAGGCTCATTGCGTTGTGTTCAGGCATTGTTTTATAATCTGGTATTCAGGCAATTGTGAGAGTCTATTCAGATTGTATAATGTCGTAATAAATATAGTTAATTTTCAATACTGTAACTCGTTTATCACACCACCAGTTGTTTCTTGTTTTTCATGGCCTTGATTTCCATTTAGATCTGAATCTGCACTTTACACCTTCAGGAAATTTCTTAGCTTTCATTAAAGCAATTGATTGTTATTTTGAACACAAATTCATTACTCGGAAAGATAAGCAAATCTAGGCATCGCAGTTGTATAAAACACTTTTGTAATCTGTCATTGCATCCAGACGCAGAAAGTCTTTGAATAAACAGTGGTATTCAAGATTTTTCGATTTCTTAAAACATTTCAGATCGTAATCACAAATTTATCACGTCGCGCTGTGACGCTTCCAAAATCTACTAATGTATTAAATTTGAAAGGCTGACTGTGGGTCCAGGAAATGTTTACTCGTGTTAGGGGAAAGTAAATTCGTTTCACGAAAACAAAAAATGGCCGCTAGTAGAGGTAACCGCTTTATCTATATACAGATGTGTCAGTTTCAGTAGAATTTGTTGTTATTTGTTTGTGTTACACTGTATGCCACACAAACCAAATTATCAATAAATTGACCTTACTACTTTCAGTAAGATCATTCAAAATCAGTTCGGTGAATATAATTAGTCAATTTTCCGGTTGAAATTGCTGCGTTTGGACTGCATTTTCATTTTCCGCCTTCAGAGAAATCGAATGAGGATTGACTAACAAACTTATCGGTTTCCCAAGTCACTGTCGTTCATTTTTCGCATTAGCGAACCTCTTTGCGGATGTCTGTAGGTGAGAAGTGATGGGTTAGTCGGTGAGCGGCTGCCTTCCGTGAGAACTGTAATGACGTATGGATTCGTGCTCTTGAACCTTCCACCCTTGCTTTCTACCCTGGAACAACGTTCGCTATGGCTCATAGAGCGAGTGTAAATAACTAGGAAGACGTCGCCCTAATTGGTCAAAAAGGTTATGCAGTCTTTTGCTGCTAAGAATAGAGGTCACTCTCAAATTGTATTAGTTACCACTCTGTAATTTATAAATCTTTTTCTGAAATGTGTCGATTTTCTTACAGCCGTTTTACTGAGTCAAACATTTAGTCGTTACTGTAATGATTTTCAATTAACGTACCTCGTCAAATTATCTTAAGTTAGCATAGTTTTCTCCACAAGATTGAAGATAGTTTATTACGTGAGATTAAGAACGTTTTATTTATTATATAATTGTATTCATACCTTGATGGTGCAAGCTTAAAATAAGAGCCCCTGAAAAATGAATGAAAATACGATTGTTGATGACTTAATTTTTCTTCAACGATCACGAATATAGTCTTTTAATTTTTGGAAGATTTCTTTGTCTTTCTGTCATTATTTATAGAGTTTCGTTATAACGCAATTACTCTAGAGTATTAAGTTTTTTGTGTTATTTGAATTCCTAGTTATCTCTGATTCGTTCAATTTGGTTTTGATTCTTAATTCTTTCGATTAATTAACTACCCATGCATGTCCACTAATGAAGGTTTTGTACTGGTTTGATTTTACCTTAACTATACATTTTTCTCCATAATTTCGTTGTTAATGAAGAGTCAATTTTTTATAATCTTATCTTAAAATACTTTGGAATGAAAATCCAAACTAAATTTAAAATAAATGAAATCAATATTTTGCTAATATATGATTATATTGTAATGTTAGATAAACCATATATTTGAAATGAAACGTCAGCTTAACTTCTGATATTGATGACCATCAGGGTTAAATTGTTCGAATTACTTAATGTGTTGATTTACGCTTAAACACTTATCTGAAATAGGAAGAAGAATTATTTTCAATCACCGTCTGCGAGGTTCTGTGAATTCCCTGTTCGTGTGGTTTCAAGTTAGAAGGTCCTATGACTTCCTCATGTCAAAGTTTTAGGTCATGGTTTCTGTGGATTATTTCCTTCCTTTCTAAAGACGTTTTGTGGAGATGACCTTACATTGGGTGATTCTGCCGTGCATTCTGCCGCAGCACTTCGTCACCAGTTGTAATTAATTACCCAATGCGAAGAAGGCATAAACTGACTCATTCCGAAGACGTTAGAGCATGTAGATCATGATTTCAACAGTCTGGTTAGTCAGGCAGCCTCCCTTTCTCTATCATCATCTCTTATTTGCTTCCTTCTTTTTATCACTCATTTAGCAACTCCAGTTTATATTCACCGTCACTTTCTCCTGGGCAATACGAGACGCAAGGATTGTTCTCGGTCTTCTAACAACATTCATATTTCGATCGCTTTTTTTGCACTTCATTTGTAGAGATGATTATGACTTGTGGAGATCATAAGTTATTGGTTTATCAAATACGTGCAGTCTAGAATCTTAGGTAAGATTTTCCGTGCAACTGAAATAGTAATTCACTTCCATTGGGTTATAATTTCTTACTCACACTTACTTCATAAGAAGAGAGAGTATTGTAATCGTGCGACGGAAAACGGTGAAATTTTGGAGGGAAAATTGTTATCGTCTTTGGTAATAATAAAATAGAAAAATACAGCTTTTATACACAGAAAATTACTTCATCTAACACGTGTTGTAGCCATATTTTATGTTTTCTGGGTGCTTGTTGCAGAAACATTGATTGTCGGCAAACCTTATGTATGCACATTTGTGTGTGGTCAACATTACTGCCTAAACCGTTCAGCCGATTTTCTCCAAAATTTACATTCCCCGATTGTTCTGAATTCAAACAAGGCTTTGGGAGTTTAAAACAGGTATTTTGATTTTTGAGGGTACTTTACACAGCTTATCGAAAACATTATTAGAAATTTCTAAAAAGTTGCTCTAAATTTTTTATTGAACTTTGGCCCCGGATGGCTTAAAGAACGCTGGTGTACATATCGTGTTCGCTGAAATCCAAGATTTTTCGAAAAATGGAAGAGTGCAACTTCGTCCTTTTCATCATCATCATCTTCATCAATATTTCACTTTTTCAAATTTTCGAAAATACAAAGAGTTCTCCGAAAACGGCAACAATACTGTATAAAAAGTTTGAGAAGGACATATTTCACCCAGAAAAAAACCTCTACAATAAAAACTGTAGATGAAAGAAGACGCCGAAAACAAATTGAATATTTGCAGTATTCCAAATTTAGAGTCTAAAGAAAATGATACTTGCGGGAATGTTTTATGTGTCCTTTGCTCTATCCCGGAAAGACGTTTGATAAAAAATATTGGAACAATTTTTGTGAAATCTTTGAAAATGTTGTCTTCATGTAAAGACTCAACCATCAACGTGGCGCCTCAAGTTCCGCAAAATGGATCTGGGATTATCAATTTTGAGTACAATCATCTGATCTGTTTAGGCACTAGCGTTGATCACAGACCGACTTTCCGGTGTCAACCAATTTTTCGGTATTGTTGACCCATCAAACGTTACTTCGCACTATACAATGTTAAATGAAACAGTTTACTATATATTCGAACAAGTTTTTCAATGTTTTCGGTATTGAGACCTCACAAAAAGAGTTTTTTTCGAAAATGTGGCGATTTTTTAACAGCTTTACAATACTCCCTCTTTATTATGTATGTAGAATGAAGCGCGAGGAAGTAAGATGTATTGGTTATTGTGCTTCAGGATAGACTTGCCGAATCTCACTTCGTGATTCGATTCATACTATTATCCTTAGTTTCAACTTAATGCAATTCATATTGCGGTTGAAAATGAATATTGTGGTCTTTCTCGCATTTGTAAATAGATGCAAGAGTTAACCAAAAAGTACCAACGGAACTCTAAATATTTTCAGAAGACCTCTGCAACATGTTGCTTAAGCTTCAATGGCCAGGTTATCCAATACTATAGGCGTGTCCAGTGTATGAGAGCTCAAGTTAGCTTCGCCAAGAAGAGGCGAGTGAAGTTAAAAGACTGGTAGAGTATCTGTTCTCGTGACGTGACAGTGCAGAGTATGGATAAGATCGGAAATGAGGCGTGGTTGCTCTTGTCTGATAGTGAACATGAAGTTCTATCGGGATTTGTCATTGGCGTGGCCTTGTTTGAATCTTTAAATTTCCATTTTCTCCCTTGATTTCGAATTATTCATGTTATTATTCAGATTAAGATTTTTATTTTTAGTCAATATTTACATCAATACTTTTCTTCTCCTCATTGCCTCTTGCCTTCTTTAACTTCTTTGATATCATCTTCTTCCACAGTTCTTTCAGTATATATTTAACTTTTTCTTACACTGTGTACTAGTTTAAAAACATTCCACTAAATGTATAGCTTAAAAGCGTAAAATGTAAACTTTTTCTTACACTGTGTACTAATTTAAAAACATCCCACTAAATGTATAGCAACTAGAGAACAATTAGCATTTGTAAGTCGGAAGTCAAGCATCGAGAATTGCCGAGACATTTTCGCCATTGTGCGGCTCTTCTCTGTGCGAGTCTCGCCGCCCCGGCGCCGCGGGCACTGCCTGGCAAACCGCAGCGGCACTTTCTCGCTCTGGGCTGGAAACGCTCCTCCCAGGGGAGCACATGGGAAGACGCGCGTGGGACAAAGCGGATGCTGAAACGCGGTCGCAGAGCTCTGCCCCCGCTGCCGCCCACGTCACCGGAGCCCACAACCGCCTCCGCTGCCGCGTCCTGCTGCCCTCAGCACCGTCTTTGCCGTTTCTTGAATGATCTGTTTGTAAGTCGTCGAATGAAAATTCTTCTGTTAGACACATTTAAGGTGTTTTTTACTTTGTATTTGTGTCCTGTCTTCCTGTAATTTTTCAAACTATAATTTATATAATAGAATACTTCATTCCAACAATACCCATTTCATCCATATCGCATTTCCTTATTTACTCCATTAATTGCTTTTAAAGTTTTGCGAAATTATATATTGTTAGAAAGAATATATTGATCATGCATAAAAGTCAACGTTTTTGGTAAGAAGTTATATAATTTCTCATTCTGTGGTATTTAAGAATAACCAGTTCCTTTTCCCGTGACGTACTAGACCAGAAAAATGAATGCTCTGTGTTGGCTCGTACAGTAATTTGAGAGTGTGAGAAAAGCTTACCTTTGAGTTTAACTAAATGAAAGGGTCTCACATTCAAACTAATTTGGTTTTATATTCATATTATCATCCGAATTGTTGACTTTAGTCCAAGAAGAAAAAGTGTACAAATATACCGTTCCAAATAAGTAAGATACATAAATTATTTAGAAATATATTAGAATGGTTAACTTTATAATTTTTCCATGAATATAGCATTTTCCTCAAACTCGTGGGTTGATGGAAAGCCTCAATTTCTTTGAAATAAATCATGAAACACACATGTTTTTACAAAACATCATTTATTCAATACTTTGATTAATATTATTTCTCATTGTACAAATAAGTGAAAATTGTGCAAAAAGAACTGAAACTCACCACTGAAAACACAATGCACAGGCAGTCGTTAAATTCACTCTCACTTCGCTCATACGTGCAAAGAAATAATTAACATATCGGTATAAAATCAAATTAGTTTCTTAAAGAAAACAATGAAGAGACAGGTGAGACATTTCACACAGTCACACAACTTCCATCCAATGCGTGGGTGCTTCAGCAGAGATAGCGGAGGATGGATGTCTTGAAAGTAAATTATCTAACATCGTATGTGGGAATTCTGGGTCTTTGGTGAAGATGCGTGAAGTGATTCTCTCTAGGCCTTTCTCCTTCCGTGAAAGGTTTTTCCCAATAAAGAAACTTGGCACGTTATGTTTAGACGCAGTGTCGATTCTACGATTTTTCTTGACCGGTATTTAACTAAAGCAAGAAAGATACTAGTGATTTATGTTTTTCAACTATTTAAGTTATATAACATTTTATGATTTAATAAAAAAAGAAAAATGTTTGAAAAAATATTTAAAATTATTTGTTGTAAATTTTATTACTTTCGTTTTTATTAATAAAATTTTCTTAATTGTGACTCGTGGAAAACTTAAGCATTTATTGATAAATTATTATAATTAACTACGTTTCCTTGTTTTAATATTATAAATATATACTTTGTGTATGCTGCGTAACTATTTTTAAATTTAAATAAATTATATTTTCATAAATTTAGGGTTTGTCAATAAATAACCTACATCATTTATTAAAAATATTGCTCGTTTTGTGACATTTTTACTATAAAATGATCAATATATGAATGAGGTAATAGGGTCCGAACTTTGCATAAGTAAATTTGTCCAAAATTCTAGTTATTTTTCCTACGCCGAAGGCTGTTTTTCGAGCAAATGCTTCTTGAAACTTTCTGTGAGTAGCACTTTGTGTTAGAAAGAATTCTTCCATTAAAAGTACGACAAAATGACAAGTAAAAAGTGTCGGGTTTACGTTCTTTGATTCTCCCGACGGAAAAAATACCCTCATCAATGACCATCCTGAACATAGACGGGCAGGATGAAAATGGATTTATTGGAATTCATAGTCACAGGAATTAATGCGGTTTTCTTTCTTTCAATCTTTATAATATTGTGGAAACTTTATTTACCCTAGTTTTACTGACTAAATTTCATCGTTTGAAATAATACGATGCTCGTTTTCTTACTCCCTGATTTTCGTTTAAATGGAACGTAATACAGTTTAACTCCTAGCTGTTATTAGTATTGTTTAACGAATTTTCGATCTTCTGTCCGTTATCGAGCTATTTAAGAGATAGTAAATTCAAGCTCAAAATTGTATAACGAAATAATTTAATATTTGAGTTATTTTTGAAAACAATTACCTTTTTGCAGAGGGAAAACAAGAAATAAATTAATTATATATTTTATTATAGTTTACTATTATATTAATTAAATTAAAAATATTTAATTAATTTCCCCCTTATTAAATTAAAAATGCAAACTGTTCTGCAATAAAACACATTCCATTCTTCTAGGGAACATCTTAGTAATTTACTTACTTTGAAAATCACATAGCTTTAATAGGTGCTCAATAACTCAACACCCCCCCCCCCAAAAAAAAATAATACGTTGATGGCATATTTAAATTGTCCGCATATTTCTTAACTCACAACCACTCACGGAAATGTTAATTGGTAGTTTACTCCAACATTACGGTGAATGAAACATTTCCTTAAATTAATATTATATAATATAGTTTGTACCGTTTTGCCTTGACATGCCTCGATATCAACGTACGCACTATCGTAAAGCTATGAATGGATATTCATTTTCTTTTTGGTGAAAGTTACTGTGTTAATAATTATTTTTTTCATATCTCCCCCTGTGATATCCTTTGCAGACAGAAAGAATACGCGAGCTTTCCTGTGACTACGATTCGCGAGGTGTGAGAAAGAGAAAGTGGCGCGACTAATGGTAGCCTTGCGGGCCGTAGGGGGCAGGGGTGACTCCAGAGCCGAAGTGGTGGCCCGTGTGGGGCGGTGCGTAGGAGCTGCCCCCGCTGTAGGACCCGCTCCCGCCGCCGCCGCTGCCACCGCCGCCTCCGCCGCCGCCACCTCCGCCTAGAGGCGCGGGCGGGTAGCGCGCCTCGCCCTCGTAGGTGACCTTCGCGCGGAAGCCGTGCTGCCAGTCCGCCGTGTAGGAGACGACCTGCGTGCGGCCGTCGGGCAGCTGCACGCGGTATTCCCCGGTCACCGTGTTGCCGTCGCTGCGCTCGTGGCGCTGGTAGTCGTTGCCCGAGGCGTAGTCCCGGACGGCGTAGCCGAACTGGTACGCCTTCGGCTGAAACAGATCGCAGACGAGTGCAGGCCGGTGGAAATTGAAGTGTGTGGCTGGGAGCAGAGACGCAATCGCACATTGTGAGGGATATGTTGTGACAGAATTGAGTGGGCTATTTCCGGGAGCATTCTTTCATTTCTGACTGAATTATTACTTTGTTTCCAAGGGCAACAACAGCTCTATTCAGTGAGATCGTAGTCAGTAGCTACGTGGTAGTCCAGGAGACACCGCGTCCAAGGTACGGGTGCCAACGTTTCGGCCGCCGAAAAGGATTTTGCCCTGAGGAAGGTTGCAAAATTACAGCCAAAACGTTGGCACCTGCGCCTAGGACGCGGCGTGTAACAGCCAACCAAATATTTAATAGCTAATGTTCCTTATTGCCGTAAGTATAGTGCATGTTATAACTCAAGACGTGGCGGTACTTCTCCCTCGGTGGAACATGATTTCTGAAGCCAAATCACATGACAGCATGTGGGGTTTCCCCCTTCCAGTTATCTCTGCCATGAAGGCATCGCCCCATCCCAGACAAGCTTCAAGTAACTGCTACGATAATAATGAACAAGCTTTAATATTGGGCTATTGTGACACGCCGCGTCTAGGCACGGTGCTGTCAACGTTTCGGTCTGGCCATTTGCTACTT